>VFFE01008899.1:5284945-5329258 GCA_008921705.1 Burhinus oedicnemus | reverse complement strand
TTGGGGGGAAAAAAAAAAAAAAAAAAAAAAAAAGAATACACGGCAAGGGCTGTCTTCTTCCTGCCACGCCTCCCCCAGCCTTACCACAAAACTCATTTCGCGTAAAACCACCCCAGCCCGACCGCAAGATGAAAAACTCCGCAGTGTCCGCCACGCTACGCGGAGAACCCTCCGAGGGGCTCCTTGGCACCCGTGCTGCCCACGGAGCCGCGCAGCCCGGAGGAAAAGCAGCTGGCCAGGGGCGAAGGCAGCGAGGAGTCGGGACGGGGCTCCCCGTCCCCCCCCTCCTCGTCCCCGGCACCTCCGCCCCTCCAAACCAGCAGCAGCTCCGGCAGTGACAGAGTTTTGGTGGCTCGTCACTGACCTCAGCCACACTTTAGCAGGGAGTGTAGCGATAGGACGAGGGGTCACGGTTTTAAATTGAAAGAGGGCAGATTTAGATGAGATATTAGGAAGAACTTCTTTACTCTGAGGGTGGTGAGACCCTGGCCCAGGTTGCCCAGAGAAGCTGTGGCTGCCCCGTCCCTGGAGGTGTTCAAGGCCAGGTTGGATGGGGCTTGGAGCAACCTGGTCTAGAGGGAGATGTCCCTGCCCATGGCAGGGGGTGGGACTGGGTGGTCTTTAAGGTCCTTTCCAACCCAAAGCGTTCTGTGATTTCTGGCTTCATCACTGACATCAGCCAGCCTGTGTCTCAGCCTCCTCCTGTGGGACCTGCCACAAGGGCACTTCAGCAGCAGTCGGTGCCTACGGTGGGGAGCTTTACACCCTGGCTAAATAACATGAAAAAGCTGCAGGGGACCGACAAGGCGGGTTTTGCCCAGAGCAGCCAGCACCAGGGTGTCAGTACAGGGGCCAGCGGACTCTGGGCTGTGTTGAAGTGAAGGCCAAGGGCAGCCATGGAGTGAGGGAGCTGGGAGGAAGGACCAGCACCCCACTGCCTGCAGAGGAGCTCACAGCCGGTCCTGGGTCCTGCCCATGTCTGTGAGGTCATTCTGGGGCATATTATGGGGCATATTCCAGAACCGCTGGACAGGCAGGATTTCCAACACGATGTTGGAGGGCAAGGACAAAGCCCTGTAGCACCTCAGAGAGAAGGACCTTCCACTGCCCCAGACCTCGACACGGGCGATAGCTTGGCTCCCACCGGATATTCACCCTCCAATATGGAGAGGAAGATGAGTGCTATGGCTTGCGCCGTCTTCAATGAGCTTCGCCTGGAAGGGAAACTCTGCGATGTAACCATCAGCGTGGGCGGTGTTGAATTCAATGCTCACAAGAACATCCTCTGTAGCTGCAGTCACTATTTCAGGTTGGTGCTTGAAACAAGAGGGGATGGGGACAAACAGGATTTCCAAGGCTGTGTCATGCTGCCTTAGTGTATCTCCAGCGCTTCTGTCAGCACTAAAACTCTCCTCCAGCGGTTCCCTATAGTCCTGGTCCCTGCCTGGGCACCGGAATTCATCCACAACCTAGTATGGAACAGCAGCACTGGAAGAAGACAGCAGTGTCTGAGGACACCCCAGATGCGGTGCCGGGCTGGAGTATGGTCAGCTGGGCTTGTCTGCTGTTGGATGGGAGGTTTTCCTTCCCCGCACACCACCGCTCTCTGGTGTTCTTCTTGAAGCAAGGTGGCCACTCACCCTGTGACTCTCTGTTAAAACAACCAGATTGTAAAACACTAATTAATAAACTCCACGGCCTCCCGGCATGGCTACTGCTAGTGCCCAACTCGGTGCCCGGGGAAGGAGGCGCAAGGGATAACGGGGTCAGGGTTTAAGGCAGTAAAGCTGCTTTTCCCCCCAGCACTGCTTGGCTTTTTTCAGGGCTTTGTTTGCCAGCAACTGGAGCAACGCAGAGAAGAGAGTCTATAAAATCGAGGGCACTTCACCTGAAATGATGCAGCTCATTATCGAGTACGCCTACACCAGGACAGCACCGGTCACGGCTGACAACGTTCAAAGTTTGCTGATTGCAGCTGACGAGTTCAACGTCATGGGCATTGTCAGGCTGTGCTCCGAGTACCTAAAATCCCAGCTGTGCTCGGAAAATTGTGTCGGCATCTGGAGATTCGCCGATTACTGCTATTGCCCTGACCTGCGAGAAGCAGCCCGTGTGTTCATCCTCTATCACTTCGAGGACATGACCAGGTTGTCTACAGAGTTTCTAGACTTCTCTGTTGACGAACTCACGCACATCCTGGAGAAGGATGAGCTCAATGTGAAACAAGAAGAGGCCGTGTTTGAGGCCATTCTGAAATGGATCGATCACAGCCCGCAGGACAGGAGGCAGCACATTGCAGTCCTGCTGGGCAAGGTGGGTGCTCTCCTGGCCCCCTGGCTCTCCACTAAGCTTTAGACAACACTGTTGCCTGAAAGCAAAGACACTCAGCGTCGGAGCCTTCCACGAAGGATACCAGGGTGTAAAGCATCTGCATTAACATTCTAACCTCCTTTTGCATTTGTCAGGTTCGACTGGCACTGATGCAAGCAGAATACTTCATGAACAACGTCAAAACGCACCATTACGTGAAGGACAACGAGGAATGCAAAGTTCTCATCATAAACACGCTGACAGAAATGTACCACCTCAATATGTATGGCCCATCCTCTTCTGATTTCACCCACCCACTCACTCGGCCTCGTCTGCCCTATGCCATCCTGTTTGCTATTGGAGGCTGGAGTGGGGGGAGCCCAACCAACGCCATTGAGACCTACGATTCCCGTGCAGACCAGTGGGTGAACATCACGTGTGAGCAAGAAAGCCCCCTTGCCTATCATGGCACGGCTTATTTTGAAGGTTTTGTCTATGTCATCGGAGGATTTGACAGCACGAATTATTTCAGCAGCGTCAAGCGGTTTGACCCGCTGAAGAAAACATGGCAGCAGGTTGCGCCCATGCACTCCCGACGCTGCTACGTCAGCGTCGCCGTTCTCAACAACTTCCTCTATGCCATGGGAGGGTTTGACGGACACATGCGCCTCAACACAGCAGAACGGTACGAGCCCGAGACAAACCAGTGGGCACTGATTGCCCCCATGCACGAGCGGAGAAGCGACGCTAGTGCAACCACGCTGCATGAAAAGGTAAACGGGCCACGAGACTACAGAACGCAGTTAAGGTTGGAGTCTGGTGAGCAGGACAAGGAACCCACCAAACACCTGTGTGCAGCACTACCCAGTGAGCAAGTACCTGTCCTTTCCTATGGCACGGACCCAGGCAGGGGCTCTCACGGAGCTCAGCCAGTGAGAAACACAGCTACCACTCCCAGTTCGTCATCTGGAGAGAAAAGAGGAGCTGTGGGAGCAGGAAAGGTAACAAATGCTCCCTTTAATGTGAGGAATCATTTAAAACAAAGAGGAGGAAAGTTCACCTAAACCTCATTCATTAAATCCTGGAGTTATAGACTTAAGGCTTTTTGAGAGGCAATAACTGACTGGCGCAGTGGAGACGCAAACCGGAGCAGTAAAATCCCCCCAAAACAATCAACCACACACCACCCCCCCCCAAAATCCAGCCACACCATTCGTTTTCTCCTCGACGTGTTCTCCCACCAAGGGTATCACTGCCCTGCTCACCCTTTTTCTCCTCCTGTAAACAGGTGTATATATGTGGAGGGTTCAATGGAACCGAATGCTTGATCACAGCTGAAGTGTACGATGCCACAACACAGCAATGGACCTTGATAGCCCCGATGAGCAGCAGCAGAAGTGGAGTAGGAGTTATTGCGTATGGAAACCAAGTGTACGCGGTAAGGAAGCAGCAGTACCTCTGCCCTAAAACCACCCAGCACTTGTAATCCTTCTTTTTGCTAATTGGCATTTCATAGATTTTCAGGAAGGCCATTTGCTCCTGAAGGAGATTTAGGGAAGAAAGCCCAAGCCAGAATGGTTGCTATGCCTTCCGGGAATATTATCACCTGGTGATGGAAAACATGTAGATCGTTTTTCAGCAGCTGCAGCCAAGAAATTACTTATAACCACTCACCATGCGACTTGTGTGCAGAACAGTTCAGCTGACTCGGCAGGTGAGGAAAGGCCCATTTCAACTCTGTACCTTTGGCATTCCCAGGTTGGAGGATTTGATGGAGTCAACCGCCTTCGCAGCGTGGAAGCTTACAACCCCACTGTCAACACATGGCGCACAGTCCCCAGCATGTTCAGTCCTCGCAGCAACTTTGGCATTGAAGTGGTGGACGATCTTCTGGTTGTGGTCGGCGGCTTTAACGGGTTTACTACTACTTTCCACGTGGAGTGCTATGACGAAAACACTAATGAGTGGTACGATGTTCAGGACATGGGCATAAACCGTAGTGCTCTGAGCTGCTGTGTGGTGCCAGCTCTATCCAATATCAGGGAGTACGTGGCCAGACGAGACTACTACATGGACAACTCTTCGAGGGAAGTCGGGGTCATTTCTTCAACAAGTAGCCTACCTGTATAAGCAGCTCCACTTAGCTAATAAAGTCTTTTGAGCAGTAAGGGAATGTAGTCACTTATACAAAAAGAAAAACAATCAATGCAGGCCAAAAGAATCATTAGTATTGAAAACTGGCATTCTATGGCACCATAAAATGTGTGCATTGGCCACACCCTGCATAGCAACTTCAAAAATGAAAGGTACAACACAATGCTAGAGAAATAAAGGGTTTATTTTCATTCATTCACTTGTTACAGTAAACTTTAGTACAGTGTAATGAAGGTAAAGAATGTTACAGTAGGATTTGTTTCCAACGGCCTCCACACACTTACTTCTTGACCCTACTGGAAGTAAGAACCAGAGTGCTGCTTCCCGAAGCAATCTGCTGAAGTCTACATTACTAGCGACGGGAGAGTACAGCTGCCGGGACCCACAGCGACAGGGATCTATGAGCAGTATCTGACTCTTAATGGTCTTCAAACATCTTGTTGGTTCTACACTTTGCATATTAGAAATAGGATTAGATCCCCAGGAGCACCTGTTTGATCAGACTTCCACTCAGGGCTGTCAAATTAGAGACAGGATTTACACCCAAACATAATGTAGACACAGCTGAAAAGAAATCTATTTATTTCAAGCTTGCTTGTTTAAGCCCACTGAACGTTACAACATACTGTTAGGAGGTTCTGTTAAAAAGAACCTAAAAAGTTGCAATTCTTTGTGACTCAGTTTGTCAATAGCAGTCAGTTTATTCCATGACACACCAGTTGAGCCAACAGTTCTGATTTAACGTTTACTGTAATGGAGAAAAAAATTATATTGAACTGGTATAGCAGAACGCGTGCTAAAAACTGTTCTAATTTCTGGAGTGGTATCCTACTCTGTGCAAGAGAAAGTCTTCTTAAAAGACATACAAACCCAGCATACTAACAGAGTATTCAGGTAGTTATAAAATACTATGTCCACATATGGCACCTGGAAATTACTACAATGACTGCCGAGTGCTAGGCAGGATGTGTCCTACTCCACCAACACTTTGAGCAGAAAGACAGGGCATGAAACATGCATTTTGTGGCACATATTCAGTACAGGTATAGAGGTACGACTGCCATCAGGATGAGGAAAAACTCCACCTGATGTTCTTTTACACGAGGAAGGCCAGAAAGCAGCCTTCTAATACTTAATGGAATACACACAAGGATCTTACTGACATTTAATGAGCCACTAGAAACACACTGAAAGAATTGCCAGGCTTTTGTTTATAGCATCGTTTTGTAAACACCCAGCAAGCTACGGCAGCCAAGAGTGACAAGGGATTTGGTACATGATTCACGGGTTCGTGGGCTAAATTACAGCCAGAGTCAATAATGCAATTCTTCCAAACCTACAAGTGGTACAACAGATAGTTAAGAGTTGTCAGTTAAAAACCATGTGTAATGCAATTGGTCCACTTCAAGTCAAGGTAACATAACCTCAACTACTTAAAAATTCCACAGAACTGGCATAGCAAACATTAGAGCAAACCGGTGCTGTTCACAGTGCCCATCACTCACCATGCAAACAGAGCATACGGATGTATCGTGCATCACATACAGAATCATGGCTAGCATTCACAAGTTATGCTCTCTAGATGCTAAGCTGTTTTGACACTGTCTTTGAGTGGAATGTTTTCAGTAAACTGTACAGCTTCTATGTCAGCCAAAAGTTCTCATGGTAAGTATTAATTTTGCTTCAAAAAAAGTTAGACTGCAAGAAGTTTGTTCTTGTCCATATTTGTTGACAGACTACAAGAGGGCTTTGACACAGCCTGTTAAATCCCTACAGGAAAGTCAGGGAGGTGAAGCGTGTAAACTCTTCTCAGTTGCTTCTGTGCAAAGCTCCCACAAATAGAAGTAACATCAATGGATTTAGCACTAAAGCTGTGAGGCATTTTCACACTGCTATTCACAAACCCCACTGTAAGGGGAGTAATTCTTAAACTACTCCAGCCAAATCTGCAAGAGTTCATTGGCCAGACTCCATTGATTAACCCCTTGCTTACAGGTCTGCATGAGCTGATCTGGTAACAGTCACTTCTGGACATCAGCCTTAAACCTGAACAAGCTTACCTATTTCCTCTCTTGCATTAGGCCAGCATCATCTGATTTAATCTGCCCTAACAATCCAACAGGCAAATAAAACACAACATGGTTACCACAGATGAGCAAATTGAGGCTAAACTGGTCAGATTTTCAAGCTGTTTGTTTGTTTATAAACAAGGCGAGATTATTCTATCATACAAAGACAACTTACCGATATCAAAAGTGGAAAGTGAACTGCAAAGTGGAGCGTTAAGAGATGTAGGCATCAGAGAAACCTTTACACACTGTGTGGTTGAAAGACTTACCCAGTGTTTCAGATATGATCTAGGTTGCCTGCCGAATTGGAAAATGAGAAGTATCAGCTCAGTAAGCTAAATGATTAAAAAACAAAACAGAAACCCAAACTGTTTAGAAGTTCTTTTGCAAAGAAGTTGCCCACATCAAAACCACCAGCAAATCATCATATGAGCCAAAGACAGTCAACAGATTCTCCAACAATGTTTGTCTACACCAAGTTTGGAACACCTTGGTTACTCCTCCCTTTCCCTCTCCTGTGATCCTGAGTTAGGTTGCACGTGAAAACCTGAAACATTCCAATGTAGGGAAGGATGGGGAAGAAAAGGAGGTAGGAAGGATGCACTGAATCCGCTAGTAACATAAACTGACCTGGCGCTCTTCAGCTCAGGGAGAGGGAGTGTTCAGTGGCACAGTTAACTAAGAGGCAGCAATACTCCAAAGGAAATATTCCACATTCTGTTACTTGAGAGTACAGCTGTAAGCAAACCAGAGCCAACCAGGGCACCGATTTATGTAAAACCACCTCAAAATGGCAAAAGGTATTTAAATCAGCTTCAGTCTTACTGCCACAGTAAGTGGGGAAATTAAAATATTCAGAGACTATGCAAACTCAACTACTTAACTTCAAGAGGAACACCGAGTGCTGATTTGTCAAGGAGCACTGCAGCACAGCTACTCTAAGTTTCTAGGGAAAGAATATTGAAGGCAAAGGGTACTGATTGTCAAAGACAGGCTGGAAACAGGCTCGTGGGTGTTCTTCTCATCACTTTTTCATTAGAATTAAAACACATGCAACATTTGAGAAAGGATCTTCAAGTAGCTCAGGTTTCAAGCTATTACTGTGAAAGAATCTCATTCTTACTAATCCACAGTGATAGAAAAGACTAATCAATGTTGGTGGGTGGTTACTTTGCTGGTTTTCACTCCTTTTATCAGGCTAATCGTTAACCCAAGTTTCTCATGAAGCTGCCAAGGACAACTCAAAGCATCTTCAGATATATCTGAAAAAAAATCTACTGCCTCAAGTTCTCTGTTTTAGCAAGTGTCTGACCATCCATTTACAAATAAACTCTGCAGCCTTTCTAGACCATACAGATATAAAATATTTAATCCATATAGAAACATCCTGAAGTAATTTTATAAAGAAAGATTGTGCTTTTGTTTTCAGATATAACTATTGCACTTGCCTCCAACTTGGGAAAGCTAAGTACACTAACACCAAATATGTGAAGTTTAGTCACTGAGAAGTAGAGAATCAAAGGAATGTCAAGATATAAGTGCAAATAAAACAGGTGCTTTCAAGCACACACAAACATAACCACTAAATTATTAAGACAGAGATCTTTGATTTTCAAAATAGAACCGTTAGAGGCTAACTGTACAGAAAGCCTTGAAAACAAAGATCTGAAGAGAGAAATAACAGACCTAGTGTTCTTGGAGATATTTCACAGCCCATTACAGGCTACAGTTTTTCCCTGGGCACCATTAAATAATATTGTTGGATTCACATAGTTTCTCAATTCCCATCCACCCTCAATTTCTGAGGCTCTTAATTTTCAATACATAAAAGATGCTGGTTTTACACACCAAATCCAATCAACACTCTCATGTCTTATAAAGACATATTAAGCCTAACAAAATGGTTTAGCACAGTATTTCCCAGATTCCTCAGGAGGAGTGATATTCCAGAAACTAGCACTCAATCTGCGAGCGTGGCATTCTCCGTAAGCTCAGGGAGTGTCGGTGCATTTCCTGCATCTGCCTTTCCTGCATTTGCCTTATTCTATCTTTTTGCCACATCAAATTTTGCGGCATAGGGTATCTTTGTGTTCCCTGCAAGCACCTGAAGGGAATTCTCACATGGCAGGCTGTTGCTCTGCAGCGAGGCTGAGGCATAGGAGGCAAAAGCATCCAGCGCTTTCTCTCAGCACAGTAACGATAGGCCTCCTTCCTGTATTGCTTGTCAATATCATCACTGTTCTTCCACCCCCCAATGATGAAAACATCATCTTTATAATAACAAATAGCTGCTCCTTCAATGCTAAGAACCTCTGGGGGTAAGCTTTCCAGTATTTCATCTGAGGCCCTGCCAGAGATCTTTATCTTAGCTTCCTCATTATCTATAGGGTAACTCTTGGGGCAGCATGATGCTGTATGGTAAAAGTTTGTGTCAGCGACAGACATCTGAAAAGAGCAATAATTATCAATGAGTGGCAGAGACTCTACATCCTGCCACTGCCTTGTTTCAGCATCGTATCTGATAATAACCGCCCTCAAGCCATCTTCACTATCACTGTCAACTGGGGTACGAGCAGCAACATAAACAAACCGGTCTTCAACAGAAACAGCTTTGACATCACGAAGAATCTTTGGTGCTGACTCCAGATTAAGCCATTTGTCTTGCTCAGGATTATAAATGGCCACATCTTTAAAGCCAGGACTGAAATTGCCATGTCCACCAATACTGTACAAGTTTCCTTTAACTTCAGTAAGGCCAAAAGAATGCTTTCTGGTTATTAGATTTGAGACTTGTTCCCAAATATTTCTGTTTGGATTGTACCTCTCTACAGTCTTGGCAAACCCTGGTTCCATGGAGCCAGCCACATAAACATAAGATTCTGTCACAGCAACAGCATGCCCATCAAGATGATTATGTATGTGTGGTAAGTTTACCCACCTATCTTCATCGATGAAATACCCTACGCACTCACTTAAGTAATCTCCTCCCTCCGACACACCACCAATCACCATAATGACGTCCATGTTTTGTCCAAAACGCGGCAACAACGCTACCGGACAAGCGGAATGTTGTAGATTACCAGACTGCAAGTTCTCAGACCGCAAGGCGTGACTCTCCACGGCTTCAGACACTAATTTAACACAGGCTTCGTTACTCGACACCAGCTTTTCCGATTTAACATGGCGAGTAAGGTAAGTGGGCTTCATCTGAGACAATCTAAGCAGTTTAAAGAGATCTTCAAAGTACCTCTCTCTTTCCTCAGGTTTTTTCTGAACCCACTTCAAAACAGTCTCAAAGAGGATTTCTTCGGAGTCCACTGTGATCTCCGAGTCTGAGAGCCAGTCTCTGATGAGGTGAAAGGGCAAAGTGTAGAACTCTTCATCTTGGATAACTTTGTGGAAGTTTCTCCTGATCATGTCCTGAGCTTTGAGGGCCAGCTGATTCAAGGAATACATGTGGGCTAAACTGTGCACCGCAACGCAGTTAGAGAGATTGAGTTTCTTCTTCAGAAACTCTCCACAGAACTCTTTTAACCGGGTCAGCAGAAACCTGCAGAACAAACGAACAAGGGTGATGTTGCTGCCCGGTTGCCGCCAGCCCCCCCCCGGGGCCCGGGGCCCGCTCACCTGTCGGCCATCTCCAGCACCTCGTGGACGTTGCCGGGGCTGACGCGGATGGTGCCGGTGTACATGAAGCCGACGACGGCCTCCACCGTGTCAGGGTCGGGGCCGCCCTCCGAGTTCCACTTCTGCAGCTCCACGCGGCCCGAGCGCGACTCCGCGAAGCCCCCCGAGAGCAGCGGCGTGAAGTACTCGGTGGCGGCGGCCAGGACGGAGCGGTGCGCCCGGTACTCGCGGGCCGTCCCGGGCCGCCCGCCGCCGAAGGCCAGAGTGATGTCGCAGTAGAGGCCGTGGCGGCGCTGCTCGTTCTGCCGCCAGGCCAGGTCGGAGCAGTGCGCCGGGCACCCGAACTCCTCCGCTTCCGCCTCCCCATCCACCCCGCCGCCGCGCGGGCCCCCGCCCTCCGCCTCCGCCGCCGGCGGGCCGGGGCCCGGCTGCGGCTGAGGGGAGGCCGCGGCCGCCGCCATCTTGTCCGACATGGCGGGTTGAGGCCAGTGCGCCTGCGCGCGGGGCGCCAGCGGCGCCAGTGCCCTGCGCCGCGCTGCCCCCTGGCGGGGAGATGGCGCCGGCGCCGCAGGTAAAATGGCGGCCGGGACGCTGAGGGGGAGCTGGCACAAGCGCAGCGCCCGGGGCGCCCCGTCCCCTCGGGCCGGGCCGCCGTCAATTGGGGGAGCAGGGATGTGACCGGGGTGAGTGCCTCGCTCGCTCCCCAGTGAGCAGAGGAGGCGTCCGGGCCAGCACCGCGGCAGGGGCACCACGGCCCCCCGCGTCAGGCGAAAGGCGGGACGGGGGCAGCCCGTTCCTGCTCCCCGGGGCGCCGCCGCCCGGCGAGCGCGAAGACCCCGTCAGGAGAGAGCTGGTGGGCCTGCCCGACGCAGGGGTTGAAGCCTGGCCTGTCCCCTGGGGCGCCTCCGCTGTGGGTGACACGGGTGCGACAGCCAGAGCCCCTGCCAGTGACCCTGTGATTTTGCACAAAGGTAGCTCGCTACGTGCATGTCAGTTGCAAGGAAATTGGATCAATTTGCCAAACTGCATAGGTACCACAGACCAGAAATATACACGGTTTTAATCAGAGCCTTGAACTACCCTTTTGATTCTTTTTCTCCTTACCATCACTCTCTCAGGCAAGGCCTGCACGAGGACTTCATTCACTCCAAGTGAGGTACGCTTTTTTTATTAACTAGAATGAAGTGAGCTGTACTTGGTTATTTCAATGTTTACTATACAACACAATACAGTTCCCTAACTCTTATATAAAATTACTTTCCTCCTTTTTTCTTCTCCAATTTGCTGAATTTCATCTCTACATGATAAGTTACATCTGTATGTTGCCAGGTTTTTGTGTTCCCCTCCCCCTCCCCTTAAATCCACCAGCA
The DNA here is from genome assembly GCA_008921705.1 of Burhinus oedicnemus. NCBI lineage: Eukaryota > Metazoa > Chordata > Aves > Charadriiformes > Burhinidae > Burhinus > Burhinus oedicnemus. The sequence continues at coordinate 5,317,728 of VFFE01008899.1, read as the reverse complement.
CAGGAATAACTGCTCTAAGGTTTGGTATTTTGTTAAACGACTGTTTCCCAGCTTGTCACACACTCCATTAGACACAGTTTAGGACCAACTTTTAGAAGCCAGAAGTGAAAAAAGAATAAATTAGTAGTGTATCATTTATTTGAGTTAGGTTACAATACATAGACAAGTAGGACACAGAAGTTATTATTTTTGCATCTGCAGGTAACATGAGTGACATTCCATATACCAGCAATCTAATAGCAAATGAGAAGTTGTTTGCATAAATACAGACACTGGAATACATGTAGTTTCACAGTTTTAACAGCAGTATGTTACAACTTTACACTTTAAATTACTACACCAGCATTTGAGTGACATAGGTTATACAGAAGCAGTGGTCCCACTATTCAGGATACAATCAGACTGAAGATGAGAACACGGTAAACAAATTGAAAAACAACCAACAACAAAAATAGGCCAACTCATGGCTTATGGGAATGATGGGTACTTTCCCCTCTATCAGGAAAAGCTACAGCTTGTTGCCAGACCATGGATCAGTAAGACTGCACCTATGAGCAAAACTCCCCTCCCAAAACCCTTAAAATCTTTTCTGGAAACAAAATGAAACAAGAGTAGAAAAAATAAAAGGGTGAGAGACAGTATTAAATACAGCAGGTAACATATGGAATATCACAAGTTTTGGTTTTTATTAGAGTAAGTTTCTATTCTTATGGAACAGTTGCTTTGCACAGTTTGACCAGGCAGCTCAGCGTCTATGTACCAATGGCCTTTATACATCAAAGTCCCATTTGTGCCTGTCTCTGTGCAGGCTTCTGTCTCCTTGAAGTAACATTCTGAGGCAATACTACAGGTTCTCACATAGTCATGTGCTCTGGTAAAACATAGGATATGTCATCCCATGGGTGACGGTACAGACCTTGCTTCAATCTCTTCTGATCCAGGTAGTGTCCTGAAACAAGAGTAGGTTATGTTACAGAATTTCTGCTCCTAGTCTTACTTTGCCTTGAAACAACTTTGATTTCTGTATTCCTACAAGTAGGATTTTAGACTGAGTCCCCAGGGGTTCATGTGTCTCATGTTCATGATGGCAGGGCACACCGTAGCAGGGGGGAAGGGGCAGAAAGATGACAAACTTACCAATGAATCCCATACTCCTGCCTAGTACAAAGATGCCATTAAGAGCTCCTATATCAATATATTCATCTGCTTCTTCCCTGCAAGAGAAAATAAATTAAGTAGTTCCTCATAGTGATCTACTTAAGAACCAATCTTAGAAAGGTTGAGTCTGCTCTAGTGCCAGTAGCCACACCGAATTTACGTGAAAGCTTCCTTCCCCAAGTCCATTTCCTTCACAATGTCCTTTTGAAATCCTGGCCCCATGTGAGCTGGCAGTATGGCTCCCATCATTTTTACAGGACTATGACCTAAGAGAAAGAGCCCACTACCTACTTACCGTGTGAAAGAGCCACAATTCCTGAGTACATCAACAAAGGCAACTCCAATAAAGCCATCTACATTCAGGATGAGATTTGGTTTCTGCAGGAAATGAAAACACACCCCAATAAAGATGTTAACACTGGCAGATGTTCAGCTGGCAACTTCCATCCTCAAGGGTAAATTGAGGGTTGCCCATAATTGTGGGCACACAAGCCTAGCGATACAGAATGCTGTTCAGCAACATGAGCAAGAGCCATGCTTAATGGAAAATCAGCCCCAAACAATAGGCCTGCATTTGATTCAAACCACAGAGATGATCTGCCTCAGCACATCATGTGTGCTAGCTCTGCCTCAGATTTAAAGAATACAGCAGTTCCAGATATACTGTGACCAACACAGATAATGGGGTTTGGTTTGGTCAGCATTTTCCCAGGTGTCCAACAAACAACTTCAGCCTTACCAAACTGTAGTTGTACTTGGCCTAAAGTCTACCATAGAAAAACAAAGCCCCAGGAACAATTTATGAAGCATTGCAATTAAAATACAGTATTAACTCCATGTCACTTGTCCCCCCCCATAAGAAAAAGTGCTCAAGAGGAGATAAATCCTAGCACATTTCACCTTGGAAGTTGTAATTTTTTCTACTTCAAGTGCATAGTCCAACAGTGGGGTGGCAGGGAAATGCTGCTTCACGTAGTCTTTGAGAATCTGCACTCTCATGTCTGGGTTATTTATCTGCAAGTTAAGAACACATTGCAGTCACTGATGTTGCCTCTTGCACATGTACTTGCCATAAGCTTTACTATTTGTAGGTTTAGGATTTATAATTCCTGAGAGTTTGGTCAATAGATGCCTCTGAAAGTTGCTAATTTTCTTTCCTTTGTTTTTCGCCTCTTCCCTGCCCCTCCAAAAAAATAAACCAAACAAACCTCCAGTTTGTACTAATGCAGTTTTCTTACTGATTTGACTCTGTGTCCAATGCCCATGATCAGTTTCCCTTCTTTCTTCATCTTATTCACAAACTCCATAGGGATAATCCCACTGTCAAAGGCTTTGCTGAACATTTTAGCTGCAGCATCCAGTGCTCCACCAAACCGGTCACCCTGGGTGCAGTACACAAAGGGAATTATAGTAAAGGACTCCACAGTTAAGGTACAAAACAAGCACAAGATTATCTTCTCTGTCCGCCCTGCCTATCAATGTGGCATTCATGAAATTAAAGTCAGGCATGCACCTGAGATAAAGCATCTGTTTATAACTCAACACAAGTGTCAATACGTAGCCAACACATCTCCACGAGAGACAGCGTGGGGGGAAATGGAATCTAAAGTCTGTTTTACTCATTTTTACTTGTCGTTGTTGGAAGAGACTAGGCAAACATGTTGGGACAATGCTGACACCAATTTGGCCTCTACAAAGTATTTCTAGACTCAAACAAGAGACATCAGCATAGTCTTGCTTACTAGAAAAATGGACTACGTTTTAAACCTAGGGCATCAAGCTATTAGAGTTGAATTCAACAGAAATTCAAAGTGCAAGTGAACAGACGCAACTTGTCCATGGCTCTGCAAACAACCTAAATCTTAAATTAATAGTAATAAAACCTGGAGAGAGTAATGAATAGCAAAGGTAAATCTTCTGGAGATTAAGTACTTACAATAGTAAGAAGGCCTGAAGTGAGACTCGAGACAAGATCTTTTCCAGCTCTTGCACAGACAATGGTGTTGTGGGCTCCTGATACAGCAGGCCCATGATCTGCTGTTACCATCAAACACATCTCAATGAACTGGCAGGCGTACTTTGGTAACCTGAGCAAGGAAGAGACTGAAGTCATTTATCGTAAAGAAAACTGAGTAATGAGACACTTGGTGTTATACTGGACAGTGACTCTTGTTTTAGGTGTATGCTTGAAAGAAGTAGAACAGAGAAAGGAAGCTGTAGGGTCACAATACCCATCAGTGCATCCTAACATCTTTCTCAGAGATCAGATTTTTGTTCAGTTTCCACAGGAGTGTTTAGCTCAGAGCTGAGGGTCAGTTTTGGTAGGCTAAGTTTGCACATGCTCAGCTGACTGATCAGCAAGCAATGTGGGTCCCCTCGAGGGGAGCCATGAGGCTGTGCTGTAGTTCTGTTCATGCTGTTCTGCTGAGCCAGAGATTGCAGGTAGTGCCAAGGGTGCCTCTAGCAGAAGCACGATCAGATGAAGGCAGCAAACTTCTGCCATTCAGAAAGTTCCCTGTAAGCTGGTTAGCAAGTGTCTGTAAACGCTCCAATCTCTCCTGAGTCAAGGTGACAATTATAATAAGCAAGTAGTCAGTGTGAAACAGGCCTAGAATAGAGAAATTTCCTCAGTGCACTACAAAACTTGTAGAAAACTTCATCCCAAGACTAAAACATAATGTATGAAGCCTTGAAATCTGGTGTGGTCTCAGAGGGGATACAGAGATGGCATTTCCAATGAATCTACATTCACAAAGGAATCCTAGAGTTACTATTGTGCTTAGAAGTTTATTAATAAACAAGAAAAACTTCAAGCCAAGGAATTCAGGAGCTTTCACAAAAAGCTGCCTCACCTCCTTTGAAACCAGAGCAGGCCCAGAACCCCTCCAATTCCCATCTCTTCTTTGAAGACCTCAGTGATTGGCATCCCAGCATATATCAGTTCCTGACCTCTCTCATCACAGATGCTTGTCATAAAGGAAGCCGGTTTGCGGATCAGACCCAGCTCCTGAAATCACAGCATAAAGATGAGATTTTAAACATTCCTCATTAGAAGCAAGAGGCAGAAGGAGGCAGAGCAGTCAAACAACAGTGCCTTAAGCTTGCCCTCAGAGCAGCTTCCACAGCTGAGAACCAGCGTAGCCAGTGAGCTCACAGGTGACACTAAGTGCAAGATAAAACCCCAAGGCAACACCATTATCACTGTAAGCATCCAGAATCACAACAAACATCCTGTCTGGTTTCTAAGGAGCCAAAAAGCAGGTAAAACAGCATGGCTCACCCTTGCCCAGGAGTAATCCATTGGCACAGTTGGAGGAGGCACTTCCTCAGCTGGTTCAATCACTCTTTTGGCCACAAGATCCTGGTAGACAGACCTAGGGAGAGAATCCATTTATTAACTTAAGTCCTTTTAAGAGATACAAGCGAGGGGGTCTTAATCTAGACCTTAAAAACCCAGAATGAATAGAAGTTGCTTTCCTTAAGCCGGAATATATTCCTTTATCTGGCCAGTCAGTCCCCTAACAGTTTTCATCCCCTGCTGAAGGTGCCCTGTTAGTGTGACTTACTGAATGACCTCTCCCAGCTCATCAAAACTCCGGGGAACAAACACACCAGCTTCCTTCAAGGCTTGATTCTTTGCAACAGCAGTTTCAGAAGCCTGGTTGGCACAAGCTCCTGCATGGCCAAACTGCACCTACAAACAGGAGGAGAGACAGCAATAAGGAATACAAGTTGTTTACCTGCAGAGAGTAAAACAGAATAAAGAACTGACTAGGAAACTGGTGACAGCAATACCTCAATTGCACATCTGCCTTCTTATTTGGGTTAACAGAACTGTTGGTTGCAACTGCAGCATGCAGGGTATTTGCTGATCTGGAACCACTCCAGGTTCTTCCGTTGATGTTCTGCGTCCCTAAATTCCCCCCACTCTCCAGAGCTGCTTAACATGCATCTTTCCCATTCCCACTCCAGAAGCAGGTAGCTATTAGAATCTGCTGCATTCTCTGGGATCTTGGGGCTCCCTTTACAAGTATGCAGAATCCCTTGGAAATCTCCAGTGGCAGACTACAGAAGCACAAAAAGCTTTTACCATATTTATTAACTTCTGCATGTTAAGTTGCTACTGGCAATTCTGGAAGATTTAGGCACAGAGAGAAGTTGGGTTTTTTTCTTCCTGTCACGGATATATACTTATTTCATGCATTTGCCCCCATTTTTTTGCACATACCTCTGAAGAGAACATGGTGGCACAAGTACCAATACACCAGCACACCACTGGCTTGGTGATACGGCCTTCTTTAATACCCCTGCAGATCTTATACTCTTCCGTGCCCCCAATCTGGAGAAAGAAAGAATGCTGAGCTGCTTCAAAACTTTTAACTTTTGTAGAAATCAGCTCCGACATGCACATGGAAGCATTACTTGTATTATTATTTTTTCTCCTCCTTTTTCACTGAGTAACAGCTGAAGTCTCAGAACAAAGTCTCTTTTTTTTTTTGTTTGCTAAGGTAGGGGAGACTATGCTTGCCTGTGGAATACAGTCAATATTTTTTTATTTTTTTTTATTAAAGAAGCATGAAATAAAAATTCAGGCATTCAAGAACAGTACGAATAGCTGACACTTATCTGTAGCTGTTATTTAGCATCCTTGCAGCCAGGTCAGACACTCCCAAAACAAAACACTTGGGTATTTCTCAGAGAGGAGTGAACTGGTCTCACTCACCTCTCCAAGTACTACAATCATTTTCACTCCTGGAGTATCCTGATAGCGCAAGACATGATCCATAAAAGTTGAACCAGGATATCTGGGTAGAATACAAGGAAAATGGTAGAAGTTGAATTTGTTTCATAAGCTTTTCTGAAAGAAGAAAAATTAACAGACAACCTCCCCGTCTTCCTCCAAATTACTAACAATTCTTCTGTCGACTGCCTTAGAAAAATTGTGTCTTCGTTGAAGATGCAAACTCCTACCTGTCTCCTCCAATGGCCACCCCTTCATAGACCCCATCAGTGGTTCGGGAAATTATGTTGTTGAGCTCATTGGACATTCCTCCAGACCGTGAAACATAAGCCACACTGCCAGGACGGTACAGTTTTGATGCTAAGATATTATCCAGCATACCTCCTGTGTTGCCTATTTTAAAGCAACCTGGTTTGATCCCACCAACCTACAAGAAAATTAGAGAAAGATGTAAAGCCCTTTAAAATGTACATGAAGCTTAGGAACATTACTGTAAGGCAGTCTTGTCAGTATTCATACAAACCATGGAAAACAGTAACATAACCTTAAAATGAGAAACTAACATGCACTTTATATGACTAAAAGCAAAACAGATTGTAGGATACACTTCATCCTTCAGAGGAAGCTGATCTGAAGATTAAGACTGATAAGAGGAGGAAAAAGTCACCAGTTCTTACAGTTGCAGGCCCAATGATAGTAACTCCTTTTTTATCAGCTGTCTTGATCAGTTTGCGTGTCAGGGCCTCTGGAATGCCCTCGGCAATAATAGCAATGGTGCGGATCTGCATCAAGATAAAGCAAACCATTAGTCCCCCCCAGTGTCGCCTCCCTAACGAACTCTACAGGACAGAGAAGGCAAACAGCTGCTCAGAGGGCATGATCTGCCTCTTGTCAGGCCTCTGGGAGGTTATGCTGTACATGCATACAAGAAGGCCCAGTGCATGGATCCACAGTCTATTGTGATCTTCACAGCAGTCTCAATGCACTGTTCAGAGAATTCTTTTTGTCCCCCTTGCACATTAGAACAGCACTGTATTTTAACCAACACAAAGTAATCATTCCTAACAAAGAGGTGCCGAGTTCCTCTTATACAAATTGCAAGTCTGGCATCAGAATTTGCTATGCAACTCCAGTATCCTCCTTAGAGTCTATAACGAGTTAGAATCGAGGTATTTATTTGCTAAGATGGAAGACCAAGACAATTTGCTAAGGCCATCATGGCTTAAGAAACACTGGTACCCCGCTGACAAGATCTTCCTTCTCATCTTGGGCTTCTTCTAGATCCCTTGCTTACCTGTGGATAATTCATGGTTTCAACAGTGCTGTCATAAGCAGAGCGCAGAGATGCAAAGTTGATGAGAACATCCACCTCTGGGTGCTTCCTCATGGCATCTGACATGTTCTTGTAGACTGGGATCAGGATTTCTTTGTGGCCCCAATAGAACTTCTGCCTATGGTCACCACTATGGAGGAGAAGATGAAAGAACCCTGACTCTTAAGGCTACCAGAAAGACAAAGGGATACAGTGCATGCAGATAGAGGAGTTTACAAACCCCAATTCTCAGACACCAAGACTGACTGTGAGACTCACTAGCAAGTGAGCGTACATGGGGAGGGACCATACTAACAGCAGAAGGTTCTTCAGAGTATAGAACAGAGCAGCATATGGAAGGAGACGGGCTAATGGGGACAGAGGCATCCAGCAAGATGAATAAGCTCTCCCACAGTGAAGTTACCAGAGCCTCAATTCTACTCCAAGCTGGAAGACAGAATGAGGCACAGAAAGAGTAATGAATGAGAGGCATGCAAAGCTGCATTACTGGGCTGGGACAAATACCGGACTGGGGGAACAGGAAACCAGTATCTGCGGTGAACAGCCAGGACAGCAATGTGAGGGCCTGTCAACTTTCCAATCCTGCTACAGTGAGACTCTACCCACCCTGCCCCACGCACACCGAAGGAGATGCACCTAGGAAAGTTTCACTGTAGGTGTTGTCTTTTATATACAGTAGACACTCCAACTGGAGCTTCATCGAAGCATACACTGTTAAATTGTTTAAGAGTCTAGAGATACTGGCTGTGTTCCCATACTGGTAACATTTGTAACAGAACATTCCAGGTTTTGCCAGCGTGGCTTCCTCCAAAAGGTCAAGCAGAATCAGATAATCATAGGTAGCCTTAAACTTTTAATCCCTATTGCTTTTTCTTCATTAAACAACTGTGACACTGTGAGGGGCTGCCACTCATCTATGGATATGACTATGCCTGCACTCAGTTTTAGTACCCTGAGGTTTGCACTTGCTGAGAAGTTATTACGGAGCTGCAATTATCATCAGAGCTGCAGACTAACAGCACAAGGTACTTAATTGTCAAGAGGCAAAATTCTCTGCAGGACAGAGGTTGATTAGACATCAGCTATCCTGGATGTCTGTAAGTACCACAGAAATGAAACAAGCCTCCTACCTTCGTATGGGTTCCCATCTCACTGTCTCAGCAGCAGGCCAGACAGCCACTCCTTTCCTTCTCACTACTTGCCCTGTTTGACAGGGAGACCCCCCCGCACACTCATGAGGTACAATAACAAAACAGTTTATGCACAGCTGTGCTCTGGAGGTTCCTCCTGAGGGCAATCTGAAACACCCAATAGCCTCTCTCATCCCTGTTAGCTGTGGGGATAAGGTAAGAGAGGGCAAATACCACAAGACAACTCTCTATCCCACTAAAGGAGCCGCACACTTTCTGCCTGCTAAGAAACAACTGCAACTATAGGAAAGAATATGAACAAGATGAACAGGATTTGTTTTTGGTTTTTTTGTTTGTTTTTTTTTAAGTTTTGTTTGGCTACATGACAGACAGACTGCTTTAGTCTATTAGCAGAGCTGCTCCGATTCTGGCCAATATTTGGAGGTGAAAGTTCCAGCTGCTGCAGGCACAAATCAAGATGTCTCAGACAAGCATGCAGCAAACAGCAGATGAGCTGAAGAAACCTTACATAGCCCAAGGGCTTAGCAGAGGCAATAAGGCTGTTAAAGAGAACCCAGCTAGTCGTGTCTTCCTTGCTTGCTGAGTGAAGGAACAGAATTTGGGCAGCCTTTGAAAGGTTATGAAGTGGGACTTAAATTACGTGGCTAACATTAAGCTGTTTCAACAGAGCAGCCCGAGATCAATGGTTGAGGGGAAACAGGAAGCAGTCTGCAAAGCCAACCTGATGGTGGAAGGGAGAAGGTGTTAAAGCAGAGATGTAGACTAGGGCAGAGCTACACTAAAGAACAGCAGAAACTGGAAGAGGAGGAAGCTAACAGAAGAATTTGAAGGAAGCAGTCAGAAAAATAATGCAGTCAACACAGGCTACTTACGTGAATGGATAAACCATGGCAGCTACTGAAGGTTCGTCCCGGGAGCAAATATAATCGAAGTCCAGCATTCCTTGCACAGCCCGTGTCTGCATCCCCCAAATGATAGCTTTGGTGTGACGGCTGAACAGAGTTGTAGCTTTACCTGCTCAGAGAGAGGGGGGAAAAAAAAAACCAAAACACATTCAAAATGCACATCTGCAAAGACAAAAGCTGCACCTTTGCCAAATGTCTGCTGAAAGTCTCCCAGACAAGTATATTCCCCTCCCTCCAAACTCAACCCAACAGGTGAACTGCAAGATGTAGTAGCCACACTGTCCAAATTAAGGAAGGAACTATAGATGAAGCAGCATCCCCCTTCCCAGGATTCTGAACACAATAGGCAGGTTTTGTGTTTCACTAAATGAGCAAGTGCTTAACCACAGGGGGTGAGCTGGTGTAGGAGAGAGAAGTGAAAACTGCCTCTTCCTCTTCTCACATGGGCCATCCATGTTCCTCCCAGATAGTTTTATTTTGCAAAGCTGAAGAGGAAGGGAACTTTGAATTTTATTTATTTATTTGTGTATGGCCTACAGTCTGGGAGAACCACAGGAGGTTTGCCTCCTACATTTGTCAGGGCATCACAGTAGTATGATAGGAAATAAAAAGAAAAGCAGTAAATGGAGGGGACAAAGAAAGCAAAGTAGCCCTACACACTCAGCTTTGGTTTTCAGTTTTTTTTTGATGACTAGAATCCAACACAAACCTGATGGCTCCAAGAATTTATATATGGCCCAAAACTTGGCTTCAGGGGACAGAGTCACAGGAAAGGCAACAGTTCAGCTAGTGAGGATGGACTGCTTAAAGTATATTTACACCACTTGTCACAGCAAAAAGTTAAGTTCCTCCCTTTGACTCCAGGGAGAGTTCATTTTAAGTCTTCAGAACTCAAAGCTGATCCAACTGCTGATGCCAACTCAATCTACTAATTTCTTTTTGGCTTTGAATCAAAGGTAAACAGCATTAGGGATTAAACAGGATACTGTTCTTCTGGCTTTAACAAGAAATCAGTCACTGTTCTCCAACCCTACATGTTCACAGTTTAGATGCACTGCCACATGACTTGTTATTAGGAAAGTGCCTACCCGGAAAAATTCTGTTTATCTTGCAGATGCCTACAAGAAGCTAGTATTAGTATTCACAGAAACAGGAAAATGCAGGCCCAGAAAGATGCTAGTTGTCTGAGAGCATACAAGGAAGAATCTGAGAGTTCCCCTTCTACCATCTCTCGTCTTACAATACAGGAGACGGCTTGAAACTCTACTTTGACCATGCTTCAGCAGTTTATTCTCATCCAGCACAGAGCTCAAGAGAGTGCTTAAAGTCCCCATAACGTCACTGAGCACAAGCTTTAATGGTTTGCTGAACTGATAAGGCAACAAGAACATTTAGTTCATTCGGTGACTTTTCTGTGCCCTTCAAGGCTCATAAGCATGGCACCTCCACTATTTTGTTTCCCTTTGAAACAGAATGCCAGTTATTAGGCATGGTTAGCGATTCCTTCTTTTTGAAAGCAAAGAGAACAGAGCTTTTCACAATATGCCTAGGTCTGTTTTTCTCTATAATGATTGTGGGGGGGAAGGGAAGAAAAAAGCTTGAGACCTGTCCCTCTCTCCCCCAGAAATAGTAAGTTTTTGTGCAAAGAAGTATGTGATCTGCACTTGAAAAAACAGATGAAAGTTCATATGGTGATAGCTAAATATGCTGGGCAGGAGGGAAGGACCAGACAACACTGCAAACTTTTGGAGAGAAAAAACAGCAACAAAACCAAGAACTAAAAAAGTCAGCTGCCAGCAAGGCCAGGCACATTCAGCTAGTCACACGTGTCCTACCTGAACCAGGTCTTGAAGCTGGGATTGAATCTGTTAAAGAGAGAATCACTCATGCAACAATATGACAGTTGGCTGCTGTCATCCCAACAGCAGGGCACCTGCAGTGGGGTGCTGCAGCTTCCCTCCTCCCCACAGCACTCAGGCCTTTTGGGTTTTGCTTTTGTTAAACAAGCAGACTGGAGCCCTCTCCACTGTACTTCCTCTCCAAACATCTGGATATCAAATTTTGCACTTTGCCATCTAGAAACTTTTTGCTTATCCCAGCACAAACACATTGCAGGTTCAGGTGGCAGTTTCTTGCACTGCAAGCTCCATGGCGCATAGATTTTTCAATGTCTTTTTGAAGCACTGCTCATGCAAAATTCTGTGTGCAATGATTAAGAGAGCAGTAGTGGGTCTTGAGACATGTTTCACTGGAATCAGATCTGAATCTTTCTGTCATCATGTCATACTGTTGTAAACGAGGCCAGTATCTCCTCGCATTCAAGGAAGGAGGACCAGGACATTATCACGTTCTGTCCCTGCCCAATTCTGCTGTTGTTTTATCCACAGAGAACACGCTCTTACCCAATAAGGCTTCCAACAAATATGAGCAAAAGGCTGCAAAAGCTCTTGCATATCACCATGCTAAAGAAGCTTCCTACAGACTTCAGTTAAAAAAAAAAATCCAAACCCAGAAACTAAAACAAGACAAAAAACCCCAACAAAACCACAGAACACACCACACCATAACCTCTGACCCTAAATGTGAGAAGTACATCACAACTGCTGAACTGACTGACTGTAGAGTGTTCATCCAGGAAGCTGCAGTATATACCAAGAAGGACTTTCTGAGTACCTACAACGTTCCAGCAGCATCCCATGGGAACACCCTCCAGGTCCTTAACTGGAAAGCAGGCCTCAGTTCAGCAACCACAGCAGATACTGTAACCTGTTGTCTGCTGGCCTTGCATAAGGGGATGTGGGAAAGCTGGAGTTCTCAAACTGTGCTGTTCCCTTCAAGGGAACATCCCAGATCAAGGTAACTCTGACTCACCTTGTGTACAAGCTAATAGCACAAGTGACAACATTCTAAAAGCATTTAACTAAAGTCAGAACAAAGATAGACAGGTACCACAAAATTGCTTCCCTTTGTATCCAGAAAAAAGCCTTAGTCCAGTCCACATTCTGTCTTTTGGAGCAGAAGAGAACTGCTAGCAATCGTTTCCAATGCTGGACTTACCTAGAGGTGCTGCTGGTTTTGCCTTCTTGGCTGGAGCAATATCATCTGTTTTGGACTCTGAGAAGGAAGCCGTTCTGCTTGGTGCTGGAGTCTGAAAGATTCAGAAGTCAAGTCAGTAAGGGCCAGTGTGCCAGATAAGACCTGGAGCATGTAGGAGGAGATGGCCACTTTGGCTATGCTAGTCTACAAAGAAAAACAAAGTTAGTTAGTTTTAAGATAGGACCATCTTAGTCAAGTGAGGGAAAACTCCCAAATGACCAAGTTCTCAGTAGATGCAAGAGTCACATTGTTGGTTTTGAGGGGTCACACTTTCTGCACGAGTGAGGTGGACATTAGAAGGGCCCCTCCTGGTAAACCATGCAGGCAGAGTTATTTTAGTTGTTGCTTTGCACAAATACAATGGTGGTCAAGATCCGTTTCCGACCTGTGCAGACAGGGGAAGCTGCCTTCAGGAGGCTCCTCACAAGTGTTCTCTTTCACAGAGGGGAAGCAACTCACCGAAGGGCTTCCGCTGGCATTGAGGAGGAAGTTGGCGGTGTGGGCTGCAGCAGGCGGTTGGTTGGGGATAGGCCGATGGCCGAGCGCCATGCCCACAATTGCAGTCATGTGAGTCTCCGTGCCAAAGACATGGATGGGGATCCCAGTGGTCTTCCCTGTGCATGCATACAAGAACAGTCAGCCTTCGGGGGAAAAAGGAACAAGCTGAGCATCTGCCAGAGTGAAGCATTTAACCTTGAAAAGGCTCAGCAGAAAGCAGGTGGAAGAAACAAGATGCAAGAACAAAAGTTAAGGAAATGGTTCGTCCTTACCAACTTCTCCCATGACACGTAATCCTTCCTGGTAGTTGGGCCCTCCTCTTCGCACAAAGATCCTCACCTCATGGTCCTTCAGAGGGCCTTGATAATCCTTAATCGCTCTCACAATGCCCTAGAAGAAATATGCAGGACAGGTGAGCTGGTCAGCCCTGTCCCATCATCTCAGGAACTCCTGGAAGAGATGCACTGTCAGCCTCAGCACAACATTGAGCTGGGGAGAACAGCTTAGGGTTGATGACTGTAGGTATTTGTTGATACTTCTGAATAGTCACTTACTTTAAAAGTGGCTGCTACATTGGTGAAGTTAGCAATGCTGCCTCCAATGATCAGGATTTTACCTGAGGGAAGAAACATGCCTAAATAAAACTGTTAAGAACACAGTGTACTGTAAGATCATGAAGTAGTTTAGGACATAAAGTGAAACAATGCTGCAGTTCAGACTTGCCAATAGCTTGCAGTAAGTTGTGTTTAGCAGAGCCTGGAATATAAGAGCTTTGTATCAAGCAAGAATTTTTCTGATAACAATCTCTCAAACCACATTTGCTCCTGTCTCTGAAGCAAGAGCTGACAGAAATCCATCACTATTTCACTTGGAAGTCTGCAGTACATTAAAAGCTCTGCCAGGGAAGTCTAAGCGTAGTAACAGCTGAGATTTGTTCAGTTTTTTTCCCCCACATGCAGCTTCACAGCTGAGCAGCTTTGAAGTTGCAGCAACTCTTACCTTCAGGGTGCTTCTCTCGCGTCATGAGGGAGAGAATAGTCTTAGCATAGTCATAGGTCTGTTGCTCACTTGGGGCTCCCGAGTATTCCCCATAGTTAGCCAGTTCATTCACACCCCCCAGGTCACAAATGGTGTCACTGTAAAAAAAAACAAAACAAAAAACCCATAACCAAATGTTTTTAAGAGATTAGCTGTAATTTTTGAGTCACTATAAAGGTCTTAAAGCATTCCAAATTCCTGTGGAAGTGGGACTTGTAACAGACAGATCATGCTGCTGAAAACAAAGCTGCTCTCCTCTTGGTGCCAGTCATGATTAATCATTATACTTTCTAGATATGATGGGAACTCAGTGACTACCACAGCAACAATGTTACCACGAACACCCTTCCACCAGCTTGTTCCTTTCCAAGTCAAAAAGAAATTGTATCTCAACCTCCCAGAATTAAATTATCTCTAAGGAACACTACATTCCACATCTTGGTAAGAAACCTGCACAGCATCTTCATTCTGAAGAGGTCCCAAGCAGTCATGGCATGGGAAAGAGCACTTTATAGGAGTCTCCTTTCCAGAGGCTGCATCAATTATTTTCTTCCAGCACTGTAAATCCACCCCCCTCTCTGGAAACCTTGTTCCTGTTACCTGTAAACCACAGAGGCACCACCACCAGCCACCATGGTCCAGATCCTGCCTTTGGGGTTGAGAATAGTGAGTTTCAAGCTGGCTCCGCTCTTTGCATCCAGATCAGCAATGTAGGCTTCCTGCAGACAAAGCAGCACACAATTTAAACTTCCTTCTGCATCCTCCTTTTCCAAACCAGGAAGGTTCATAGTGCTGGGCCTGTTTGGACATGCAGAGCTCCCACATCTTCTCTCAACTGCAGCTGAGGGGAGAGCAGAACTTCAAACGCCATTTTTGTAAGGGACAGAGACCCAGCCTCATCTCTCAGGGGCCAGGACTGGTTTGTGTTATGTGTTCTCCAGGACAGAGCACTGAAACTGGACTGGATATAGACAGCTTGTGCCATTCTCTGTAACAAATTCAAAGGGGATCAACCTGAGCATGTGCTCAAATCTTGATTCTTGCTTGGAAAAAAAAAAATCATACCCTCCAAATACATTGTCTTTATAAGGTCTGCTGGCTTGTCTCTTGCTTGTCCCAGGTGAAGTCACCAGTGATTGCTGTAAATAAATTTGATATTGCTTCATTTGCAGAGTGCAGATCCAGAAGCAGATTATTCCTGTTTACACATGAAAACCTTTGGAAATGCAGCCCACTGTTGGTTGTGTTTCACTAAACCATACTACACTGGCCTTTCCATAAACAGTGGTCTTTTCCTCCACTGCTCAGCCAGCCCTGGGAAGCTCCCAGGTTTCATGGTTCCACATGCGACAATCACAGAATCAAATGCCTCCGAACTGAAAAGTCTTGTTCTGACCTTGTCTGCAGACTGAGACCAGAGGAAATTTAAAAATCAACACAACCATGGCTACACATGCTCTGCCTGTGCTGCAGCCAAGAATGTAATCACCGAGAGCACTGTAATTTGGCTCAACATGGTGTTCCTGTTATCACAGTGTGCTTGCCTGTTGAGAAGCACTTCATTGGGAGTTCATCAAAATTCTCCGCAAAGACACTGCCATAATAACCTTCACAGTGATTTGCAGATGGATGATTCAGAGAGACAAAAACTGAACTAATGCTTTTAAGAGCAAATTGAGTTAAGTGTTGGCATCCAGCTAGCTACATGGAGAGAAATAGCTAAATGGGTTTCCTGGCCATGTTACAAAAACCTTCCCCAACTGAAGCATAATTATTAAAATCAAAAAGTCAGGACATAAATCCTTTTGGAGACAGCAGAGGAGTCACCTGAAATAAGTAACAGAACAGTGAAGGAGAGAGCTCTACTTCAACAGTTTTTGAAGCTGTTGGGAGACTATGTATGAAGCAGTGTTTATGCAACCAGCAGTACAAATCCAGGGAATTCTGAGAGGAACCAGGCATTGCTAACTTTAAAACAAAGAATTTGTCTGCAGGCCTTTTCTTGGTCATCGCTTTTCAGGAAAACAGGTGTATGAACATCTTAACTTTTTACTTTGAAGTCTGAGAGATGGCAATTATTTTCTCTGGATTCATACTCACACACAGATTTTCTACACAACTGCTACTCTGCTCTCAGAAACTGTAACTGAAACACTGAGGGAGCATCAGCTGCCACGAGGCTGTCAGTAACCAGTGCTCCAACAAAAAATAACGATGCTGACAGGGGAGCAATGCAGGCAAGGACCATATAAGGAAGACTGTACAAGTACAGAGTGTTGGCACATAGCTGAATGAAGTTAAATATAAGCCTCCATTTAAAAAAGTCAATTCTGAATTAAAGAGAACTGAAACAACATCCAAGCAAAGAAGGAAAGCAACTGTAGTTCAGAGCGCAATTAAGAGAAGCCCTAGTACTATGGCAACCTGTGCACAAGCTCTTATCATGGATGGCAATGCCAAGGTACTTGAAACACAGCAACAAAACCCACAAGAGAGGGAAACCTCAAGGACATACAAGGACAAGCAATGAGGAATTCATCCTGTAGTCCACAACAGAGGGATCTGGGGCAGAGTGGGTTGTTACTTGCCTCTGGGTAAGCTTCCCTGCCAAAGGGAGGGGGGAACTCCACATCCCCCCATTTCACTTTGCAGATGTAGTCAGCAGTCGCATCAATCTTTGCGGCCAAATCAAGGATGTAGACACCATCATTATGCACCACTGCATTTGAAAACAAATATCAGAAATAGCTCAGTACAGAGACATACGTTACAGATTTATTCACAAAATTTGATACCATACAGAGATCTTTATAAAAGCTAGGTCACCTCTGTTCCCCTTCCTCCACATTGGTCAGCTAATGGTATTTACCAAACCCAGCAAGTTCCCTTGAGAATTAACTAGTGACCACGGTCATGGACCAGGCCCTGGCTCAGGTGCTGTTTTGTTCTGATCCAACGGAACAGTTTTTGTATTCTTCAGTTCTGACTTAACATCCCTTTCAATGGCATTTTTCATTCCCAACAGGAAATTAGATAACAGAACACCTGTAATCAGTCCTCATTTTTGATTCATTCAAGTAATAGCTCCAGGACACATAATAGTCACTTTTGTCCTTCTTTTGCATATGCTACCTACTATTGTTGCAAACTACATAAACCAGAGAAGGATAAAGTACACATTTTAATATTTTAGAACAGAAAGTCCCAGTCCCAAAAATATCTATTACCTATTGGATTAATCTCGAGGTACGTGAAATATAGATCTTCATAAAAATTGAACAGGCCACAGATGAAGCTAGCCAAAATGCTGTAAAAAAAAAAAATTTAACACGAGTTCATTAAAGCAGCCAAATATAAAGCACAGCCTACTCTGCTTCATCTATATTAGTGGCAATCTACAAATCTACTCTGTATCAGTTTCTTTCATTCTCATTCATCTTCTCTGGAAGAAGCCTAGGTGATGACTCAAGGAAAGGAAGACCTTGATGACTCATCTTAATTACACTCCACCAAACTCTGCTGAGAACATAGTTGCTCACAACTGTCATATAGATGCTCAGTCTGTTTAATCTCACCGAGAGACAGAAATGCATCGTTGTCTGTCAGATATGCATCTTTGTCAGAACTAAGCTTCGTTAGCTGGGATGGGGAAGAGAATGCAGTACACTATATTACTGGCAGGCTTCTTCAGCCTTTCAGTGCTGAACAATGCCATCAGTGATTATGTTATGTTTGGAAAAATCATGACTCATTTGAAGATAACTAGCTATAGGCATCTAATTAAAGGAGATGCAGAAGCAGCTTCGAGATCTACAGATAAGCTTGCAGTAAGCACAGGAATAGCAGAATACCTTCTGAGACTGGGACAGAGCAAGGGAGAGTACATTTCTGAGTTAGCTATCGGATCCATATCTTATCACCATTTCTACTAAACAAAAGAAACCCTTCTATGCTGGCACAAAGGATCAGAATTCAACACACGTCCCCAATATCTCAGAGGTCAAGATGTCAGTAGACTGAGAAGTGTCCCTGTCAAGTGAAGGCTCAACACACTGTGAACACTTACTTTGAGTTTTACAAGAGGCTCAGATAAGGTCAAAGAACTTGGATTTAGGATGTGTGGCATATTCTTAAGAGCAGCAAGAAGGTCAGGAGAGCAAGCTTTATGGTGAAACAGAATGATGGGATGTTGCATTGAAATAAAGGAGAGGAGCTTCTGGGTGGCTGGCCATGCCTGGAACTGGGCATCTGTACTTACTCCTTTTTATTTGCTGGTGCATGCTTTAAGAGATGCTTCTTTACATCCGACTCACTGAGCTTTTCATCCACCGCCACAAGCAACTTCTGAGCTTTGGCATCAACATCTCCCACATCCACACCCCCTTCATGGTGGAAGAGTACGTAGTCTCCCTCACGGGCAGCATATATGCACACATAGAACTCTTCCTCCTGCACCGCAGACGCAGGCACAAGCATTAGCAAGTCACACCCAGGGAAGACCTTGAAGAAGAGCCTCTTGTGTCAATGCTAAGGAAGGGGCAACTCAGCACACCGCTAAGCATTCCAAGGAGCGGCAGCACAGGAGTGGCCCAGACACCCCCCCAGGTTGTACGGGCCGTGCTGGCCTGGGAGGGAGAGCAGCAGGGCCCAGAATGCTTCATCCTGCTGAACTATGCCAGGGACAACACTTTCCATTTCTGGAGAAAAATGCTCCCATCTTAAACAACTGAAGCGTAAACCAGGGTCCCTTCTTGCGTTTACCAAAACCACCTATATCATAAGGTAATTATACCCTTCCCACAAACCATGGTGGAGTGCGAATATTTCGCCAGCACAAATTGAGATATCTCACATCAAGAGTTTGTTATCCACACTTGGGAGTACCAGATTCAAGGAGCAGTGAGCTGCCTTTTGCCAACCAACTTGGTCCCTCTCAGATGAGGTGTAACCTCCTGCCAGCAGAGTAACAGCAACCAGCAAGACTATTAACAGCTCTTCGCATGGGCTAATGCTGTGCCTGCACACAGCTCCCACGACATGCATCAACACTGTCAGCTTAACACCACACTCCCAAATTTCTGGTTTCTCCACGTTATCAATCCATCTAAGCTGCATTGAAGTCAGAAGAGATTTAAAAGCACTTTTTAATGCTTTATTTCATATACTAACCTGTTTGTGAGGGACAAAGGGTTCAATCAGGAAATTCTTTAGGATTCCCTTAGCATTAGCAATCTGTAGGCAGAAAACAAGACAAACGCCAATAAACGCTTGTTCAATATCCACACATTTATGACAGCATAAGGCAAGCTTCGAGAATTAATCAACACTGCTCTAAAATCACTTCCTCCCAAGCACTTCTCCACTGTTTCCTGGGGAACCATACTCCTCCCTCTCCAACTGCCAGACATGCTGCTGTACTGCTCCAGGATATGTGAGCTTCACGGGTTACAGGAGTCAGTCACCTTCCCCTTTCCTAACAGGACAGATGGCTATCAGAATTGCACCAGGAGGGCTGCTCTTCATCTCCCATCCCAGAGAGAGCACCTTCACAGAGCACTGCTTGGTGCAGTGTGAAATGGCAATGGCTCAAGCTTACTCTCAGAGCTTTGAAAAAAATGAGAAGCAGAGAAACTCCTGAGCTAGACAGGGAGTAGCAGGAGCACACGCCCTGGAAGTGGTGTCAGTGAGCATGGAAGAGAACCCTTTAGCCTCTTCCTACAAGGTCAGGCAGCTACAGCAGGGTCCCAGAACTGCCCTGCATAGGCGCTTTCCTGCTATCCAAAACTCAAGTTTCCCGGCTCAAGGGACACTCCCGCACATGCCATGGGAGATAGCCCCTGCTCCTGAGGACACCGCTTCAGAAGCGAACATCATTGGTCACAAGTCCTTGGCACAGTCCTTCCTTTACATGTGCTTGTTGCATTGTGCTAAAGAAGAGATTTCAACATCCATCATTTTCGTGATGGGCAGGCACACAAGATGCAGTTGCCTGCTGTTTCACAATGGCCTTCAGGCAAGGCTCACTGGCTTGGCTGCACAGCTTGACACTGGAGCCAGCAGCAAATCAATCACAGTAGGGCCAAGGCATCAGTTTTCTTGAGGCAGCAGAACTTTATCAGCTCCTGAAACACAGCAGCTGGGATGGCAGGCACTTCTTTATCATTAGCATTGCGGTGTCATTCCCAGGAGAATAAATATTACAAGCCAGCACTGAGTTAAAGTAAGGACTTGAAGTAACACTCAGTCATCAGCCAAAACACACTGGCTGGCTACAATAAGAGGACAATTTTATGACACTTTTTATACTTGTCTGGTTAAATTTGCCTTGGGTATTAGAGTGAAGCAGCTATGCCAACTAGACACAGCATCTGAGCTATCAACTGCTGACTCCCAAGTGGAAGGGATTTTCAAAATGGCACTAATTCCTGCTGAGCTCCCACCACACAGGCCCTACACAGCAGGCTTGGACAGCCGATGGTAATAGGGAGCACAGAGCTCTGCTCCCTATCAAGGTGCGTCATTTGTCAGTGCTCATTTACCAGCCAAAAGCTCACACATGGGTCAGTTTCTCTCTTGCACTGGCATCAGCGTAACATGCATTTTAAACCACCGTAAGCAAGAGAAATACCTGCGCACCAGCTCCCATCATGCAAGCAGGCAGAAAAGACAAAAAAAAAAAAAGAGAGTCTTATGTTTTTGTTGCTAAGGTGGCACTCACCGTGGTTTCTTGGCCCAGGCGCTGTTTGAGCCAAACTTTCACCTGATCCAGAGTGAGGTTAATTCCAACCAGTCCAAGCTTCCCACGTCTCTTTATTAGCTGATCTGGCTTCACCACTAAACGCTACAAGATTGTGCAAGAGAGATTAAAAGAAGCATCAGAAAGTGATTTTGGTCAAGCCATTCTCCGCAAATAGTGAAACAAAAATTGAAATATATTCTGTACAGCAAACATCCTTGCAGAATTTCTTTAATCTCTTGGCAAATCCATCTCCTGGTACAACATGCCTGCAAGGTTTTTTTCTTTTTGTTTTTTTTTTTTTTTTAAAAACACTGTACTTTGAGAAGAGCTGCCTTATTTCTACTCAGACATGAATATACGTCAGAGACTGAGGTGATGGTTTCTTTTGGCTTTTTTTGATGAACTTTGATAACTCTTTCAAAGCAGCTGTTAGGATGGGATATAAGTTCTTACTTTCTGTAAAAAAAAAATGCTGAAAAGCATACAGCACTCTGTCAGTTTTGCAAACTGTCTTTGTAAGATGCATCATGAAATTAATATTTCTCCATGAGTAGAGGCTTATAAGGAGAAACTATTAGAGACACGGCAAGCACAGTCAGCTGCTTACAAAGAAAGCTCCTGCTGTCAGTACGTACTGACATGAGACTGGCTAGGGCCAGGGGTCCTGCACGTTTCAGTCAACTGACAGTGGCTCTTTATAACATACCTATGGAAAGCTGTTCCTAGGTAACACACTTATTCTCTAGTTTGCAAATTTATTTATTTTTTTTTTTAATAAGAAATAGGTGCCGTTCTACTGTACAGCTGCTATGTTGTGGAACATCAGCAGCTTACAGTGTAGAGCTAGAACATGAGATGCTGCAGGACAGAACGCTGATCATGGTCTTTCTGCTGGACCACGTAGCCCTTTCTAGCATTAGAAAATTCTGTCTTGAAGGACAGATATCATTCTTGTTCCCTCCTGGCTTTCTGCAAGTCTTTTTAGAAGCACTGCTGAGATCTTCCAGCAGTTCACTCATGCACTTGAGTATGGAACATTTAATTACTTAGTGTAGGACTTCTATCTGTCAGTCAGTAAAGGACTGTGAAACATTCATGTTCTACCAACCAGTGACTTGATATGATTAACCACTGGAAAGGAGCCAGCTTGGACAGCTAACAAAAACAGCTCTGGATATGTTTTTTCTAGAGAAAGTACATGGCTATGAAACACAGAGATATAAGAGATCCTGCACAGAAAAAAAAAATAAAAAAAAAGAAGTTTTCCCTGACATTTTGCTTGGACGCAGGAAACCTAAGCAGTATTGTAACTCAACGTAAAAGCTAGCCATGAAGAAAGCACTCCACAATTTCAGAAAGTAAGGGTTTGAGAACAGGGACTGACATCTCAAGAGTCTTGCTTTGTCTGAATTAACCTTGTTTACCTTCTGTGTAGTTATTAGAAGCTTCTTGTTTACGGGTATCTCATGTATTTCACAGTCCTTAAAGGAATTTTATAATCAGGCCCCCTAGAAGGTGATACAACAGCCTTGAAGCAAGGCTTGTTTCTTCATCAGTGTTGCAAATGAATGTTGCAGAGCAGCAGCGACCAGTCCTTCAGGAAAGATCCTGAGCTCAGTTCTGCTCCCAGCCTGCCACAGCACGACGTGCCGTGCCCCACAGGGAGCAGCTTGGGTAGGCAGAGGTTTGTCCAGGGCTTAGCTACGACAGGAAAGCAAGTCACTCTCCTTACCTCGCTCAGAAGCCAAGGGTGGTCCTGGGTGAGTCGTGCCCAGTCAGTGTCTGGGGTGACTCGGGCATACTTGAACCGGTTCTGGATGGCAGAGGATGTACAGATATACTTATATAAGAGCTCCTTCCCCGTCTGCTCAGAGATGGCTTTGGCTGACATGGCTACCTAGTCTAAATTAAAAAAATAAACAAAAAAGCAATCAGGAACAAAGTCCAGTTATCACAGAGAACTCCCAATCACCTAGCTCAATGCAAAACCCAAGCAAATACAGAGCTGGGGATGTGTCTCCCTATTATAAATAAGGCTATAAAACTCACCTGATAAGCAAGAAGTATTTGTATTGCTTAAAACTTCTACTCCATTCCACTGCCCTGAACACTATTTTGGTCCAGCCTTGCCTGCAGGGAAAGGCATAATCCTTGCAGCTTGTCTCAGCCACCACTGTGCCTTTACCAAACCTGCCAGCTCTGAGCGCACACACACCCCGCACCATCTAGGGGAGCGCTCAGATAAGGCATCTTCTCTCAAACTACACACAGCACCCCAGGTTTGCTGTTGTGGGATCTACGTAACAAACCTACCATTTTTTCTCATTCAGTACCAGGGAGTGACAAGGCAACAGGAGAGGAAAACCCTCCCTCCCACTTGTTTTCTTATGGCATGCCACATTTCCAGTCTGAGCTTGACTACAGGCAAATTAGCAATCCCCCATACCTTCTTCTAAAGGGAAAAGAAAATGTTGCCAGTATTATCAAAACCAGAACACATTTGCATCCTTTTTTTTTTGTTTGTTTCAGAACCTAGATGTCTTGGAAGCAGGTTCACACCCTACAGAAAAGATGCTCAAGACAACGAAGAAGATTAAGGTAAGACAGTTTTGGGTATTTTTGAGAAAAATCGTTAAAAAGGTTCATAATTTCACATCTTGCCTGGAGATGGCTGTCTTCTCTTTTAAAGAGTATATTCTAAACTGGCACAAGTAAATGATATCTGATCTCAAGGCTGTAACTCTTCTTTCTGATATGCAGCAACAAAGTCATAGGTGTCAAAGATGCATTTATTTTTAGCTTCAGTAAACATTTATTTAAAAGACTACTTCATCCCAGTGAACCAGTCTGCATGTGTCAAACATCAGAACTGACTCTTGTGATCAGCCAGAGGTCAACAAGCAGTTTTGATTTTTTCCGAGGGGTCAGACTGTTGACAAAGAAGCTCAGGCAGCAGCTCATGCTGCATTCTGAGTGACTGGAGGTCATGTCAATGTTCCCCAAGCACGGCCAGTGTGGCAGGAAACACAAAAGGATGCTTAGGATGGTTTCTGGGAGAGCTGCAAAGCAGAAAGGCACCAACGCAGAAAAGAAGAGCTCAGATTCCATCTGAGTATCTGGACAGTGAAGTTTTTGAACAACTCAGTAAGAGTGACTGCCCATGCCAACATAAAATAGATGCCCCACTTAAGACCCACAGAGGGAACCAGTTTTAAATTCCACAGTTGCTTCTTGTGCTACCTTCTCAGTAATAACCATTAGTAATCAACTGGGTTATTCATCCTATAAGCAAGCACAGAATATGCCAGAGAATAATTAGCTATCATTAGAAATAAAGACCTTTTCCCCTAGAGCAGGAAGAAAGAGGTTTGGTGTTGTCCCATCACACCCCCACTCCTCCCAAATAGACCAAATATTTATTCTGCAGAAAAAAGTAGTAGGAGGCAGGTTGGATTCTCTGTATGCCTCTAGAATGAAACAGGTTGGACTAAGTATGTACTGTGATTGAAAGCTGTTAACTAGGCTCAAGAACTGGCAGTCAAATTTGCTGCTAACATCTTTTCAAACACAATTCAAGTATTAAAATAGAAAAGGAGAAGCTACAGAAAGGGCAAAAAAAGTTAACAAAAAAGCGTTCCTGCTTTCAGAGAATTGTTATGTAAAACTCCAACATGATTGCATTGCAGCTTCTAATTTAATCCCATTTCAAAACAGCATCGAAGTTTCTGAAGCACTGTATCTTTTTTCATAGAATCAAAAACCTATTCTTGTCACCATAAACACTTGCACCTTATATTTAGTTCGCTAAAAATAACCCCACTTTGTTTTTATTACCCCACTGCTGAAGTCACCACAGCCCAAGGAGAGGGAAGCTCTTGCAAACAAGCCAAAGGAGACCAAGCACATTTTGTTTCTCTGGCCCTGCAAAGCAAGATACACATCCTACCATTCGGACCCCCCTTGCAGCCCCCTTTAACATACCAGCCCACACATGCTGTGCTGAGGCAGCTGTGTTAGCTGCATTTGCTGTCTAAGAGGCATTCCTAAAAACACGTATTCAGAGATGGCACAGGAATAGAGTTGTCTCAGAAAAACAGAGAGCCATTGAATTATGTCAAGTCCTGGAGCTACGAGCAGCTGTTCTGCAGTAACTTTAGAAGCAATCTAGAACTTCCATTGGGTGCTCCTAATTGCAAAAGATGGAGTGACACTGAGATAATGTAGTTATCTCAAGGATTTGTACACTGCTGTTGGGGAACAAATAACAGCAGCATGTATTGGAAGAGGAAGTAGAGTCAGTGAAGGGGAAATACTCGGGACCAGTGGATTAACCTCAAGCATGTTAGGTGTTGGAAGGATTACTGCATAACCTTCTCACGTAGGCTGCAATTCTGGCTGTAGGCTAAGCATGGACACTGAAGTTAGGCAAACGTTCATCTCTTCCTGATGTTAAAGCACCATAGCCTTCTAGAAGGATAGGAACTTTGACTGGAAAGAAAGGGAGGTGAAAGGGGGCAAAGTGTGTAACAGTCTCAAGGGGAAGCAATTGGCAACAGGTAAGCAGCAGTGGCCAGACACACCGTGAAGGGGCTGGCAGACAAACTGTGTGTTGAATAGGACGCAGACATGGCTTCTTGTGCTTAAGGAGCAACTAAGTATTTGCTGTACAAAACCCTGTCTATTGCTGATTGCAATTCTTTGCCCATCTTTGCCCTGCAAATGCCACAAAACTGTAGGAGTGTAAACTGTGTTGTAATCTGCATTAAAAATTCAAAGATTAGCACAGTTGCTTTGACTGCTTAATCTTTATTAGCAAAAGGAAGCTGCCAGAGACAGAACGGTTTAACTACTAGAAACCAGCTAAAGTTTGCTGAATCTGACTAAGAAGAATCTCAAGTGGGTCTGCATTTATCCTCTGCTAATCGTGGATCAGTTTCACAGTATCCTTCTGAGACAGCTTTTTTCTTAATTACGAGGCACTGTCTGTGTATCAGATAAGCATTGTCAAAAAAGAATATGCCAGCTTCTCTAACCAAAAGCTTACAGCTTCATTATATGGTCAGTCAGCCACAGGTTAGCTACAGAGGAAGACTTTCTGAAGCTATAGAAGTGGCTGTACATTGGGCTAGTAGTTGGTAGAGCTGTAAGAAAAAAAGCCACCAGAAAAAAACCCAACCTTATTTTGCAAGCACACCCAGACATACTCAGTTCCCACAAACACCACTCTGCTACCTTGTCTTCACAGCTGCGCACACACATGCTACAATAAGTCATCTGTACTGTAGTGCTGAAAACTTTCCATTACGATTTTTGCTCTAAAGCAGTCCAAGAGAAAATCCTGCTCCCAAGTTACCTGCAGCTATTTATTTTGCCTGGTAGGAAGCTTGCTTTCAAAGCCCTTAGAAATCCATCAACTGCCCGCTCTACAATATGCTAAAAGCCAGTCCCAGACAAAAAGTGTCACATTTCATTGCAGTAGAAGCAAATGGATAAAAGAAAATGGCAATCAAAAAAAAAAACCCTCAAAAAACCCTCAAAACCCTAAGTATTTTTCATTTGTTGAGGGTGACACAGAAACCCTGAATGATACTGCAGCTCTTCAGTCCACAGGTACAAGTTAAAACAATCAAGCTGATACTAGTTATGCCAATGACCAAGATGTAATTGTCTGCAATTGCAGAAAACTGGACCCAGGACATCCCTCAGGTCTTATTAAAAACAGTCCTTAAAAAAAAAAAAAGAGTCAGTGGGAACAATGGTGACGTACATGGGATTGCTTAAACCTGAGGGACAGAAAACACTGGGGCATTCCCACAGGGCACGGCACTGCGAAGTTCCTCATCCCTCAGAAACTTTACTGGCCTTCTTTATGCCACTACATTCTGCTGCTCCCCTAGTTTCTCTCCCAATTTCATCACCTCATTTTTGCAACAACACTACTGGGGTAAAGAGAGAAAACTGAGAGGATTATTACAATAGCAGTAGGTGAAAAATGACAAAATCCTTGTGTCATGGCAACAGAACAGCAGGAATGAGGCTGTTCTGCCCTTGTCTGCCCATGGTTCATTGAGACATTTCCTAATCATTAGCAAGTCTTTAATCATGCCCCTCACTCAGTTTTTCCCCAGCTCCAACCCTGCCTTTCTCATGGGATAGGCAGCACAAAACAATTGCTTCAGTCTGCTGAATTGTTAAGCTAAAAGATCAGCAGGAAAAAAAAATCCATAGGGCATCAGCAATTCCTAGCTGTATGTGCTCATGCGGGTCTCTCATCAACCAGATAGACATAATCAGAGCAGACTCCATTAACTGTTTGCATCTGTTCTGCAAACACTGAGCAGGAGCATGGACTGCAGGTCACCACAGAACTAGAGGAGCAGAATCTTTGCCATTTCCCAAGAATAAGGCAGGTTAGGACTCTCATCTATCATGGACAATCTTGTTTTTAGTCATGCTTAGCACCTGCAGTACCAATCAATGCTGACAGGAGTAATGGATACATCTCTGAAGAAAAACAGGGGGTGCGGAGGGGAAAAAAAAAAAAGAATAATCCTTTTTTCTGTACCAAATACAAGCTATAGGATAACATTCTCTGCTACTGATTCACTCCAGACACTGCTGTGTTCATGATTCATTAGGTAAGACTGAACTGCAATTTTCTTATGACTTTAGGCCTCAAATCTTGCAACCACCACACACAACGGTAGATTCATGTCCACAGTATAAAATGCCTTCTCCAGCCTGCTCTTAAGGCATATCCTCCGCTGCTCAATATTTAGGATAAGGGCAGACAGAATTAACAGTTTCTAACCTATAATTCTAACATGTCTGCGATGATTTGCTGGTCATTCTGTGAGTTCTGTGCTGTACCTGCGCTATGACAACCCTTCAGATCCAGTCATTATAAACTGCCTTGCCTTTTTCTTTGAAGGGTGTATGATGGAAACACAGTTGGTTCCTGGCCAAACATGCCAAGCGAAGGACAATCTACTGCCACTTTAAAGCATTTTCCACAGTACGTGCCATGAACTCTTCAGCTAAAATTCAACGGATCGTAGGATCACAGAATAGTTCAGGTTAGAAGGGGCCTTGGGAGGTCACCTAGTCCAACCTCAAACTCAAAGCAGGGTGAGCTCTGGCGTCAGCCTGGGTTACAAGGACCATTCTGGCATTCGAAGCACGCTGCCTTTAGTTCTTAAGCAAAGAGCTCTGTTGAGTGGATGTCACCCATCTAGTCTTGGTTTGACGAGTGTGTTACTGAAGGTCTAAAACAAACAGCTTCCCTGCCACACAGAGACCTTCATATCATGATCCATAGGTACTGATTGAAAACATATTTGCCGTGACACAACCGATTTAGCTGCCCCAATACCGTAGTGACTAGCTGAAGGGAAAACACAATACAGTCCAAAGGAAAAAAGACGGGGAAACAAGAAGAGGCATTCTTGACAACAGAACCTGGGTAAAGTCTCCTTGACTCCCAAAGAGATTGAATGATGTGGCACTACTCAGTGCAACACGGTCTACTCCGCAAGGGAGAAAAAAAAATTAAAGACATTGATTTACTTTATTTTTCTTTAAACCCTTTCTGGTCTCAGAGGTATAACTCTGAGCTTAACCAGTCTGTATTCATACAGAACATGGCGCTCATGCATGCAGCTTGCTTCAGTCCAGATCAGTACCATACTCCAGTCATACCCAAGCGGTGCTTTTGCTGCAAGAAAAGGACTACCTCTCCAGTAAAAGACTTCATGCCCTCTCTCTCGAGAATTATGTCAACAAAACCATACTGTAAAGCAACCTTCCCCCTCCATCCCAGGTCATTTATTAACACAGTTCAAGATCAGCCGGTATTTTCAGCCCACAGCAGCATGAAGAGTTACGTCAGCTTCCACCTGGCAAACACACATGCCTTCATCAGAGGACAGCGAGAAAGGGCTCAAGGGAAGGGGCCCTGCGGCAGTCGGCCAACTTCACGGGTCAGGATACCTCAGTGCTGTGCATTATGAAATGCCTGGCACCATGCTGGTGTGATGCAAGCAGGTGCACTCGCTACGGTGGCAAGCGTGTTGAATGCCCAGCGCTGGAGGAGGTTCTCTGCAGAGGTGGAACCTTTGAGAACAGAACAGCAGCCAGGAAGGGGAACAGACTACGAACAGGGTAAAGTCTGGCTAACGGAGAGCAGGCTCCAGATGCCCTGGTAAGTACCTAGTGCCAGAAGCAGGGTCTTTGGACTCCTGTCTTTAAAGGCCATCTTACTCTGCAGCCTTGGGGAAGGTCCTTAACAAGTCTGTTCCTTAAATGCTTCCCCACATCACCTGCACAGTGGACAACAGCAGTGCATGCTCCAGCCTGCGCGGCTGGGCAGGATTCCTCACTGTGGCTGTCCTTCCTATCGCGTCCCACTTCAAGCGGAGCTGCTAACAGTAGGAAGCGCGCTGCTAGCTGGAGGATGGAGAGCATGCTTTCTGCATGTTCATACAGATGTCCTGTGTACAGAAAACTCCACAGGGCTTGAATAAGTGTTAGACAGTAGAGCTGATATTCTGAGCTCCAAACACAGTTAAGGAAATGAAACAGATCTACGAACAATATATTCAAGATGCACGTAAGTTTTCAGTCTTTAGACAGTATGGCAGGTAACAAACATAGTTTAACAGAGAGAAAAGACAAGTCCTTACACAAAAGGAAGAGGATTTCCAAAGCAGCAAGATAAACAGCAGGTGTCTGCAGGTGGCAAACAAAAGCGCTGGAAAACTGCCATTTCGCAGCTCCTGGAACTATCAGATCCATCCATGGGAAGCAAGAGAGACACACAAGGCTATTCACCCTCCTGCTAGGAGGAGAGCAAAGACAGAAAGAAATCCCAACCGGGGGGGCTGCTGCCTCCACAACTACCAGAGAGGGATTTTCCTTCTGGAAAAGGACTTTTTGGATGAGGGATGAATAGAACGAATATGCAGAGATGAAGCTGTCGCAAACAAGAGCCCCTATTACCCCACCCCCTCCTTAAATATTTCTACCGTGCCCACGGCAAACAGACTATTCCTTCAAAAGCCTCCCGCTCCCCACACACGAATTTTTTTTTTTTTTTTCTTCAAATCCTTCAGATGAGGGAAGAAACTTCGCACCTCCCTCAAGGTCAGGAACGGCGGTACCAGGAGGGAGCTCCGGTTCTGTTCCGCACCGGGACACTGCTCTGTTCCCGGCTAGCAACTGCCGGCTAGGACCACCGAGTCGCGCTAGCGGCCCCTGCTTGCCCGCCGGCCCCCGGTCGGGCAAGCCCCGGTCGGGGGCCGGCGGGCAAGCAGGGGCCGCTAGCGCGACTCGGTGGTCCCAGGCGCTCTCGCCCAGCCCGGTCGCCCCACAACCTGCCAGACCCACCCGCAGCCCCCCTCCCGGGCCAGATACAACCGCTCCCGACACTCACCTAAGCGCCCGTTCGCCCACGCCGCTCCGCACCCTGCCCGCCGCCGCCTTTTGTTCGCTGCGGCGCGGCGCGGCCTCCTCCCGGCCCATCGGGCTACGGGCGCCGACGCCTTGCCATTGGTTGCCGCCGGCGTCACGTGTGGCTTGCCTGAGAGGGCGGGCGCACGCCTATTGGACGATATTGATGGGGCGCGGCCGCGGGGCATTATGGGAGTCGTAGTTCCGCCTCTCTGGCTCCCGCCCTCCACCGGCCCTGAACCCCCGGGGCCCGGTGGGGCCAACACCGCTGACGTCAGGCCGGAGCAAAGGGCTGCCGTCACGCCGCCGTCACGCTCTGCGTCGCACGCCGGCGAGGAGAAGAGAGGAGAGGCCTCCCCTTACCTGGCTCCGGGCCCCGTTGGGGCGCCTAGCAGCGGAGCGGCCCCATACCCCCCACCGTCTGCACCGGCGGGGCCCCGGGCAGCCCGTCCGCCCTTCCCACCGCACAGCTCCGCCGGCCTGCCCGCACCTGCACCCGCCGGGACCGGCCCCGGCAGCGGGGCAGACCCGGACGTTCCATCCCCAGCGCTGGGGCAGGCTGAGAAACCTCCCACGGGGGTGTTGTGACTGGAGGGGTGGGAGCGGCCCGGTGGTGCCCACGGTGGGGAGCGGCAGACAGCAGGCGTGCGCGGGAACGGAGGGTCACCAGCCTACATCACCAGCACTGGAGCGCGATCCCCAGGGACATGGCCAGCAGGTGCTTATCGCCCATGCAGGGCAGCTTAACACGGATCGGACAAAACAAACAGGAGAAAGAGACGTTTCCGAGGCGTTGTGAGGCCTCAGGCAGGACACAGCCATCCCGCCTCCCCACTCCTGACTGCTAACAAGCCTCTAACGGCAGACATCACGGTTCTTCCACTTGCGAGAAGTAATCATCGCACATTCATTTTTGCCTTGGTATTTCCAGCCTGTGACTAAAGCACGTATCAGCAACGCTAAAGGGTGGTCTCTCTGACAAGAGCGGGTGGCTTTGCTCCAGAGGTGAGGTCTGCTGTGGCCCATATGACATTGTCACCAGGCTGGAGCACAGGTCTGCAACAGCCACCGCACAGAGGGGGACTGTCTTGTTGGGAAGAGTGTGTCACACCTGGTGGTGCCAGTGGGGAAAGTGTCTGCAGAAAACAGTTACCAGGGCTTAAACTGTCTGGAATTCTCTGCCTGCCTCCCTGGGGACAGGGGTGTGTCACGCTGGCCTCCCACTCCAGGGCTCAACTGCTGTTTGTCTCACCACCCGCCCGTGAGACACCCTGCCTCCCTCCCACACTGCGGTGCTGCATGGCCACTCCAGCCCTGTCCCAGGAGCCAGGGGAGTGAGGACAGGCCCTGTCATTCATGAGCTACTTCCAGAACTTGGCCCTGATTTTCCCGTAGTGAAGTTAAATCTTACAGGCTCTGAGTCTTTCTGAGCAGGACAGACACACCACACCCACCCTGACTCACTCGTCAGGAACAAACTGCTTCAGACATGAATCTTGGCAGGGTCTTACCCAAGGCCAAAATAAAGTCAAGACTAAAGTCGCTGATAGGAGGAGAGGACCAGCAGCATCTCTCATTCATCATTTGTTTGTCCAGCATTGGACACTGCAGTGATGAAACTGGTCCCAGGGGCGACCAGCAAATACCAAAGAGTACTGGATACTTATTCCAGAGAGAGGTGGGGGCTGCCCTGGCGAAACCCCTGTGGTCGGCACCAGCTCGTGACCTGGCTGAGCAGAGGAACCTGTTCAGCCCGATGTTCGGCAGTAACCCAGGCATTCACACAATTGCTCTTGCAAAGCGGTTTTACCAAGTACTCCCACACCCCCTTTCTTTCTGGCTGTGCCTCCAGTGCAGGGCTTTGGAGAGGCGGGTGGAAGAACAAAACCCCCACGGGCGCCAGATCCTCTGTCGGTTGGACAGGTTGGGTCAGGAGAGACGAAGTGCAAGACACCGCCAGCATCCAGCGTGCAGCCCCGACTGCCTTCAGTCAAGCCTGCACGCATTTTGGCGGAAAATGTGCATTTCCTTCCCCTCGAAGCAGCGCAGTCCCCCCACACGCACCTCTCCATCGCCACCCACGCGTGCCCTACTTACACGGCACCTCTCCCGCCCACCCCGTGCCGCCTTCCCCCGCACCGCCGTGCTTGTGCGGACTCGCCGTGAACGCCACGGCACGGCCGGGCCTCCCCAACGCCCTGCTGCGGAAACACAGCGAGCGGGCCGGCGTCCATTTTCAGCACCCGGCCCACGCGTGGCGCAGGCCCGCTCGCGGAGTCCCCACAGCCGGAGGGACGCGCCCCCCCCCCCCTTCCCCAAAGCAGCGAGCTGCCCTGCCGTGCCGCCTCGCTGGCAGCCCGGGGAAGCCGCTCCCGGGGCCGCGCTCGGGGGCACCGAGACGGCGGCGGCGGCGTGGGAACTGCTGCCGGGGCGCGGGAAACCTCCCCGAGCGCGCCACCGCGACGTCACCGCCTGGGCGGGGCTTCGCGCCGCGCCGGCAGTCGGGCGGTTGCCCGGCAACGGTTGCCAGGCGACGGCGGCGGCGGCGGGCCGGCCATGGCGGCGGCGACGGACACGGTGCCGGCCGGCACCTTCCTCGGCTTCATGGCCGAGGGGACGCTGCTGTTCCGGCGGGGCGAGTACGGCAAGGCCCTGGCCTGCTTCAACAACGTGAGGG
>VFFE01008899.1:5274128-5284925 GCA_008921705.1 Burhinus oedicnemus | reverse complement strand
ACTCGGAGGTGGCGACCGCGAAGGGACGTGGGGGCGGCTGGCAGAGGTGGCAGCACGAAGGGAAGGGGAACGCGGAGGAACGCGGCACCCACGGCAAGGGGAGGCGGCAGCGTGAGGAGGGGCGGCCCGCCGAGGTGGTGGCACGAAGGGAAGTGTCCCCAAGGGCGCCTGGAGGTCACTGGAGGAAGAGGGGTGACACGCAGGGGTGGTGGCACACGGGGGGCAGCGCCGGGGGGCACAGCCCCTGTCTGGTGTGCTCAGAGAGGGGCCGCAGCACCCACGGCCTGGAAAGCTGTGTGTGTGAACATCAAGAGAATATTTTTCGCAGTAAAAATGTTGTGTTTTTATCCTCATCCGTCATCAGGATGCACGCTGGGACAGAGCAGGTTGCATCAAACATACGTGGTTGCATACATTTGTGCTGCTGAGCCCAGTGCTGACGACTTACCCATGTCTGCTGTGTTCCAGGCGCTGAAGCTGAGAGCAGGAGACAAGCACGGTCTAGTTGCCCGCTCAAAATGTTACCTGAAACTTGGAGACACAGAAAATTCCCTGAAAGATGCTGAAGCTTCCCTCCAAAATGACAAAACATTCTCCAAGGTAAACAGCGTGAAGTGACAAGAGCCTGGGGTGGCCAAGGACTGGTCTTTTATCTGTGAAACTCTGAAGGGTCTGGGAGAGGGGATCGTGCAGGAACAGCCAGCTCCAAACACACCCTTGACATTTTTATTGCTTTTGGAGAAGTGGAGGTGCTTAATCAACAATTGAGAAAGAGTTCCAGGATTGGATTTTACTGTATGCAGATTGCGCTAACATAGGTCTCTCACTTCTGCCTAGCGGGGAGTTAATTGAGATCTCTGAAGCTTTTTTTCCCTCTTTTTTATTCTTTCTTTTTTTTTCCAAATTTCATTTTAGGGACTTTACCAAAAAGCTGAGACATTATATACCATGGGTGATTTTGAATTTGCGTTAGTGTTTTATCATCGAGGCTACAGACTACGTCCAGAACTACAGAAGTTCAGGCTGGGTATCGAGAAATCCCAGGAGGCAATTGTCAACTGCATTGGAAGTAAGATGTTTCATTTCGTGGCCCCTACAAGCACAGCCAGAAGCTGTTCAGGGGACAGCTCATGGCATATTACCTCTGCAAGTGACCCAAGGACCCTGCTGCAACAGAGTCCCTTTGCTTCTGGATTCATGTGCTCAGTGGCCACTCTCAGATGAAACCAGGAAGCACCAAAAAGAGCCCAGCCCTGCTCTTTTTTTCTTCTTTTTTTGGCCAAATCCCTATTCATGTACAGTGTCTAATAACGTCAGTTATGTAAGTAAATTATGACACTAACTTAAATTTCCAAAGTCACCATGAAAATGTTCTAGGTAATACAGAACAAAGCAGCTCATCTATTTACAGCCGTACTGATTACAGAATCCATTTTGAGATCTTTATCCTAATATTCAAAGTTCGTAATGAAATTTGCCTTGCCTACCTGAGACTGGCCTTCCCGAGATCCTGACTTTCCTCCAATTTACATTGCATAAGACCAGTGAAACTGTGGACTCTTGCGATGGAGCACTGCTTTCATAACTGCTGGCTTAGAACATAGAACGGAGTCCCGCAGGAGACAGGGGAGGCCAAGGACCCAGTGATGTTCAAAGCAAACTGAAAACTTGTCCCTTTTCCCTTAGTTTTTCTCTTAGCAACGCTCTCATGCGCAGACAGGCATGGACAGGACACGCGTGCACTCTCAGGCGCACAGATGTGCACAGAGCAACCTGTGCCTCGCTGGCACGGCTGCTGCAAAACCCGCCGGGCTCGTTCGAGGCTGCTCAGGGGGATGCCGGGGAGCCTGTCCCTGCACACAGCCGGGACACACCCTGCTGCACGCCCCACGCACGGCCCCCTTCCTTCACGAGTGCCTTCCTCTCCCTGAAATCGGTTTCAACATTTCAGCCCACCTCCAGCGCCACAGATTAACTGCGTGTCCCAACTGCGCAAAAGCCCGGAGCTCTTTCGTACGTGATATTTCTTTAAAACAACAGAGAAAGTTTCCAGATCTGGCTTGCAAGGGAACATGTTAGCATTTGATGTCGATGTTTAAATGGTTGGGAAATGCACACACATTAACAGGGCACATCCCCAAAACCACTTTACTGAATCTGCTTTGCTGGGCAGATTCAGAAACGCCTGCCCTCCACGATACACGGGTACTCGCAGGGCTGATCTTGGCCCAGTTGCCTCGCTGGAGGAATCCTTCTGCAACAGCATGCGAAGCCCTTTCCTTCCTTCTGACCAGGCCAAAACAAAGAGCTGTTTCCCACCCTTACCTCCACTGCCAGAGTGCAATCTGAATAGCAGAACAGGCTGTCAGAGTGGAAATGAAATGGGAGTTTTGCCCGAATGTCAGTGCACAAAAACTTTAAAATAGTTCACTGGGTTGCTGGAGATCCATTTCCTTCCATTTTAAACCTCAGCTGTGATCCCTCAGAAGAACCTGCCACCCTTTTTCTTCCTCTGTTTCCAAGCAGGATGTAGCATGTCTCTGTAGGAAACCTGCACTGTGAGGGAAGCCCCCTGGTGCTGTGAGAAAATAGTAATTAAAATCCTGAGAGGAGCTGCATCTACAAGCTGTATTCCCTGCTTACAGAACATACCAACATCCACATATTTCATACGAAAAAATCAGTAGAAAGCTTTCTTTCAAACAGGATGTTATAGGCTTGGCACATTTATGGTCATTTTAATTTCTAAAGCCTCTGCACTGCTACTCTTGACCACTAACAAGTGTTTTCTCTGTATTTGCAGGCCCATCCTCAGTTAAACTGCAGAATAAAGAGGATCTATGCTTTGTCAGCAGGCAGGCAGAGGTACAGTCTGAAGAGCTCTTGCTTTAGAATCTAGAGTTATTATAATGCTAATACTTTCTGAAATGGGCATTAGAGGATTAGTAGTTTCTGCGGCAACATGGATGGGGATACGGCTGGTTTAGTGAATTGCCTTCTGAGCGCAGGAAGCACGCCGATCCGTTTGAGAGTATTTATGCACCTGCTTTTTAATATAGCTCTGGCTCGAGGTACACAGAGTTTAAAGGAGAGGCAGGGAAGAACAACCAAAGAGAAACAAAGCGCAGTCTGAAATTTCTCTACCAGCCTGACTGTTTCTGTTGGCTGTTACTGATCACCCATCAACGGCTAATAAGTAACAGCACTGAGGTCGGAGCCAGGGTACATTTATCTACAATATTTACTTTGGTTTTACCTGATGTTTAAGGTTCACATTTTTGATAATGGACACTTTCTCGATTGCTTAATTTTTGGGGTGGTCCATTGAAGTAGTGCCTTGTTCCTCCAAGATGCCAAGCCACATTTCCCTTTGAAGTCAGTGCAGTGAACGTTCACAGCTTCTTTCAGCTGGAATTACGGGTAGTCAGTGGTAAAAATAATTTGTACAAAGGATCCTAAAGATTGGCACTGTAATTGTTGGAATTTTGGAAGGGAAACTCTAGAAGTACCCTCCTGATGTTCCAGAAGCCCTGGCTGTTACAGTCTCTGTTTCTTTGACTGTGGACAGCCAGACCTGCCTCTCCCACAGCACTGAGCAGGAGACCCTCCACAACAGCACAAGACACTGGGGCAGGACTAATTCTTGCTCTTACTGCAATGCCCCCTCCTGTTCTTGGAAGTGAGGGAGCACAATTGGGTGCAAAATTTCAGTTGCTTATGACCAAAGCAATTGGAGAGATGCTGACTTTTTGCTTTTATTTAAAAAATAAGTTGGCTTATATGGAGTGTAAACAGAATTCTGCTAATACTAGTGTTCCCCACTAATCTCCCCCGCCTTCCTTTATTTTTTCTTGCCTTAGAGCAAAAAAGAAAATCAGAAACTCCAAATCAAACTGACTAAAGATCAAAAATGGACAAGGAAACAGGAGCCTGTGAGGAATCCCAAAACAGAGCGACAGCTTCTTGGAGAGCTTTATGCTGACAAGGCCTACCTAGAGAAGTTGCTCAAGGATGAAGGTCTTTCTCCATTGTATTTAACTTAATGTTCCTTCTAAGCAGGTTCTTTTTTTTTTTTTCCTCTTCTTTTATATCGCTATGACTACTCTTAGAGCTCACATAGCACATAGTGCTTGCAGCAGTCGTGAGAGAGGCAGGTGTCTGGAGACTACAGGTATTTTTGGAGCCAGATCAAATACTCATAACTATGAGCATATTTCCTTCCCTATTTAATGTCAGGCTTTTATAACAAACAATAAATCAACTCGAAGCAATCTGTGCTGATGAAATCAAAAGCAGAAGCAGTATCATTACAAATTACTTAACGTCTGTCATAATGATAAATTCCACTAACATTTGCATTAAGGGCAAAGCATTGCTCATAAGACTGTAACTCATTTGTGGTTTTGTTGTAAAAGCTGTTAAGATCAAGATGCAGGATTCGGAAAAGTATCTTATTTTAAAACTAGGCAGAAAGGTGATTCCCCTTTAGTCATTTTTCTAGGGAAGTCTTTACCCAGTAATAGAGAAGTAATTAAGAATTTAGTCTACTCACAAGTTTTATGCTATTACTAGCGTTAATAATACATGTGGGCTACCTGGTTTCCAGGCATGTAAAAGCCTTCTCAATTTCCATCTTGCAATCTTATCCACAATGCTTTCCAAAGTGCCATTTCAGTACAAATGCCCCATACAGTTGTTCCGTCCAGGAGGACGGGTGCTCGCTCATCACAGCTGGCCCCCATTAATTGGGCCCCTTCTTGGCTCTTACCAGCAGAGAAGGCAGCAACTGCAGGGGCTGGGAACACCAGCTCTAGCTCACTAGAACACGCAGAATGGGTAACAGCAAGAGAGTTTTCCATAATGTCCCTCCTAATCGCATCAGTTCTGAGGAGCACTGAAGACTTTAATTTCTAGGACTGGCTCTCTATCAGAGCAGAAAAACATTCACAAGCAGTCCCCCACTGAGGAGCACCTTCATCCATCATGTATATTAATACTCTCCTGGGTTCTACCATCTTCTTTTCAGATTTGATGGAGAGCAGCACAAAGCAGGGGATCAAAGTAGCTGACCTGGTTTTGAGTGGCATTTCCTACCTGGACACACGCAGTAAATTCTGGCAGCAGCAGAAGCCTATTTATGCCCGTGTGAGAGAGCGCAAGCTCAGGCAGCAAAGGTGGATCCGGGA
This sequence comes from Burhinus oedicnemus, assembly GCA_008921705.1. Lineage (NCBI taxonomy): Eukaryota > Metazoa > Chordata > Aves > Charadriiformes > Burhinidae > Burhinus > Burhinus oedicnemus. The sequence continues at coordinate 5,279,739 of VFFE01008899.1, read as the reverse complement.
CAAGAAGCAAAAACCAGCTGAGGTTGGCAGATACATTGTGAAGAGTATGGAGGACATTGATATGCGTAGGTGTCCTGGCTGGAAGCAGTAAGAAAATGATGATTGGCACGTGTAACTATTTGCTGTAGTAATTACAGACCAGAACAATAGAAGCAGTGCAAGTATTAACAAACACTAGTACGCAGTTTTGGGGAAGTATTTGCTTTTGTATTCTTCACCTTTCCCAACAGTTTCTTAGATAAAGAATCCAACATACTTTTTTCTCAGCTTATTCTGTACTTGAGGTCTTGCTGATTGGTTTTCAGGACACCACTTAGATATCAAAGCCAGGTAGGCCACTGCTGCATGCTTAGCAAATGCCCCTGGCTGGTAGTGTCAGAAACATCCTGCAGTCTAATTCCCACAGCACCATAGCCCAGCTGGGCATAATGAACAGAGCTCGCCAGAAAGTGCCACGGGCTAATTTAGGAGAAAAAATCCTAAGTACTGTAGCCAGAACTTCATCTCCAAGACCAGGCTGCCCTGCTGCAATAATTATGAGCTTTCAAAACCTTCAGACAACAAGCATCATTCTCCTTTATTTTTCTTCAGCTAGCGTGAAGTGTTACCAGAGTAATTTCCCCTTACTTACTGTGATGAAAGTGATTTCCAGCGGTGCCAGGGGGAGGATCAGAAGCATCATCTCTCAGGTGCAGATTTCTTGGAGACTGGAGGGAGGAGTGTAGGAGATGCATAGTTAGGAGCTCTAACCTTTCCCAAGCTTTGTCTGAGGCTTCCACAAGCGCACTTCGTCTTACTACCCTGATATCACTGTGTCCACACACTAGCATTAAACTTTCCCCTTTGTCTCTAGTGCTGACTGGTGGCGCCCCTGAAGAAAGCTGCAAGAAAGCTGAGCACGTGCTAAAAACAATACAAGGGTGGTCAGGTGATGAAGTTCCCAACAAGAATGAGCTGATTGGAAACCTCTACAGCTGCATTGGGAATGCTCAGCTGCAGATGGGCCGGATGGAGGCGGCTCTGCAAAGCCATAAAATGGATCTGGAACTTGCTAGGCAGAAGTAAGTGCCGAGAAGTTCAGATGGATGGGGAAAAGAGGAAAGTACCTCTGTTAAGGTGTTTTAGCATCAGGTAATGTTGTAATTCTCACCTGGAGATTTAACAGGGCTACACATTCAGACTCTGCCCAAGTGTCATGGTCTCTAGTGACTTATTATCTTCACTATTTCAAAATAAGGAGCCTGAAGAAGATTTTTAAAGGACCTAGACCACGTGGCACATCTAAATCTCTGCTGAAGCAAGGAAAAGAGAACACAAGTCCCAGTCTCAGCTCTTTAGCCTCTAGTATGCACTTCCTCTCAGGAAGGTCAGGCTCTAAATTCCACAAGTTTTCTGCTGTTTTCTCTTAAAATCATTTGCATTCAAACCATGATAGCAGGCTTAAAATATTTATCTAAGAGGTACAGTTACCTGCCCACACAGCTGCAGCTTTTTCAGCTAAAACAGGGTGGAGCAAAATGTAGTCTTAAGATTTAGTAAGAGTTTTGCAAAGCACATAAGAAAACACCGAATAGTTGCTTGAATTGAAGTTATATTTGTTTTATTTTTGCCAGTACGGCATAGGGCATTTAAAATGTAATTGACGTATCGTTTATCATTTTCACAAATCACTTCTAAAAAGTAATACTGGTTTAAGAAATTTCTGCCTCTCTCCGGGTGATCTCCACTCCCCAGTTATGCCAAATAAAATTAACAATTAGCAGCAGAGAGGCAGGAATGAGGTACATAGCTTTACAACTTTTCTAAACCGATGGAAAGTTGCATTTAAAGGCCAGAAAGGCAGCAGTGACGGCGGGGACTCGCCCTCTGCTGGCGCAGTTCAGCGGGGTGAGAGGAGACGGGGTTCATGACTCGCATGGCCCCCAGCAAAGCATTTATCCTCTCCTTTCATCAGCTTTTTCATTTGCAAGGTAAGGGTAGTCAAAGCAGGCCACTTCCGAAGATGGGAGCGAGGCCTAATTAAGGAAAAAATGTAAAGTCCACAGGCTATATTATTATAGGAGAGCCTGCCTTTAGCATGGGGCAAAGGCTCATTCAGAGCACCGGGAGCAGGGCCTGTTAGCAGGAGTCTGTTGGAGGAGCCTGCAGACACATTGCAGACACGTTTTTGGGTCTTCCCTTTTCTCTTGGACAGAAATCACCTATTAGTGTTAGGGACCTAGGAGCTGGTCGGGGGCTTCCGTGGGACTCAGGAGGCAACAGAGGGAAATTGAGGCAAAGAAAAGTGGAAAGACTTTCACAAGGAGTGCCAGATTTGCACCAAAAAAAAAAAAAAAAGAAAATAATCAAAGACAAAACTAAACCATTTCCCCTGTGTCTTATGGGGTGTCAGTTGCAACAGCTGTACATAAACCCAAGAATCTATCTTGATTTTCAGACTTCCTGTCTGACATTGGTCCTTTTCCCCTAATTCTCAACACTTAGCCTGAAGTCATGTTGAGCACCAAAGAAAACGTGCAGGCTGAAGAAAGCACAGATTGTACCAGGAACAAGACTATTTCAGCTACTACAATTTTTTTTTTCCTTTCAATGCAGCGACCTGCCAGATGCCGTTTCCAGAGCCCTTGATAACATTGGCAGAGTTTATGCCAGAATGGGCAAATTCCAGCAAGCCATTGACACGTATGTAAAATTAGTAACAGAAAAGGCATAAGGTTGTATTTTGAATTAAATAGATCATGTATTTTCAGTTTTTTTCTTTAGACTGCTAGCAAGGGGGGCTGTGAAATTTTTCATACCAACAGTACCTGGAACTCTTTGTTTATAGAATCAGTGGTTGAAATTATAACTGCGCCTAGTGAGATTCAGTAAATGTCTGTCTTTCCTACTCTCTGCTTGAAGTTGGGAGGAGAAGGTTCCAATGGCAAAGTCCAGCCTGGAGAAAACCTGGCTGTTCCATGAAATTGGCCAATGTTACCTCGAGCTGAATAAAGCTGAAGCAGCCCAAAATTATGGACAGAAGTCCCTGCAGTCAGCAGATGAAGAGGGAGATGTTGAGTGGCAACTCCATGCTACTGTACTAGTGGCACAAGCACAAGGTAAATGCTTTGGTAGAAATTTTGCTGTAAGGACGGAGACAGCCTGTCTGTTCAGCGTCTTAGTGAAAACATCGCTGTGATTTAACAGCCAAAGTAACTGTTCAGATCAAGACCTCTCATGGAAGACTTCCTTGATTAACTATTGATGTTCTCTTGATCTTGGGTTAAAACAGATGTTTTCATTTCTCTGTTACAGTAAAATTAAAGGATTACCGGTTTGCAATCATAAACTTTGAAAAAGCACTTGAGAAGGCAAAGCTTATTCACAATGAAGCTGCTCAAAAGGCCATCATTATTGTAAGTGGGTTGTTGCAGAGATAGAAGCTTGGGGCAGCATCAGTAAGTTAGCTGTAACTATTGTCTAGCGTCCTGTGAACTGAGAAAATGTCACTACGTAGCTAGTGTGTGAAGGGGGGGGATGCAGCCTCTGAAGCAGTTTATGTATAGAAAGTTATGAAACTTCCTGGCTCAGAAAACTTAACCCCAGTTTATGCACCAGTACAACATATAGAAGGGTGAAGCCCTAGCCCTGCTCAGGTGGAGGGAAAATTTTCTTTTGACCTCCCTGGGGCAAGGATTTCACACACGCAGTACAGCGGTGCCTCCTCTGTGCTCAGTTGCTATCAGCTGCTGATCACAGCTCACCCTTTTCTGGCCTTTCCAAAATCTCCCAGAGAAACCACTTTGCATCAGACAGTGGAAGAACATCTGGGCATGGCCCGTGACCCAGGTAAAGCACTCTGCATGTTCTGGTAGCCAGCCTTCACTGACCCGACAGCGGGTTGTGGGTGATCGGCCCGCACCCAGCTTGCCAGACACCAGTTACAGCACAGACGCCTACTTACGTGGTGATCCCTCATGGGTGTCCAGAGCTCAGGCAGAGCCTGTTCTCCTGCCAGAAGAAAAATGACAGTGTGAGAGAGATGGAATCTTCAGGGGAGGAGACATTTGATAAGGGATACTGACAGGTAGTAACCACTGCAGGGAGAAATGAAACGTATTGGTGCAGAGCGTTTTATGGTAGAAAAGGACCAGGTAATGATAGCAGAGATCGAAAGAAAACAGGAAAAACTTAGGTATGTGACTGCATTTCTAGAGCTTTTACTAACAAGCCGTATCACTTTCAGGCCTTAGATTACGTGAGCAAAAGCTTCATTGAAGAGCTGAACGAAAGAAGAGAAGAAACGACAGTTTACTCTCTTAAAGGTAGTTGTCATTTAGACCTCTGCACCCCATAAATATAAAATTCCCCACTTTCCTTTTCTGGAGCACAGACCGAGGCATGGGAACAAAGCACCCCATTCCCAGGTAGAAGCACCCACATTTCTGTCCCGTACTGCATCCTCTCTACACAGTTGCAGGGATTAATTTATCTGTGAAGCCATACTGTAGTTATAATTGGTGGCTTCAGTTTTTTGGCAGTGAAGGTTTAATCTGGAGCTGGTATAAACGAAAGTAAGTGATGTCAACGAAGCCTTGATAACAGTGGAGGAGCCCGGTTTCACTCTTCAGCACCATCCATTTAAAAAGTTGCTTTTAGTAATGCTGAAAGCAGCTCCAGTGCCCAGAATGCAGCACGGCGGCCGCAGTCGGGAGCAAAATGTGCCTGTGAACACATGAGATCCGTCGTCCCGCGGCCTGTTTTTCATCAGCTGCCTCTTAGAATCCACATAGTGTGACGGTATTGATTTCCTTACAAGCACTGAATTAAAATCTTCGTGGAAGTACTGAACTCTCACAGCCGCGCTCCCAGGTCTGGCCGTGCCCGTCTCGGAGCTGTCGCTCCTGGGCAGGAGATGGCAGCACTTCCCGAGCGTCCACTGTGCCCACAGCCCGGCCTGGGCTCGGGTGGTGGGTGATGGTGGGTGGTGGGTGATGGTGGGTGATGGTGGGTGGTGGGTGATGGTGGGTGGTGGTGGGTGATGGTGGGTGGTGGGTGATGGTGGGTGGTGGGTGATGTGCCCGCCAGCTCCTGGCGGAGCTGCGCACCCGACACCGTCAGCAAACTGAGCTCCATGAGACACGAAATAGAGGAGAGCTCTCCAATTGTGGTGATGGAGGCCAGGGGTCCTTCTTTTCTTGCACCCTACCGATTGCTCAGTGCTGGAACTTGGTTGAACGTTGCTTTTTCCTCCCCAGATTATGATTTCAGCAGCGAAAACACAACCGACAACAACTTCGAGAAGTACAGGGAGAGAGAGGAAAGCGAACAAAGCACGGAGACTCCGGGAGATCAAAAGCAGAAAGGAGACGCCGGGAACGCTGAAGAGGAGGGAAGCCGACCGGAGAGGAAGGAGAAGGAGAGCGGAGGGGCGAAGCGGCGCGGAGACAGCCCGCAGCCGTAGGCGCTGCCGAGCGGCCGCCGCGCCCCGCGCTGGAGCGGCGGGAGGGAGCGGGGCGCGGTGCCGCCGGGCTGGCGAACACGAGCTCTGCCCCCAGCCCTCGTCTCTCGTACCTGCCCGCGCCCACGCGTGGGCCGAGGCCGCGGACCGGCGCCGTTCCCCCACTCCCAG
>VFFE01008899.1:5241745-5274108 GCA_008921705.1 Burhinus oedicnemus | reverse complement strand
GGCCGCGGCCGTGCCCGCCCCAGAGCCGCTTCCCCGCCGCGCCGCTCCGCACCGGCGGCCGCCCCGGAGCCGCTGCCCTCACCATGGTAAGTGCGGGGCCGGGGCAGCCGCCGCCCCCCGCCCCGGCGCGGGGTTCGGTTACCGGAGGGGAAGGAAGCGCCGGTGGCGTCGCCGACAACACGTGGGCGCTGGGCCCGGGGCGCAGCCGGGAGCAGTCCCTGGCTCTGGGCTCCCCACGGTAGAGCCGGGGACACAGCGGCTCCCTCCCGGGGGTCCCCGGGGACAGCCGTGGCACGACGACCTCCGACTCCCCGATGCCCGGAGCATCGCTCCCTCCACGCGAGTCCTTGTCCCACGGGGAGCCCGGAGACAAGCGGGAGCTTTGTGGGGACAGCGGGGAGGGACGGGATGGGGCGCGGGCTCAATGGAGGATTGTCCACCCGGGAGCCCCACGCTCCACCAAGGCGGGTTCTGTGAAGCCATTGTCCAGCCGGGCCCTGCGTGGCCCCATCCCATGAAGGCAACTATTATCCTCCAAGCTGGCTGCGAAACAATGGGGCTGGAGAGTGTTTTCTATTATTGTTCTTTTGTTTGCGCCTTTGAAAAGCAGCCTCAGTTACTGCCATCGCCAGCAGCTGCCTTCAGCAAAATAGCCGGGCTGGCCCAGTCCCAGCCCTCGCTCGGCACACGGGCCTGGCCGCAGGGACAGCGAGGCCAGCCTGGTCCAGCTCCGCATGGAGCCACTGCCCATCCCTGCTGGGGCCAAACGTCCCCCTTGGCAAAGAGGATGCTGACACTACGAGGAGGAGCAGCTCTGCTTCCTCTTGTACCATGACCTGGGAGCCCCGAATCCATGGGGAAGCCAACGTAGGGGTCCCAGGAGAGCTGTCCGGTCCTCGCTCTTCTCAGAGGCCCATTCATTCCTGCGGTAGGAACACCGCACCAGTTTTGGGAACGGGCACGGCCATCCTGGTGTGCTCAGGGCTCACCGTCCTGGTGTGCTGCACAGGAGCTGACCCCAGGGCAGGCAGCGCTCCCTGCCCAACACCCCCATTGAAGCAGCGGGGGGATCCTGGTCCCGGGGCACTTTGGAACCAAACCCCACCTCCCAATCAACTGAATAGTTTTTTAAACAATGTCTTCACCCTGCAAACAGGAAAGCCATATTTTTCTGCTAGGGGCAGAGCATCTGTGTAATATGTTAAACCCCTAGATTTTTGCATCAAAGGCAAAGCATGGTCCTTCAGCATCGCTCCCGTGGCGCTCGGCTTGAGAGCCGGTCACGGGCTGGGCTGGGCGAGGAGGCAGCTGGGGAGGGGAGGCAGAGAGGTCACATACTGACACAAAAACCAGTGGCTGCCCCATTGGTGCCACTGAAAACTCACACAGTTGGAGAAATCCTTCATTTCCTGCCAGTCCCGTGTTTTCCCAGGCTCTGGAGGGAATTAATCTGGGATTCCAGTTACCAGAGCTGCTGGCAGGAGGGGAGGGAGAGCCAGTGCCAACAGCGCTTCCCCGGCTCGCTTGCCGCTGCCAAAGCCGAGCGCAGCGTTGCTTTGGGCGCTGGGAGGACTGGTTTCACTTTCGTGTTCAGCTCGGCAGCTGCTGGGAGGGGGCTTGGATTTGCGGGAAGCCATTTCAGTTCCTCGTCATCCCAAGAGGAGCCCAAATTCCCTCCTCTGAGGCATTCGCGGTGCTGGTGGCCAGTACAGCATGAAGAAACAGCCGTTGTTAATGAGAGAAACGGTTTGCTCACAGGCTTCGCTCAGAAACAGCCTTTCCTGGGGGGACGGAGGATCCCTGAACAGACTTAAATCCCTTCGCAGTCTGTTTTGTTCAGATGAAGCGATGAGATGGCAGCAGCTGCCACAACCTGCAGGGACTTTCGTTTCCCGTTTCCTGGCAGAGCTCCCCACAGTGCGCTGCACCCTTGCTATCTAATAGCCGCAAGTGTTCATTGAGGCGTTCAGACATAGATTTGGCAGTTGAAGCGCTCAGCCCGGGCTGTAGCTTTGTGGCAGCTCCTGGTGCCTGTGAAACTGCAGCTGCTGCCACGTGACGGGTAAAACTTCCCCTTCCTGGTCAGGCAGGACCGCGGCGGCCAGGCCGGAGCGGGGAGCAGAGCTGCACCGTCAGCTCCTCAGGTGGTCCGGGTGGTGCCGGGGGTGGTGGGACCAGTCCAGGTCCCTGCTGCGGGACCGGCCGGGGTAGCTGTGAGAGGTGGTTTAAGCCACGCGGGGCAGCCGAGGTTCCCTGCGCCCCTTCCTCCCAGCAAAAGCGCTCGGCAGCACATGCCTGTGGGGTGGGAACGCGCAGTCTCCTGGGGCTGCTGGCCTGCAAAATATTTTCTTCTTGCATTTCAGAACAGAGGCTTCTCAAAGAAGAGTCACACATTCCTGCCTAAAATATTTAGGAAGATGTCTACTCAGTCAGCAAAAGAAAGACCTGAAAGCTTGCAGTTCCCTTTCCTTGATGATGAAGATACCATCTCCACACTCAAAGAATCTAAAACCTTTTTTATTTTAAGAGGCCTGCCTGGCAGTGGGAAGTCCACTCTTGCCAAGGCAATTCAAGAGAGGTATAAAGATGCCTGCAAGGTCATCTCTGTTGATCTCTATAAAATTACACCTTCCATTAGAAGCACCGTTCCCGAAGAATATTCAAAGGTGGATGAGGATCTAGTTGACTATTGCAAACGAGATATCAGCGTTATCGTTTTGGATGACACTCACCATGAGAGGGAACGACTGGACCAACTCTTTGATATTGCTGACAAATACCGGTACAAAGTCATCTTTGCCGAGCCCAAAACCCAGTGGCGAATGGATTGCTTGCAGCTGAAGGAAAAGAATCAATGGAAACTGTCAGCAGAAGAGCTGAAGAAGATGAAGCCGAGCTTGGAGAAGGAATTCCTACCCATGTATTTTGGGTGGTTTTTGAGCAAAAGAAGCTCAGAGATCCTGAGGAAGGTTGGCCAGGCCTTCTTAGATGAGCTTGGGAGTCTCAAAGCCTTCAAAAAGGAGAGTAAATACTGTACGTATTGAAGTATCTTACCAAGTTCTTACTCTGTTGATGAAATGTTAATACGCAGCAAATGGAACGAGTTTGGTCAGATTCTAAAGTGAATTTCTAGTTAAAATCAGCAACAAGAAAAAGCTGCTTAAAGATATTAATCCATTTCCCGTAGGTGACAAAATTGTTGCTGTAAGTAAAAATAAATGAAACTAATAAAATAGAAAAATAAATAGACTTTTCCTAAGTCTATTTAGCTGTGACACAGCAGGGAGCTGGGTGTGGGTGGCAGCAGTGTCACATCGGGTGGCTGGGCATCCCCTGGTTGCTGCGATGAGTCAAAGAGAAAAGGGGAAGGCTGAACACTCTTGTCCCTTAAGGGATTTGTACAATATCAAGGTTAAGACGAGCCACGATGATGCACAGAAGCTTCTGTTTTCTAGTCGCATCCACTGGTAGCCTCGGTGGACGGAGGAGTTTTATTTACCCGTGTAATCCTTTTCAGCAGTAGCAAAGACGAAACACGAAGGACAGGTTGGTGAAGAAAGCTGATAGGACTCAGGCTCATGGGGTGACATCAGGGGGATAATTTTTTTATAGTAATATTGTTTACCTGTATTTGCAGTTGCTTCCGCTATTGAAGATCCCAAAATAAAAATAGATCTCACCAGCTACTTCGTGAAGAGGCCGCCCGGGGTCTTACACTGCACCACAAAATACACCGAGTTTGGAAAAGCAGCCGGAGCTGAGGAATATGCACAGCAAGAAGTGAGTACCGGGGCTGCGACCCCTCCCCAAGACCCAGCCTCCCTCCCCCTTCCCAGCAGGGAGCCACAAGCCCCTCGGGGTGGGCTGGGGCCACGGCTTTGCTTGGAGCAGAGAGGGTAACCGTAGGGATAGTAACTGCGTCCACGTGGCCTGTGCAATAGAGAAGTTATAATTGTGGGAGAGATGGTGACTATTTCCTGTTAGTTTCCAAACAAAATACTCCTGCCCCCCCATCACCCCCAACTTCCAGCAGTATCTCCAATAGCTTGATTTGAATGATGATAAATTAAGGTATTTGCACTTCCAGCTAAACTATTTCAAAACAGATAAGCCCAAGTTAAATATTGGAATTTGTGAAGGGAAAACATGTAACCAGCTCTGAATTGGTAGAGCAGGAACTGCTCTAGGCCAGGATCTTCCAGTTGTGCACGGGGTTTCAAACATGTCAAAGCAGGAGCTGCCGTGCTCAGCCGAGACCCCGACCCTGTGGACAAGAAAGCCAACCACGCTGCTGTAACCGCTGCCTGCAGGCAGTTAAAGCTCTGCTCTGGCCTTGTCTCCCTCTTCTCCCAGGCTGTGAAGGCTTCCTACGGCAAAGGCTTCACCTTGTCCATTTCTGCCCTGTTCATCACAACAAAAACTGTTGGTGCTCGCGTAGAGCTGAGCGAACAGCAGCTGCTGCTGTGGCCTGGAGACACCGATAAGATCCTGCCCACCGACAACCTCCCGAAAGGCAGCCGGGCTCACATCACCCTCGGCTGCGCCAACGGCATCGAAGCGGTCCAGACTGGGCTCGATCTGCTGGAGTTTGTGAAACTGGAAAAGGCAGGGAACAAAGGGGATCAAGTGGGGGAAATTGGAGGAGGGAAACTGCTGTATTTTGATAATGGTATGTGGATGCTCACCCTTTCTAAAAAGATGGATGTGAAGGCAATATTCTCAGGTTACTATGGAAAAGGAAAACTTGTGCCAACACAGAGCACCAACAAACGGGGCTCTGCTTTTAGTTCCTGCACCATCATCTAGGAGCATGGGCAGGGTAGCTCGTTTGTTTGTTTTTAAAAGGCAAGTAACTCCTGTAACCTTTAAAATTGTAAAGAGAAATAATTCTACCTTTACTAAAGTAAGCCCTTTCGCCAACCCCAGTGTGAAGCCTCTCTGCGGAGAGAGTTTATTGGCCTCAGAACAAGGAAGAAAACAAGCAACTCCTGACTGACAAAGGAAAACTGTCACATAACTGACATCCGTAACTGAAGTGCTGCTGAGTGTATGTTAAAGGAGGAGTTTTGGAGAGAACTAGCTGTGGTGTCTGCTTGTTTTCTTCCTCGGAGGAAGATCAACTATGGTCTCTTATAACTTCCCTATGAACCACAATCGTTAGATCTTTACGTGTCAGTACTATGAGCAGTGGCAGACCAAAGCCTGTATGTACATAGCTGGCCTGAAGCCGAGTGAAGTGAACTGCCGAACGTCTCTCCCCTCCTCCCACACCCAAGGGACTGACATCAGTCACGCTGGCAGCTGAATTACTGGGTAAAAACCAGCAAGACCCAGTTGTGGATCACTTCTGTCAAGTGTGGCAGTCACTGACAGTTTAGCCTGTCAGGAGAGAAGGTGCAGAGGGCAGCAGGTGGGGAGCAGCCTTGCTCAGGGGTCACTCCTGCAGCCGTGCTCTACCCCAGCTTGTGTTCGCTGCTTGCATGTGCAGGGAGGACACGGGTGAGCAGACAGAAGAAAGCACCTTGCCAGATGACGTCTTAAAGAGCTAGCGTGGATTAGAAAAAAAAACAAAAAAGAAGAAAAAAAAAATCACAGAAAGGGAGACAAGTGAGATACAGGAGAGGCAGCCAGTTCCTGTCGCACGGCTCCAGCCATTTCACTTCACACGTCAGAGCGGGCTGGACCAAGCACTGTCCAGTGTCCGTGTCCTGTAGGGAACAATCCTGCCTTGGCAGGGAGTGGAAGAGATGAACTAATGTCTTTTCCATCTTATTTTACAGAAACTAAAATCATGTCTGAAGTATAGACCTGTACTTCATGCAAGATTTTAATACTTTTCTCTAATGCACTTGAATGTTAAGTTAGGATGGCAGTAACATTGTAATTTAGGAAGTAAGTGGAGGTATCATAACTGTAGCTTAAGTCTGCTCAAACCTAAACCATTGGCTGGAAAAAAGGTAATGATCAAGCACTTCTGTTGTCAAGTCTGTTTTATTGAAACTTACGTTTTTGCTCTTAGCCAGACCGTTTGCCAGTTGGTCAGTGGATGCGTGGTCACAGCTTTACCGTAACACAAAGCTCAACTAATGGATTCAGGTCAGGACAACAGTTTAAACTCATGCTATGGCTCAGTGTTTGGTGAACTGCTTAGTGAAATTAATCCCGTATTAATATATGTAAATACTTACTGTGTTTGACAAGCATGTGCTGGGCTCGTATCGGTAAAGGAGCTGTCGTGTGGGCGCAGCTCACCTGTAGGAACCATTCCTTGGGAAGCCCAGCGCTGCCTGTGCAAGAAGCATTTCTCTGAATGCTTAAAAGCAAGGAGTGCTTTGGGGCTAATCTGGTGAACACTCTGCACGTTTACCAGTAAAGCACAATACTTCGTGCTGTTTCAAAAAAATGAATGGCAATAAATTTCTCATTATAACATGAAAAAATTATATATATACACCCCCCTAGCACCTGTAATCCTCCCTTACCTTCAACAGAGAAACCCTTGCTAGCTTCATGCACCGGCAGAGGGGCGAGTGCCCGATGCTCAGCTTGGGCCTTTCCTAGCAGAAATCTCACACGGGTTTGTTCCATCAAAACTTTAAAACCACATTTACCAGCGCCTGCCCAGGCCAGCTGCCGTGGGAGCGCAGCAGCACGCTCACCCCTCTGCCTCCAGCGCCCTGGGAACAACCCAATGCTCCAGATCACATCCAGCACCAAAATGCACAGCTGGAATATCTTGTTTATTTGCCTGTTCAAGAACAACAGTGAGACCGTCATCATTTAAGTTTTTATTAGTTTGTACATCATATACAGTTTATAATAAAGTAAACCAATTGCATATGGTTTTGCTTCAGTCTGTGATATTCTTCATATAAACACATCATTATGAATTATGCCTAATGAAGTAAACAACAAATATTCACATTTTTACCATTCACATCCTAGAAAGGTAAGGGTCCAAAGAGGGACAGTGTTCATACCGATGCGAAGCCCGTCTTCGAGAGGATGACGTGTTTGGCAAAGCAATGGGGACAGCGATTGCTCCATGCAATACTCCTTTCCTCCCACTGGAAAGGTTAAGATATTTACACTGAGGTAAACATTCAGAATTTCGATTCAGATAAATACTGCAGCACAGGGTCTCGCATCCTCTCCAAGTTGGCTTCACATCGGTGTCTGGTTTTGTCTTGACTACTCCTTAATGTCGTTACACCAAAGCAGGTATGCATGCAATGAAGGTGCTCGGTTTGCTGTTTCGCACTCAACCCTTCCAACTTTGCTTAACGTGATTTTCTCTTTTGAAGCACGAGCTATTGAGTGAAAGTGGGGAGGAAGATGGGGTAATCGAGGTCAGGTTGGCTATGCCAGAACTGCAGCCAAGCTGCACAGCCAGCCAGAGGCAGCATCCCAGTTCTCCCACCAAACTCCTGCCTTCCCCAACACCCTGATCGTGCCAGAGCTCAAGCTCAGTAACACCGTGTTACAGACCGCACCACACCTCGGCACCTTGCTCACAACTTTTCACACCGGAGCTTTCCTTCAGAGATCAGATCTATGCTAGAGTGAAAACCTGCCCAGCACTACTCAGAGAAGGAGGGATAATCTTGTCCCCGACTCTGCAGGAGTGGGCAAAGCCGGGGTACATCGAGGGAGGCCAAAGCATTACACATCGTCATTCAAAGCCAAGCACAGGTCCTGCCGCCCCGGTGAGCGGGGACAATAGGGACATCTCCAGAACACAGCACGGCTGTGTGTGAGCGGCCTCCAGAACAGGGAGGGTCACGGAACTGCTGTGATCCGGTCTGCCACCCTGCAGCCTTAGTTATAGCACTGCTGCAGCAGCCTGAGCCGGACCGCAGCACTGCTCGGAGGAACACACGAGCTGTCCTTCTTCCCTAAGAAAGGGGAGGGGAGGGTACAAGGCACAGATTTAAACGGGATGAAAACCATCCACTTGAAGATAAGTGAATATCTTTAGTTATTACTGAAACTGAGGAAGTAATTTTGAAAGAAGAGCAAACCACTGTGTGGTCCAAATGCTTTGGTCATTCAATCGGCTGAAGAGCGATTTGGCCGAGCGCAGCCTCCAGCGCTGGCGGGTGGGCGCAGGAGCTGAGCCAGTTTCCATATTGGAAACGAAACAACAGCACAGCAGCTTTCACTCTGTATCCCTCTCAGATACAGAAAGCTGAGGGACTTGCAATATTCCATGGATAATAATACTGTTGTCCCTAAACATTTCATTTTTCTACCCCCCCCCTTTTTTTTCCCCCCCAATCTGCATGAATGTATTTACAAAACAGTCAGAAGCCTTTAGCACTAAGGATCCAGCTTTACAGCGACACTTCCAAGTTCACGAACAAAACCACGTACTTTCCTACGTAGCATCTGCAGCAGAAACAGAAGAGTCTGTCAAAGTGGGCAGCCAGAAGCATCTCAATGGTCTTTGCAGCTGATTTCAAGTCCAGGTTCAGTGTATCTGCAAGGACTCTCTCAATACTCCCCCGCAAAAGGCAGAGCTGACACAGCATCAGATTTGTAAAGTAAATCCACACAAGAAAACACACACCAGGCTTTGTGGTCTAGAGGTCAGACCATTGCACATGCAAGCATCTCCCACGCACTGACATTACTGATGCATGTTTTCATTTGTAAAGCATGAAATTGCTTCCATTTTAATTTGAATGCAACTGCATTTCACTATTTGAAACTATCCCTACAGCAGCTCAGACACCACGAGTATCATGATCAGGCAAAAAAACATCAGGGGGAAAGCACTATAGTCAAACAATTCCTTATCTCCTTGTAAACGCTACAGAGTCACGACAACAGAGCCTCGCTCCACACGCTTGGTCTGCTGAGAGCCACGCTCCCCACACGCACACGGTTTTCCCTCTACTTGACAATTTTCATGGAGGATGCTGACAGCTACTGCGTCAGTTATCGAGCTGTTCAATAGCAATTACTTCCATCACATCTGCTAAAAGATCCCTCCCCTGCCTGGCACCCAGTCTGGCTTTCAGCCACGTCAGCTCTGCTGCCTCTGGGTACTGCCCATCGGCCGCAGCTCCCACAGCACCAACCCTTCCCCTGCGCAAACACTGGGCAGGGGCTGGCAGGCCGAGGGGTAAATGTGCCCCACGCAGCAAAAGCTGCTCAGCATCTGTATTTTGGGCTGCTCACCGAGCAGAGCGGGGCACAAGGGATTCTGCGCATGGAACAGGCTGGAGGCAGGCTTAGGTACATCTCAGGGTCAAGTATTAAGGCTCTTGCTGTTACACCAAAAAAATAAACCTTTCGGTTATTACAAAGACTGACTTCCAGAAAGGTAATGTTCTCAAAGGAAGGGCTTCACCATCGGTTTCTCCCACCTACCGAGTTCACGTGGTGGCCTACAGTCACACCAAAGGGAACAGTACGCTTCTAAATAAGGCTCGATGCACGTACACCCCGCTGTGCTTGTGCTTCACCTACAGCAACCGCCTCCTATCACCTGCATTAGCGCTTTATCATTCTAGAAAAAGCACAGGCGTAATACCACTTCAAGATACTTAGTCGTTACCTCTGTGCCAAATTCCTACATCTGGTAGCTCCTATGGAGCCGAAGGAAGCCAGGGAGCTCTGCAGAGCGGCAGCAGAGCGGTAGAAAAACGGCACTAAGGTTCCCTGTACAAAACACAACCCACGACTCATGTTCTGTAACTACCAAGTGTGAAAGGCAATGTTTCAAGCAACACACACCTAAGCAGATTTTTCTGAAAGAAAGAGTCCTGTGTCTCCAAGCCGTGCTAGGACACGATGGAGGTGACAATGCCACCACACCTCTGTCTCCAGGTGCCGTCCTGAGGTAACGGGAGTCACCAAACGCCACTCAACCCCCAGTGCTCTGTGCAAGAGGGAACACATGTTCACCTTCACTTTCAATCACATCATAACGCTCTTTAGAATTGGCAATCACCATATTAATATTTAACTACATTAAATCATGCATTCATGTACAGTTCTATAAATATCTGCTGTATACATTTTCTCTCTCAGAAGAAAAGTCATTCCACTTCTGTCCTCCCAGGAACGGTCTCATTCAAAGTTCGGAGAGAAGGAAGCCTCTCGTACTTAACCAGGGGGGACGGGGGAATAATAAAAACCACTGACAAACGCAGGATGTCTCTCTGCATGGCGATAAAAGACTGAGAAAAGTCCAAACTGTACAGTAATATCAACACACACAGGACAAGACATTATGAATCCGGAATGCCACACTAAAACGATCCTGTCAGCTCTGATTTACAAGTGCCATGAGAACTGGAGAAGTACCAATATGCATAGCCCAGTATTGCAATTCCCCAGGTATTTACCGTTTCAGAGTCTGAAAGATGCTAGGATCTTATTTTGCCCTCAGTGCAATCCGGATAAGGCCATCACGTTACACTGGTGCAAAGGAAGTTAAAACAAATGTTGTCGAGTCTATTTTTGGAAATATTACTCAACATTGGCTCATTTTAAAAGCTGACTTTCGAGCGAGTTATAAAATACTTTCTTTATTCTGCAGTACTAGAATTTAAGCCCTTAAATCTTCCCTCTATGAAAGCAGATTGTCAAAAATTCTGACAAAACACAAGTACAGGACTGTAGCACTCGGCGGCGGCAGCACCACGACACTATTGCAACTGTTGGAAATGAAGTTAACTCGCACTGCGGTCTGGCAACTCTGTCCCACTGGACAGGACAAGTGCAGCCCTCAAAAGGAAGGAAGACAAAGATGTTAGCGTTCAAAGTAATCACTTCATGCAATGAATTCATTGCAATTTTTGTTCCTGCAGTAAGAAGTTAAATCAGGTATTATAGAAAAGTTAGCGTCAGGTTTCTCTAGAAAGAGTCTTGCATGTATTTGTACGAACACCCGTTTCCTCAGCCAAGCAAAATTCAGCCCTCCAAAGGTCGCTACGCTACCGCAGGTCAGTTCAAAGCACTCCGGACGCAGCAACGCTGCCGAGACTCTGCCCTTCTCCCGGCTATTGCCGAGTGCCACCACACAACTCCCAAACCCCGGTTCAGAGCAAGACTGCCTCAAGCTGTCAGCCAACGCCCCCCGCTGCGCTCCAGACCCGTTTATAGACAGTATTTAATTTGATCAGAGCACCCAGACAAAAAGGTTCTTCACTCGCTAGAGAAAAGGGAAGAATTCTGGAAGCAGAGTCCTCTATCAGCTGAGATCTTGCTGCAACACTACATTTAAGGAGAAAAATAAACCAGCATCCACATTAACTGGCAGTACCACCAAACCAAATCCGTTCGCAGCTCCAGACGGCGCAGCCACATGCAGCTCCAGGCTCCAAGCTCATCCCAGCACTCGACTTGTGCAAGAGAAGCAAGCGGCAGACTGTCAGTTCAGAGTTTGACTTTGCATTTTCTTGCTTCTTTGGACTAGTAAATTACTTCTAGTTGACTAGTTTAACGTATTTGTACAGTTCCTGTAAACATGATGAGAGCACACTGCTGCACGCACACAGTAACCGTTTTCAATTATTAACCTGAATTTTACTTTGCATTTCTTCAGAGCTAGAAAGAGCTCATCCACATTATGGATCAGTAACACGAAATCAAACATCAAGCTCAACAAAATCAAGTTTTAGCACAAATATTAAAAGTTCAAGTGGATTAATTAAAAAAAAAAACAAATGGTGAAGAAATTCAGCCCAGAGCAAATTCAATATTCCCTTAAACAGGGCAATTCTTGGAGTGGAAACACAAAGCCCTTAATTCTAGCTGCATCACAGGGAATTCTCACATAAGCTGCTCTTTTAAATCCAAAGAAGCATTTCTCCAATACAAAATTGTTAAGCTCACATGTTATCATTTAAGTTAATGCCCAAGTGTACTGTTCTGGTAGAATCATGGAAAAAAAAAAAAAAAAAAAAAAAAAAAAAAAAGACAGCTGGCAGGTAAAAGCCAGCAATTGTATGAAACTTGGTTGAATCTTGGCAATATTTTCAGTAGATTAAGATAACTTACAAGTTACTACAAACCCTAGACATGCTGCCATGCTGCACTTCAGAGCCAACCAAAACAAACTGGGAGACTACTTCACCCTCCTACAAGTCGAGATTCCGGGAGGACTTCAGGGAAATCCTCTCTGCCGAGGAGCAGGAACAGTCTGAAAGTATGGGCCAGCATGGAGGGACCAAAACATTCAAAGCTTTATTTTTTTTTTTTTTTTAATAAAGTTAACAGTAAAACAAAATTCACAAGCCTTCCGCTCCCCGAGCTGGTTTCCTCTTCACACACAAGAGCACACAAAACAGAGGTCTCCAACCGAGAAAAATGAAACTGCTCTAAGTACAACGAGACATGATGAAGGAAGGAGTCTAAGTATGTCCGTATTCAAGGTTAAAATAAGCAGATCAGGTACGTGTGTTTTGTTTTGTTTGTTTAGCCAAACTGGAAAAAGAAATTTCCAGGCCCAGAAGCTGAAAAAGAAAATGAAAGGTATTAGCACTTTCAAAATTCAAAGACAATACGATTAACTACCATTCCGCAGTAGCTTGATGCCAAGCCAGTGCTTAATTCAAACCAGTATCTGAACAAGGAGAGATGAGATCTTTGCTATGCATTTCCAGCAGCTAACATCCCACAAGTAAAAGAGTAGACTGCTTGACAGTACGGGTAAAGGAGGCGGATTTACAAGGATGAAAGTAAACAGTACATGAAATGTGCAAGACTTCTCAAAATTCACTTAACAAAAGACCTTAAGGAACACACTCTTCTCTAAGGGCTATATTGATATTAGCTAAGTGCCGAGAGCTCGCTCAGTGCTGTATAAAGCCATCCTCCTCCAAGGGATGTGAAGAAAGCCTGACCACACAGGAGCTTTGAAGGGACACTTAATAATAGTCTCTTCATTGCCTCCAGTCACCTCAAAACATTTGCGGGCAGAGGCCCTGAGGGGGATTCACAGCGTCATGAAACAAGAGGAGAGCGCGGTGTGACACATACATGCAGGACTTCTGACCAAGGACTGCCTGTTGTTGCTTTAGCACCAGTAGCTGTATCCAAGTCATGGTCAACTATTCCCAAGCAGCAAAGCACCACCGAGATGGCCAAAGCCTACACACACTTGTAGAAAAGGGAACCCCTGGGTTTTGTTGCTTTTGAACCCAAAAGAACCAGAACCAGCCATCAGCTGGAATGCTGTGCAGAGAGAACTTTCCAAGAGCTTAGATACTTTTACGTGGAAAAGTCAAATACTCTCCTCGAACAACACATCCACTCTGGGAAACTCAGCTGTCCTGTCAAGTGATTTGGGTACTTACGTTTCCAAAGCTGACAGGAGAACACTTCCACCTACCTTCAAAACTGAAGCCACCTGGCCCTCCAAAGAAGGCCTTGAAGATATTATTTGCATCAAAGTCTATAGGGAAGAAAATGAAGTTGTGAGCCAAAGTGAAACATCTGGTTACATTTTTCACAGTTTAGAAATTGTTGCTAAATTGAGGGCCTGTAAAGCATTTTACAAAGGGACAAAAAGCTACAAACAAACAGCTTGCTCTGTCTGAGCACTGCCACACAACAGCAGAATACAGGGCCACTGACAGTAACATAACACAGGTAAAAGCAACAGTTGTCAGAGACAATTTCAGTCCGAGGAACAACCTAAGAATTTTGGATAAGCAGCATTTAGGGACCCAGAACCTTTCTAGGATGTGATTTTACAGTTCCTATGAAAGACTTCTGCCTAATGACAGCTACTATTTACCAGCTAATCAAGGATAACATCCACCATATAATCTAGACTGTTCACAACTTGAAACATTCAGTGCAGATCTGCCATTCAAATCTTTCAGAGACCAAACCGCGTCAATTCATATGATTATTACACATGGGAGGTAAAGAACTGCTAGGCTGCTTTAGAGGAGAAGGCAGGCTCTAAATGGTCTCATCTTTCTAAAGGCTGCCATGGTAGAATATTGTAAGGAACACTTACCTCCCATGTTCAATCCATCCTCTTCTAGATCCTGCCCGCTGTCGTAGCGAGCCTTCTTCTTGGGATCTGACAGGATGGTAAAGGCTTCACCAACCTCCTTAAATTTCTTCTCTTCTTCCTTCTGTACTTCTGCACTTGCCCCACTGTGTCGGTCTAGGGATACAAAAAAAAAAAAGAAGCAGGAAAGAAGCTCTTAGTTTCTAGTGTAAATGGGATATGCTACACATTCCCAGCTACTGTCACAGCATGTATTTTAGATTTGTGGGGTCTGAAATGCTATTTGTCCAGAAATTCCCCCTCTCGTATTTATTCTTGTCTCTGAGTGACAGTTGCTCAGGACACACACACAGACCGAGGGGATCTAAGCAACAATACATGCTCTAATAATAGACTGTTTGTGGGTACCTGGATGATGCATTAGTGCTCTTTTCCTGTAAGCCTTCTTGATCTCATCTTCAGAGGCATTTTTGTCAACCCCAAGGATTTTATAGTAGTCTTTCCGTTTGCTCTTTTTCAGTTCCACTTGTGCGTTCTTTAGAAGTTGCTTGTGTTCTAGAAAGAAGTGTAATGCCAAAGGAAAGCAGCTTTAGCATCAGGCACAGCCTCCTGCTTTTAAAGAAGCTGATGCCAAACATGTTGAGATGACCTGGGTGGAAGGACTCAAGTGCCACAAGTAACCAATCCACTTGGATTTACAGTCAGGTAGCTAATTAAAGCCTCACTGTCCACTTAAAGCTGTTTCCAAATGTCAGTAAATGTCTCAGTGGTATTAAACCAGTATTTGTGAGCCACTGAACCACCAGGACTAAGGTTACTCTCTCCGTTTCATTTCAGGCTACTAAAAAAGCAAGATGACAGTTAAGAATGAGAACCATAATCAGATATTCTGAATCTAGTGCGTTGCTTCAGCTACGAGCTAAATTATCTTCTTAGCATTCCATGCTGGAAGAGAAATCAGATTCTGAGACGGGTGTTTCAGGGTGCTTCTTGAGGACTTTTCCAGCATTGTCCTGCTTGGGCAAAAGGCTGCAAATCAGAGCATATTGTGGGGAAAAAAAGCAAACAAAACCAACAACAAAAAGGGAACCTTATGCACACAAAAAGAATGCCAATATTCTCACCTTTCGTTTTTTCTGTCTGATAAACCTTTTCATAGTCTCTTACAGCATCTTCATATTGTTCTGTGTCCATGTAACTGTGGAAAGAAACAATGGTGGCCAAGGTGTATTTCACAGAAAGTATCAAAAGGGGGTTCAGGTACAAGCTTTCTGGATGGATATGAATTAAGGAAGAGATGTGCACTGGACTGCAGAAAGAGCAATCATTAGAGGAACCCACAAAGGGTCACTGCTAGACTGAGTGGAAGCCCAGACACCTGCTGTTCGTAGGAAATCCTGGCACAGGAACCTGTATTTTGGACTCCAAGTGGAGACTGCAATCTCATTTGGCAGCACAAGTTCTACTTTAACGATCTGATAATTACTTTATCCAGCTGCAGGAACTAATACCAGCCAGCAAGATTTCAAGGAAGCTGGTGCAGAGTTGTACACTAGCAATGCTGGACAGAAGTGACAATCTTGGCACCTCAGAGAGGGACGTGTGTCTGTCTTGGCATTTCAGCCTTTACTCACATATTAACTACTTACTGTAATTCAGCAATTACCGAGATGGAGATGAGAATAACACCGAAAGTTCTGAATTAAAATCAATGCACAACAGAAAGGCTGTAATAACGGGTTTGGTTCATCTATAAGCCAGGCAGCTTTGCCACAAACTGGGGAATAATCAGTATTGAGGGAAGTAGCAAATAAATCCATAGTCAGAAAAGAGCTTTGACTACTTCCCTGGTTGGTGCCAAGTTACAAAGGAGACATACAGACTCGAACATCCTTTGTATGACTCGCTCAGACTCACTGCGCTACACTGCAGTATTATCTGTGGCTGAGATATGTACAGTCTCAGCTGATTTCTTCTTTACGGAAAGCAGGGCATTCCATTTCAGTATCTAATTTGTTGGAAGCATGAACAGCTCTGCCAGGATAAGATCTCTTACCCACAGCAGCCCTTCCAAAAAAGCATGAGAGAGAGGCTCTCTGGGACAGAACGTCTTACGTTAGCCTATAAACTTCGTAAGTGAAGCTTTAGAACAAATCCTGCCTCAGTACCACAATCAACAGGCAGACCCAGATCCATGCAGGCAGGACGGGCTACACAGAGCTTCCCCTGTCTCCTCGTCAGCAGAACGAAGAGGGCCCTTAAGACAGAACCTTTTATTCAGTTAAGTTTCAGATTTGTTATCCCTGTCACTCAGTGCTGTAGGGAGGAGGTTCCTACCCAAAAACCTGCTCAGCACGTCCATTATAAAGGTTACTTACCATTGTGCTCTCCTCAAGTATGCTTTGATATACGTGTCATCCAGTTTTACTGCATTCGTGCAGTCATCTATTGCTTCTTCAAGTTTCCTAAGCTACAATGGCAGACAGAAGTTAAGTGAATCCCAATCAGAGAATAAATTCTGCCAAGTAGCATTATGATTTTAGTCAATTGAAAGGTGTAAAGAATCTTGGAAAATCTCACTGTTTTGTGTGTCTGCATCTAAGATTTTTTTTCCAATCCCTCAAAAACACAGAGCTTTTGTTCCCTAGGGAAAAATTAGAAGCTTGGCTAGTGAAATGGTAGAACTACGTGGTGCTTCTCTTTAAGAAATGCACTTGGAAACAAGGGTCTTCCTGAGAATGATCTGAAAACCAAGTTATTCTGCATCCAAACTAGTTCCCAGACAGGAAAATAAACCTAAAAATATTTAATTTTTTTTTTTTTTTGAAGTATTGTTCATTTTGACACAAACAGCCATGTAAAATATCCATTACTGCTGCCTCCAGCTCAACCCATTCTCCAGGTTTTGAGAACAGCCTCTGTCTTCTGACCAAGTGGGGGTGTTGAAAAGCCCCACTGCAGGTAGAGCAGGCAGCAACACACAGAGCCAGCTGAGGAGGAAGTGCAGGATGGAAACTGGAAGCACTATCACACGACTGACTCTTTCTCTGGATAGTGCATGACCAAAATACAACAGCAAACCTGGAAAATTGTCCATGGTTTTTAAATTAGGTCAGATTTTTTAGATCAAAAAACACAGTCAGATGATCTACAAGAAGAATAAGAAAAGAAAAGAAATCTCCTCATTGCCGGGAAGGAAACAAATAAGCATGCCTTTATGCTGATGAAGATAAGGCCAAACTACATTCCTTCTCTCCCTCCCACTCTGTGCAGCCCAAGCATTTGAGTTCTGTTTCTTCAGGAGTCAACTTCATTGGCTGTTTGGAACAGACCCAATCACTGTGCAAGTACAAAAACCTGAAACGCTGCCTACAGCACAAGAAAGATCCAGCTGCCCCAGCAGCCAGAGAAGCCTATACTTTCCAGAGTAAGTGACTTGCAATTTATAAGCTATGTGGAGGAGCATGATGAAAGACTACCTGCCAGGTGACCATTTCTTACCTTTGAATTAACTGTTCCTCGGTTGCAGTAGAGTTTGGCATTTGTTTTTATGTTATTTGGATCTATTCCTAGTGCCTCTGTGTATAGTTCATATGCTAGTTTGTAGTTTCCTTCCTTGAATGCTTTATTCCCATCTTCTTTCTTTGCTTTAAGCGCTTTGGCATTCTGAAAAAAAATATACCCTGGATAAGGACATTAGGGAAGTGGTTCAGGGATACCAAGCACCTTATTTTGCTGGTGAGGGTCCTCAAACATAACTTATAATTTGGTTTCAGACACCATTACAGGACACAGAAGTCACAGCCTTGCTACAGCAGCTGAAACAAGCTGTAAGCATTTTGCCTTTCCCCCCCAAGAGAAGTGCTAAGGAACAGCCAGTGCCAGTTACAGGCATTCTCCACAGGAACAAAGGTTGCCTAATGTTTAAGATAAGACCATGACAGTGAAGTAAATTTATGGACTTAAAAAAAATCGGAATGGGACCTCACTTTTTGAGAGCTTATACAAGTTGACTGACTTTTTAAAACTGTTTAAGAACTACAACGGAGTAGAAATGAGCAACATGAAAGGACCAGTGTTTAACTGCAAGTCAACCTGTAGGCGCTAATACTGAATCTGAAAGTCAGAAGTTCTTTTAGAACTGACAGACCTAGTTTTATTACTCCTATATCTGATCAAAGAACAAAGAAGAATGAAAGGGAAGCAGTCTTCCAAGTATCACAGTTTCCTGAGAAAGAGCTTCTAGCAACTCAGTTTTACCTAAAGCAGCAGCCGGTTGTCTTTGGGAAGGGCTGGACACACTGCTTGCTGCTGGAGATCTGAGGAATGATAATATTGATGGAGGGAGAAGGGATTGATCCAGCAGAATCAAGTTAGGTGTTTGGTTAAAAGAAAAAAAAAAAAAATCCTGGTAATTTTGCAGTCCCAACCCCAGTATCCACAACTTACACGGCAGGCGAGACATGCTTTCTCGTGATCAGGAGCCATTCTAAGTGCTTGGACAAAGAATTGCACTGCCTTCTCAATACAGTCTTCATAATAAAGGCAGAGACCACGGACATACAGAGCGTCTGCATTTGTTGAGTCCATTCGTAAGATGTCACTGTAATAGACATATTAAAAAAAATAAAAAATGAAGTGTTTCCCTATTCCTTCTGATCTCCAAAATAGCTCCTCCACTGAGATATTTAGTTATTTTATCAAGTCCATGGTACAGATGTGCAAAATGTGTGGGGACTTGCTCAAGGAAGACTGCTGGTTATTAACCAAGTCTAAATACAGTTTCCCAGTAAGACTAACTTTAAAGGGGATGAATTAATGTACTCTTCCTCATCACAATTTGCATTAAGGACTACTACTTTTTTATATTCCCTCATTCATTTCGGGCTGTGGAAACCAAGCAGCAGCCAGGACGCACCACCAGCTGTTACTCAAGCTCTAGACCTTAAGATGCTCACCTTGCTACAGACTGTGCTTCTGGGTAGCGACCCAATAATGCTAAACATTCAGCCTTGAGGATTTTGAATCGGTGACAAGCAGGAGCGAACTCCAAAGCACGATCCATGCAAAATACAACCTGGTGCGAGGAAAAAAACCAAACATGAGCAAAGCAAATAGCCAAAGGCCTAGTTTGAAAGGCTGCACCATTACCACACTTGAGATTTCACATTTGACTTTGAACAGAAAGAGAAGCGTGCAGATACCTGTTTCCTCTACTGCTAGAGACACATCTCATTAGAAAGTTTTCCTCATGTGCAGGTTTTTTGTTTTGTCTTTTAAAGGGCTTTGTGTACAAAGGTCCATAGCACCTGCTATGCTACTATGACACAGCACTACCCAGAAGATTCAAGGGACACCTGTAGGTCCATCCCTTTAACTCTTCTGAAATTGCAGGCCCTAAAGAAAAAGCCAAGGAAGACAATTCTGCTTGTTTCCTGCACTATAAAGACATGTGGGTGGGACAGAAATTCAATAGAGTGAGAGAGTTTGGACTGGACAAAAGACAAAAAAGTACAGTCCAGGGACTGATCTTACACTGGTCTGACTGCAATGGGCAGGGTGATCTAATAGGTCCTTTCCATCTCTGCCTCTCTGGTGGAGACATCTGCACGAGAACAGAGTCATTGTTCCAGCAAGGTTCATCTGCTTCCCCAGCCCGTGACATCACGATTGCCTGCTGTGGGAAGCACTGTGCTCCAGACTGAGAAGCCAATGGCTTCTGGGTGAGGAAGGAGCCAGAGCAGCTCTCCAGAAACAAAGATCACTTTTCATGCAAGCCTCCCCAGTGAAGTGAGACGGGAGGAGTGAAGGGACAGATGCAAAGCCCAGAACATGCAATACAGGCAGGGCAATTCCTACACATGAAATCCAGATTGACCATATGTCCCATTTGCTCCTCATAACCAGGTGATACAAAGCTGGGATTTACCCTTCCAAAATCTTGAGCTTAACCTAAGAGTGCAACAATCCCCTCTCTGGGCCAAATTTGGGCCTTACATGCATCCACTTAACAGAAACAGTTGCATGAGAAGTGTTTGGTGCCTTTCAGATTTCATGCTGTCATTTCTTGTTATATCAGGTCAGTACCAGCTGCATCCTGTTACAGTCCTTGGGAAGAAAGATTTGGAAACAGTAACAGAGAACGCCCCACACAGATCTGCATTCCTCCTTCAATGACCCTCACTATGATACTGGCAGACAGACTCCCTTTTTTTTGTTTGTTTTTTTGAGTTGAGAAAGAAGAATCCTGGATATGCATTTTAGGAGCAAAGTGTGATCAAATGCTGCTGCTGCTGACAAAACCTGTATCAAACAACTCATTCACGGTTCCATTCACCCTACAAAGCAAACAGTAACAGAGGATATTCAGCCCGAGCCAGTCGCCCTCTTCACTTTTCATTCATTCAGTGCTAAGACAGCCTGAGTGCTGCCATTTTCACAACTATTACAGTTTGCAAGACAGCCCTGCTTCAATAGCACAAGTATGTGTACAGCATCTCCCATTAGGACCCAGCTAATGTTAGGCATAGAAATTAGACGTGCATCTGGCTGAACTGGCCAGGTGAAATACGTCTGTTCATAATGCTACAGGAAACAATCAAGTTAATCTTACCTTCCTGAAATCCCGTTTCTCAAAATCCACTTCAGCTATTTTTTCATACTCAAGCACAGTACTGGCATTCTTCAGCTGAAAGACAGGAGAACACAGCAAGTGTTGCAGGACAGTCACTGGTCTGAAATGCCATCAAGCAGCATTTAAGCAGCCAATCCCTAAAGTGTCAGAGCAAAGACTATTGCAGACCATGGAACAATAATGCAGATTACAGGAATGCTTTTGCCAGCATTAAAATTGTTTTGAAATCAAGTGACCTAACTGGTAGCCCAGGAAAACATACCCCTGAGAACGAGATACAAAAGTGGCAGCAGCCTTCTACATGCTGCATCACCCATTTCTGTGCTCCCTTACCACCATTCACCATTTCTCCTCTGGAGTGCTGGGTGAAGGACCAGCTTAGCCTCCATGCTTTTCTGCTAAGAAGAGACAATCACACAGAAAAGTAACTATGCAACCTTGAGGTCTACTGAAAACCAGATATAGAGACTTTGACAGCATCTAATTTTTTCCCATTACCTCACAGCATGCAAACAGTCATTACTAATGATGACTGTGATTCTACTTTGCAAATTGGAAGCGAAAGGCTTACCAGTTCAATCCGTTCCCTTTGACAGCCCCATCTACTGGGAATATTTAAATTTTAAGAACCTCTTACCTCTTGCTGCGCCTGGGTATTCTTATGATCCAGTTCTAAAACTCGTTGAAAGCAGCGGCTGGCAGCCATGGCATTCCCTAGGGAAAGATGGCACTTCCCTTCCCGTAGATGGCCCTAACAAGACATTTAAAAGGGAGTTGCAAGAGCTGCAGTGTGTGGAGACAAGGGTATTGAGACATGAATAAGAAGTACAAAGTTTTGCACGTACCCTTACAAAGCTATCATCCAATCTGACAGACTGTTGAGCATCTCCAAGGGCTTCTCGGAATCTCCCCAACATCATGAGTGTGGCAGCTCTGTTACCATAATAACTGGCATTGTTAGGACAGGTATCTGGAGAAGATGTAAGAGCACTCACTGTTAGTGTACTGCAAGCAGCTACGCAACTTGTAGAGCGTATTAAAAATCCATGGTTGGATTAAAAACTCACATTCCCTCCCAATTTATAACGTCACCTGAGTGGCTTAAGATGACACATGATGGTCAAGCAGCTGTTTTGAACAGCAAGTCATAAAGCTCTTGCTCCCCACACTATACACAGGAATAAACTCAGCCAGAACAAAAGGTTGTGGTGTTCAGTCTGGCAGCACAGCTGACCCTGCATTGCAGGGAAAGCTGGATTGGTTTCATGTTAAGAATATCTTGGCTGGAAGAGAAACAAAGAACTGCTGCAATCACCCATGTTGGCATTGACTTGCTTTATCAGTCTGGCAAAATTTCTTAAAGTAATTAAAGCAGGCAAAAAGTTTTCTTCCAGCGTGTGCCGTTAGAAACTCTGCTGGTGTATTTTAAATCAATAACCAGTTCTGATTTTTAGACAGAGTATTCATCAAATATTAATATTATTACCAACTTTTCTCACCTATGGCTTTTGTGTAATAGTTGTACGCTTCATTGTAATCTTTCTTGGCATAGTATGCATTTCCTTGTTCCTTGAATGATTCTGCTTCTCTGAAAGGAAGCAAAATACCACATTTTAAGAGGAATTGAGCATCAGAACAGGTTCCGACTATGACCAAGCATTTGATCACCAAACAATCTCAGTATAACTCTTCAGTGCTCCAAACGCTTGTAGCTGGTTGCTGCGAGATTTCGTCTGTATACATTGTTCATGAGAAAATGGTACATCTCGTGTCCTGCTGGCTCTCAGACACTTCATCACTTCACTAGAGCCATGAATAGAGATACTCATGGATATTAACTAGCCAAATATTACAGGAATGCCGAATATTACAGAATGCAATAGCAGACTAAAGCCACCTTTGAGCATCCTCCCTTCAGTCTCTGAAGCACTGGTTTCTGGAGTCCAGCACAACTCAGTTACACATGGTTAATCAAGCCAGCCTACGAGGTGCCGCATAACCTCAGCGGCCATCGAAGTCAAGAAACAGAGTGCTGTCTATCTTTCAGAAGTAGTCCCACATACTTAAGAAACAGGGCCAAGAACAATTTCTACATTCAAAAGACAGCTAAATCAAGGAGAAATACGGGTGCAAGCCTCAAGTAGAAGCTTGGCACTGCCTTGGCAACAGGTCTAGAAATAGTCCTCACACTCAAGAGCAAGCATTTGCAGAGACAGTTTAGGACATTTAAAAACACACAACATATGGTTTAAAGCAGCATCCCTTAAACTCTTGAAAGCAAAGTTTCCCCTGAAGGAAATTAAACACTTCTCTCTCTTCTCCCATCTACCTTCACCATTTTAGACAAGCAGTCTGAGAGGGAACTTGTAGCACAGTGCTGAAGTTTAATTCAGCTTCATTTAATTTAATTCAGTAATTTAATTCACTTGCTACCTCTCATAGGCTGTTTAACACGTAAAAACTATGAGGCCAGCTCAGAAGCAGCATCACCCCACTCTAAGATACAGCAGTCAAGACTTGCATCATACTTTTGGGACTTCACTGCTGCAGCCAGAGCGACAGACGCTGTTTGTCTACTCTCCAACGTGCAACGAGAACTCTGGCCCCAAAGACAAATTCTAACCATCAGAACAAAGACCAGCTCAGACTCCATCCCTCATGTCCCACCAGCGAAGCACCCAGAATATCTATGAGCCTCAGCTACTCTCTCCTCCAACAACCAGCAATCTTCTGCTAGAGCAGCCCAGCCGCAGGGATCACCTGTGCAGGGGAAATGAGTGTATCACAAGCAGTATAGCTGAAGTTGATTATTACAGGTCATCGTATTCCTCTTGGGTGACTGCTGACTGATCTGAACATAGCCTTTGCTGAAGCAGTGAAGCAGAAGCCAAGGACACTAAAATAACTGGGTGACCCCCCCAAGTCTACCAGAGCAGAGTTGCACTTGTGGGCTCAAACCTGGGTCCGTTCCAGGCTGTGCTGAAACCTTGGGCTTCAGCATTTTCTTGAAAGAAGGATCCAGAAGTGAACGTGTCCCTTTGCACCATTTGCTGCAGGAAAGCTATTTACAGGGAAACCCAAGGTAAATAAAAGCAAACCAAATCAGAGAACACAGGAATAGAGAGTGAAGAGTCACAGGACTTTTTACATACAAATACCTCCACGCAACTCCAGAGCAAGTACGAGCTGTTCAATCGCTCTCAGGCCTGAGGAGCTTTATTTCTGTAGCTAGCAACAGTACTGTAATAGTCAAAGGCCTGAGTCAGAGCCAGTCTTCAGTCTACCAGGCACTATAAAAACCGAGATAATCTTTAGCTTTAAAAATTTAGGCTCACCTGTCGCAGAAAGTATAATGTAAGTGATCCACTTCTATATTTCTGTCCACCTTTACAAAATTCTCAAAAATTAGATGCAGCTTTGGGCATGTTTAAGGACTGGGTTTTGGCCAGAGGAGGCAAAGACTTTTGACTGTCATGAATCACATTCTTAATAAACCTAACAGGGTAGAAGTTGACTGTCTTTACCGCAGGTTGCAGCTACAACATGTTCAAAGAGTGGAAAAGGGGCTCTTACTATAGAAGACGTACTGTTAGAGTGTACCACAGTGAGAAGCCTCTTTCCATATACAAAATGAAAACCAGAGGGAAGACTGCTGACTAGTCCTGCATTTTCGTAAGCGGCCAAATCCAAGACCCGAGTGCGCAGAGAAGGTTTGGTACGAACCGACCACCACTTCCCATTTTTATTTTGGGAGTACCTACAGATCCGGTCCTTATGCAAGAAATGCATTTATCTACTGGAAGCTGCCTTCCCTACGAAGCTGCCAACCCAGGACAGACTGAACTCAAGCCGCAGTGTCCTCGCTGAGGGGGGAGCGCTGCCAGAGCCTCCCAGCACTCCCAGGGCACATCTCAGCAAAGGCAGCGCAGGAGCCGAAGCAGGGAGGAGGGACCCCACCAGTGAACGAGAGCAATGTTCAGCAAGCCTACTAGAGAGAGAACAAAGGGAATTGTGTTGAAACAAGTTCACATGTTTTTAACCTCATTCAGGCTTGCCATTGGCCATTCCCACACAACTGCCTCACGCAAAGGGTTGTTTTCACTGAAGCATCCCAGTTTTGCCAGCTGGCAAAACAATAGACACAGGGCGCTGCCACACTGAGGGCCCGCGGGCCACAGCTGAAGTGCATGCTCTTCACTTTCATTTTTAACTTTTGCTATCAGCTCCAATCCAGCAACGCACCAGATGTACCCCTGCTGTAAACCCGCTGAAGTCAACCAATGGAAAGAACATACAACCACATTGCTGTGTTGATTTGAAATAAGAAGGATAAGTAACAGGGTGGCAAAGAAAGAGTTTAGCGTACGCACCCCACTGCCTCGGAAGGGTCCTGTCACAGCTCCCAGGTTCAGTTCATCCCTGCTGCACCCACTCCCGTTCCAGCAGACTTGCTGAGATAGAAAACTGCCATACCTCCTCTGCCCAGCCTTCCCACTGCCCAAGGCAGATGCTTGTTCTGCAGCCTTGCTCTGCCTCAGGAGCATCACCCTGCCGGACCCCGAACAGCAGTACAGCTCCGTGCTCCTCCCTCCCTAGGGCCACGAGCTCGAGAAAGGATTATGAGCCTGTTGGACGGAGCTGTATCACAAGTGGCAGGACTCATACTCTGCATGAATATTACAGATCAAACAGTCAAAATACAGTGGAAAAAATAATCAGCAATTCTGCACTTCTGGAACCTTGGCAGTAAGTAGTTTAACCAAAACTTTATTCGCTGTTTCTGTAATCATAAATGGAAAAGAAAATCACAGATCCTATTAAAGTTCCTTTCCTCAGAAGCTCTCTTGTATAGTCTAAAGAAAAGGACGAACAGTATTAATGGCAGAACTCATCTCTGAGCCACCACTGTAACCTGCTTAGCAAACTAGTCCCTGATTCACAAGTCTTTTAGCAATTTTACCTGTCATATTATGAGGAAGCATCACCTAATAGATACAGCTAAAGGGCTGGGTGCCAGAACTCCCTGTCTGCCAACAAACTGCTGGGAAGAGCTGGGAAAACAGGAGAAAGAAAACAGATACATGGCAAAAACAACTTTCACAAAGCACCGGTATTCCGAGATGCAAGAGAAAACACTCAAACAAAAATTACTGTTTTCTACCCTTTTTTATTGGTCTATTCCCTTTTAAGCATTTACTTTAACACGGACTGATGTATCAACAAGTCACAGCATCTCAGATAACACTAGCAGGAAGGAAGTACACAGGTATTTCTACTACTCACATGGCTTAAAGCTACACAATGAAAAAAGATTGTGAAAGAAAAAGCAGATTGCCTCCAAAGCACGAAGGCAAAGACAGTTGCTGGAAATGCAAGGCTTGTGGTCTGAGATCCTAGACACAGAACAGAAGCATCTCTCCCCAGTTGCGCTCCACTGACATAGAAAGCACACAGAGAAAACAGTCCTTGTTTACCACGGTCTCTGGCTATAACAAGAAAAAATGCAGATCTCCTGATATCACTGGTAATTGTTTCAATCCAAACAGATGCTGCAGCCTGAATGAGATCATTCTGCATCTCGCACTGATGTAGGCTGCATTCCCCACTTGCTACTTTTGAAACTGAAGAAGAATCATGCTTTGCTAAAAATACGATCCAGGCTGAATGGATCGCTTTGTGCGGAGAGGTTAGTGTCTTCTCAGGGCCTCTCCATGCTGGACGCAGAAGATAGGGAAGAGTCACACCAAGGATCTCAGGAAGAAGCTTGTCTTTCATTGCTTGTGTGCACCACTGGCTCACAAGGAGGGGACTGTTTGGAGTAACTCTCTCCCTGCGAGCTAGTCTACTTTTTTTTTCTCTTTTATAACATTTGTCAGGTCCCCTAATTCTTCAAGTGCTCTGGCCCCTGTCACCCTAGAGGACCTGCCACCAAGACAAGCAGTATCCTCGTGTTCCGATGCTCCCCTCGCACACCCAGGGGCCCAGAAGACGCAGTGCAAGGAGCTTGCTGCCAGCCCAGTGGGAGAAGGAACCAGCACAAGGATCCTTCTATTCCCCATGCCCTGCTGAAACCTCAGCCTCTGCTCGTTCCCTGAACAGAAGAGCTATGAGAAGCAGCCATCCCTCGCACCAGTGACACAATCCCACGTTTGCCTAACAACTTCTGCCTCCTCCTCAGAGCTTCCACACGCTGCCCCCACTCGAGCACCCATCGTGGCTTCCACCCCTCCTACTCCAGCTCCTAACGAGACATATGCAGACCTACCTCGCAATGCACCTGATTTTCTAAGTTGTCAGAAACTTTGGGGATCTGTACAAACAGCACCTCCTAGGTCTAGATGTGCTGGCACCGACCCTGTGCACACAGGTACAGGCACTCAAAGCACTCCTACCCAGCTACAGAAATTCAGCATTTAAGCAGGTGGCAGACTTGCTCTCTCTCAGCTCTCTTGACCCTCACTCCTACTTCATTTCCTGCCTCCATTATGAAACAGCGTCAAAAAAACTACAACATCTATGATTTAAGGAAGGCTCCAAAACCCTCACCTGGCCAAGTAATCTTTTTTGGGATGCTCTGACAAAAGAAAACACACCTGCCTTTACTAAGCAATTCTTGCAGAGACTTTTTCTTTTAACAGGATACGGTGCCTTTATCCAGCACTTTTTTTGGTTGAAATCCAGTCCAGATTCTCAGCTGTCAGATGCTATTCAGTTGCTTGGGTAAAATAAGTTTGGTGATCTCGATACAGTTTACAGCAGGCAGATGTCTAGAGCTTAAAATTAGCTGTCATATTTGCCACTGGACATATGATACTCTTCCCCTCCCTCTTTTAGGACTCAGAAGAGAAGCCCAACACTACATGGGCCACAGAGCCCATATACAGGGTATACTTCCCTGTACGCTTTAGAGACCCTTCCTCCAGGTTAGGTTTTACACTGAGTGAGGATTTAGAGTGACAGGAATACAAATATATATATAAAATTATATGTCTTATATATATATGAAACTAAAAGAGAGTAGATTTATATATAAGGAAGAAATTTTTTACACTGAGGGTGGTGAGACTCTGGCCGAGGTTGCCCAGAGATGTGGTGGATGCCCCATCCCTGGAAACATTCCAGGCCAGATTGGATGGGGCTCTGAACAACCTGGTCTGGTTGAAGATGTCCCTGCCCATGGCAGGGGGTTGGAGTAGATGGCCTTTAAAGGTCCCTTCCCACCCAAACCAGTCTGTGACAGAGATATAGACAGAGAGATATTTTATATCTCTCTCCCATTAGTAATGTCTGTGTTTTCTGTCTGTGCTGCATGGAGGAAGGCTACAGGTGCAAAATCAGGTCCCCAAAAACAAAACACAAAATCATATATAACATATACTATGATCATCTTCTGCAGCTAGACAGCATCATGCTGACCCTTACTGCAGAACACAGAGCAGAACAGCACACCACGCAGCACATTTCTCTGCACATCAGCACCCCCCACTGAACAAGGAGTGGGTTTACTACTAGCTGCGATACAGAAACAAAAATGACATTTACTTGCAGCATGCCCCAAACCAGGGAAATCTTGAGTCTGTATATGCAAATATCTGCATGGATAGTCTAAAGACTCACCAACTGAAACATAAAAGCAAAGGCCTGCCTCAAAGCTCTCAGAAGAGCAGACAACAGCAACATAACTGACATTTAATCCAAAGGTGCACAAAAACCCCACGCCATCCTCTATACACACCCCGAAACGTTCCCAGTACCTGAGGACAAACTCAATGTGGAAGACCAAAAGCCGCAAGAGCCAAAATACGCCACAAGAAATCAAAGTAGTGAAGCAAACTTCTCCCTGCAGCTGTAAGAGAAAACAGCCTGACGAGGCCCGAACTTTAATTGCACAGTTACATAACACACCTCACTCGCAGAGCTCCAGATTAACCTAATTCATAGCAATGGCACCACCATTTCTGGCAGGGTCACATCACAGCTTTCGTGAGAACCCATGGAAGGGTCTAGAACCAGCTAGAGATTGCTTTTTTCCACAGAGGCCTAAATGAAGGAAGCCAGCCAGCTGTAAGAATTACATGGGAAAACAACTGCAGCTACAACATGATTCACCCTAGAAAAGCATGTCTTGTGCTACGGAAAAAAGCTGAAATTGTAGGTACTGACCATCTTTTCACACTGTATAAAGCAACTGCCTAATTCAGAGTATTCAAATACTCCGCAAATTTATGGGAGAGTAAACAACTATGTGAGCAGCTTCTGCTGCTCCTCATATTATCGTAAGATCATCAAGTAATTACATCTTAGTAAAATAGGCTGGATTCACAGCCTAGGAAACTCAAGTGCCCATTGACAAGCAGAAGAGGAATAGTGGCACCTTCTTCATGCTATCCCATAATGACGCTTACCCACCAGTGGTGCCTCTACAGCCGACTTGCCCCCCCTCTCCTGCCAGCACTCCCGGTGAAAGCAGTCAAGTCACAACATTTACTCACGAGGAGCCTGACCAAGATGCAACTCACTTCATGCAGTGGAAAGACTCTTGCTACTCACCAACACCTGACAACCTGCAGGCAACATCTGTCAAACTAATTAGTGACCCAAAGTCAGGCAAGGTCCGAAACCTTCTTGACTTCTGCACAATTTACTTTGTGTGGCAAATTTCATGTTCATTGCTTTCCTAAGGTTAACTGTGATTTCCTACCGCGGCATCAACACATCTGAAGTCTGCAGCAAAAGCACTGTAAAAGCAACAGTCTGGGCAGATCATTTCATAATAACATTTTCCAAACAATTTGAGGTATTTTTTTCTAAGTGGCTTCCACATCCTCCAGTGCTGAAGAACCGAGGAGAAAGATCCAGCCTTCAGCATGCACATCAGACAGAATCTAGAGCTGCCAGGAAGATGACAAGGAAATTCTCCCTCGCAAGACTCCAGCAACCCCAAAGTTGCAGACCAGCTAGGCAAAGGGAAAAACCGTTCCCATGGGTTAGAAACCTTTAAAATTAATTTAAAAAAAAAAAAAAAGTGACTTTTTGGGAGTGGACCAGTCCCTGCTCATCAGCTGCTCTCCCAGCAGTGGAGCTGGCACTAACAGCACCACTGCCCAGCAGATAAAATTAACACAATTACATCAACCCTTTTCCATAAAGACCCCAACAATTTATGCAGCAGCAGACAAGAATTATCCTGTGACCGCACTCTGTTCCTGTGCCTTAAACAACCTGTGAGTGAGCTGTTTGGCATGTTTTCAGCTGTTTCAGTGCATTAGTTACAATCACTGAAATACAGAACTCTACTTTTGATAATTGCCTAATTTTTATTAGGCCACAGAGAACAGCATCATGTATTTAGACAAAGGCAAGTCCTTAAGCAAAGTATCTGTATCTTGTCATACTGTAATTCCTAAACAGAAGTACAGAACTTGGAAACCCTTGATGCTGACCTATAGCCATGATTCAGAAAAGGTTTTCACTTATTTTTGCTGTTTTTTTATATAGCACAGACACATCATAAAGACTGTACTAAATCAGATTCAAGTATATGTCTGTGCATGCCCATTAATGCAGAGTGCCTGCATAGCCCTTCCACGGTTCAAGATGTTTTACAAACATGAGACACCTAATTAAGCCTCCGACTACTCTCCCTAATACAGTGACTATCACCCTAATTTACATTCAATCAATCAAGCCACAGAAGTTAGGCAATTGATGTACGCCAGGAAAGGCTAAAGTAGAGAAGAGGTTAATGCACAGGACCCCAGGAAAATCCGCCCCAGCTGGCAGAAAGGCATGAGTGTGTAAGGCCTGCACTTTCCAAGCAACCAAAAAGAATAACTGGAAGTAGAATAATCATCTCCTACCCACACATTTCTCTTTTAGCAAGGTAAAGGAGTAATATCCCAACAACAAAAGAGGAAACATTGTGAAAGTACCTAACAAAAGCACTTAATGGTAATAACTGCAAACTATGGCACTGGCGTTATGACACCAAGAAAAATCCAGACGCACGAGACTGCCAGTTCTTCACAGCTGAACCTTCCCCTCAGAGCAGGGCAAGGACCAAACACTGTCAAAGACGACTTCTATTTCTGCACCTGATCAGCCTTTCCCAAGAAGATCATCCTATTCACGACTGGTTTCCTGCACCCATCACTTCTGCAATGAAACTTGGGAAGGAAGAAGGAAGGGTAACATTAGAGGTCACTATCAGAAGATGACTGTGCCTTCAGTATGATTTTTACATTTGCATATTTTTAACATTTCAAACACCACACTTAACTAGCCCAGGGCAAGGAATGACTTACCCATAAACAGGGCTTTCCCAACTTTACAGGCCATGCAATTTGTTGGTATTCTATGCACAACTTCCAGGTGCCTCTTCAGCAACATCTAATTAAACTCCTTAGAATGACATCACCAGGAAGCCAGCTCCTTCCCAGCGTAGCTCCTTAAGCCTTCAATTTCTGACAGTAAACAAGCAGCACAAAACACCTCAGGCCATCAATATTATTTTGAAAATACCGTTCCTCAGAGGCCACTTTCAGTTTTGTTTCCTGCTTTTAATTCCATCCACTGAATAATTTTCTAGAGCAATTGCCTCACCTTCTACAGAAATAGTTCCCTCCTCCCCAGTTCCCCAGGAGATAACCGACTGCTGGCGTTAGATGCTGCAGAGCCAGTGGAGTTTCCTAGACATCGGACCTCCCCATCTCAATGCCTGCAGAGCCTGCGACGCTCGGCTGCTGCTGGGAACCAGCTCACTTGCTCTTGAGAAGAAAACGTGCCAGAAAGCTTGGGATTCCCACCACCCCAAGCCTCAGATGGCACCGTCTGCTCCCCTGGGCAAGGTGCACCAGACCACTTTAGAAATAAGCCAGTTACTGGAACCTGAAGGAGGTCTTTAATTAGGGTAACCTTTCTGCCCAAATATTCATCTGCAACTGACGTTTTTCCCATTAACCACAGCAAGGCAGGACACAGTAAAAATTGCTGCCTGTAGATTTCAAATGGTACCAGGGAGAAGGGAATTGAGTATGGTGAAGAAGCGAAGGGCACTCAAATCTATGAGTTTGAAGCTTCCCTTCTACACCACAGTTTAATCCTTTCCTCCTTGTCCTCAGCGATGGGAGAAAGCTCTCTTCAGACACCAGCCCGTGTGGCCTCGAGGCAGAAAGCATGTTAATTATATTTCTAGGACACTCAAACTCTACTTGACTGGCGACAGCCTGACTCCACCACAGGCTATATGTTCTAATCCGGGTGCACATGGAGGCCGTGAGATCTCACACGGGACGCGCAGCCAAGACATCCCAAAATAAAGCATCACCCGGCAGCAAGCACAGCCCCGCACCGTACCCGGCCTGTCACCGGCCCGGGGGGGCCGCAGGCCCTCGCTGCGGGGCCCGGCCGGGCGCAGCCCGCGCCTCCCCGCGGGACGGGGCCCGGCTGGGAAAGGCCTTTGCCTCAGGGCGCTGCCGGGCCCCCGGCCGCGCACCCTGCCCTGCCCGCCGCCCCTCAGGCCAGGAGCTGCCGGTCCCCGGCGCGCACCCGAGCCCGCACCCGCGGCCCGCTGCCCCCACAGCGCGCTGCGGGAGGCTGGAAGGGCCCCGCCCGCCCGCCGGTCCCGGCGCTGACCCGCTCGGGAAGGGCCGGCCAAGCACTGAGGCCCCGGGACCTGCCGCCCCGGCCGCCTCCCGCTCCCCACAGCCCGGCTCCCTCGGCCTTACCCACCCGCCCGCCGGGCCCCGGCCC
>VFFE01008899.1:5207509-5241725 GCA_008921705.1 Burhinus oedicnemus | reverse complement strand
GCTTTACCTCCGCGTCTCCTCCTCGCTCTCGGGCTCGCCGGGTCCCTCGGGCGCCGCCATGATCACATCGCACTCGGCCGCCGCCGCCATCTTACCGCCGGGCCGGACTGAGGACGGGCGGCGGGGCGGGCGCAGCGCCGGAAGGGGCGGGGCTCCCGCTGACAACGACGGCGGCGCGCGGGCCGGCAAGAGCGGTGCCCGAGCGGGGCGGGGCGGACGGGCGGACAGACAGACAGACAGACAGACAGACAGACAGACAGGCGCCCCGCCCCGCCCCGCCCCGCGGTCCTCCCGCCATGGCGAGGCCGGCGACGGGCCTGGGCAGCCGGTGGGGACACCGGGTACCGGGGTAAGGCCTCTTACCTGCCGTCACCGGGGCTCCCGGCAGGCCCCGGTCCGCCCGCCCGCAGAGGGCGCTGTGGGCCCGCCGCGCCCTTTCCGCCGCCCCGCTGCTTCCTCCGGCCCGCTTCACCCCTGAGGCCCGGGCTGGCTGCGGGCACGGCCGCGTCCCCCGGCCGGCGGCTGCGGGCTGGGCCTCCGGCGCCCCCTCAGGCCCTTGTCCCCGGGCGGGCCGTGGGCGCACGCACCGAGCAGCGCTGCGGCCCCCTCCGGGACAGCCGGGCTTGGCAGGCGGGTTCCTGCGGCGGCCCTCGGTGAGGCAGCATGGGGAAGAGCTGCAAGGTGGTTGTGTGCGGCCAGGCCTCCGTCGGGAAAACGGCCATCCTGGAGCAGCTTCTGTACGGGAACCATGTGGTTGGTGAGTGCGGGGAGGGAGCTACCGGCCGGCCCCGTGCTGCGGCGGGCAGGGCCTGGCCCCCGCGGGCGAGGCTGTACCCAGAGACCCCCTGTACACACAGGCCGTGGGGAGGCGGACAGACTCGCTGTCCTGCCCCAGGCCACCCGGCAGGACGGTTGGGGTTGTGCCAGGGCCAGGTCCCTGGCCAGGGTCCCCATATCTCCTCTGTCCGCCTCTCTGGCAGGTTCTGAGATGATCGAGACCCAGGAAGACATTTACGTGGGCTCCATCGAGACGGACCGGGGCGTGCGGGAGCAGGTGCGCTTCTATGACACGCGGGGCCTGCGGGATGGCCTGGAGCTTCCCAAGCACTGCTTCTCCTGCACGGATGGCTATGTGCTGGTCTATAGCACTGACAGCAAGGAGTCCTTCAAGCGGGTGGAGCTCCTCAAGAAGGAGATTGACAAGTCCAAAGACAAGAAAGAGGTGAGTACCCCAGGGGAAAGGGGCTGCAGATTGGGATCTGCTCCCCTTCTTCAAGTTCTCACCCAGAGACTCTCCTTGTGTCTAGCTTGTCACAAGGCGGTGACAGGGCTCTCCTTTCTGTAAGACTCCCAGTTGTAACTGGCTACTGTCCTGGGGTGTGTTCTGAGTGTGCAGGCGCTCAACAGACCCTTCCACTTTGGGGCTTGTTTGAGTGACGCAAACCTGAATAGGGGCTGCCAGAAGGGAGCGCTGGGAAGTGTGGTGTTTTAAAAGGCCTTAGCACGGCAGGGGGGGGGGAATCGGCTGCAGGACTGGGCCTGGCGCCGAGGGTCTTCAAGGCAGAGCCAGGCAGCACTCTTAAGCTCTGCATTTGGTGCCTTCAGGGATTATTCTCACCCTTTTTTGAACAGGTCACCATTGTGGTTTTGGGCAACAAGTGTGACCTGCAGGAACAGCGCCGGGTGGATCATGATGCAGCCCAGCACTGGGCCAAGGGTGAGAAGGTGAAGCTGTGGGAGGTGTCAGTAGCTGACCGGCATACACTGATTGAGCCGTTTATCTACCTGGCCAGTAAGATGACACAGCCACAAAGCAAGTCTGCTTTTCCCTTGAGTCGCAAGAACAAGGGCAGCGGATCCATGGATGGCTGAGCCTTGTTTTCCCTTCCCTTCCATTGCCACCTCCTCTCCCTCACCTCCCTACTTCCCCTGCACATACCTCCTGCTGAGCCTGTTTGGTGTTGCGGAGCCTGCGGGAAGCATGGTGGCATGAGGAACAGGCGTCCCAGGGCTGGGGATGGTCTTTGAGGATGAGAGAGGTGACCCATCTCCCTGCATTGGGACTGGGACCGCTCTCTTCACTGCCCAGCCCCTGCAGATGTTGGAGGTACTACAGGAAAGCCAGGATCCACCGAGTGACACCCCTCCGCTCTCCTGGCTGTAGGCTGCTGGAGGGGAGGCACAGCCCGGGGCTGGCCAGCAGGTGGGGATCAGCTCCACGGTTGAGCACAGCCGGGCCTGAGGAAACAATTCCCTCGAGCTGCTCCGTTTTAAATTTACTGATACCGTGTGAGAAGAGCCCAGTTGCTGGTCCTGCCTCCAGCCCAGCCGCTGGTCACAGCAGCTCTCCCTTGTCCTGCCCCAGCTAGTGCTGCAGTGTTCTCCAGCAGATTGCCCCTTACCTGGCAGTGCTCACTGCTCCTTTATGTGCAGAAATATTCAGTCATCCTGCCCCAGTGTATGCATAGTGCAGAGCAGGGCAAGATGCTGTTACTAAGGGCAGGGTGCCCACATCCACCACACTGCAGCCCTCTCCCCGAGTGCAGACTCGGTCATGACCTTGGAGAAGCTGGGACTATGCTTAGCCTGCACACCCTGATGCTTAGGGCTGTGGCAGCTCTCGCTGCCCATCTGTCACGGTGCTGA
Organism: Burhinus oedicnemus; assembly: GCA_008921705.1. Classification (NCBI taxonomy): domain Eukaryota; kingdom Metazoa; phylum Chordata; class Aves; order Charadriiformes; family Burhinidae; genus Burhinus; species Burhinus oedicnemus. The sequence continues at coordinate 5,239,079 of VFFE01008899.1, read as the reverse complement.
CTTTTCTCTCAGAACCACCACAAGACAAGGGAAAGGTTTCCTGGTCCTGCCCAGCAACACGTGTTCCCTTCAGCTAGTCGGGATCTAGGAAGAAAAAAAAAATTACGAGAAAGCCCTGGCTTGTTTATACTTGTTCCTTTTATTTACTGAGTAACACAATAAAGCGATGAGATTCGATTATCAAAATATTTTCCTTTTTTTTTTTTTCCCAACAGTTATAGTACATCAAAAAAATATACAATGAACATTACAGGAGGAGTACTGGCCAAGTCCCTAGAGTCTGTTTATTCCATTTTTGTGGGGATTTTTGTTTTTTTGAATCAAACTGTTCACATCACTCCAAGGTTATTTACAGAGGGGCACACGTTATTGAGCGCTATGGACTATGCCCTACTACCTAGTACAGCATATGCTAAAGTCAAAGGCAGTAAATGCTTTGGATAGCACAGGAGCAGGGAGGATTTTTGGAGGCGGGGGGGGGATGCGATAGAGGGAGTGTGTTCTTATGCAGCTCGTTGCAGTATTATTGTTATTAGAAGGAATGGCTTTCAAGGGGTTAAAGTGCCAAGTGTAGGAGTGTATTAGGACTCCACTGGTGTAGGGATGATGGGAGCAGCCACTGCTGGCTCCAGTACAGGCTTGTTAGAACAAAATGCAGGGGAAGGACCCACCAGTGCCAAGTGGCTCCTGCAGGCTGAAGCACGGCCGCAGCTGGCTGCTCCCGGCTCCCCATGCTCCTGAGGCTGGTGGGCTCATTGCAGAAGGGGACGCGCTGCCCTTCTCTGCTGTGGCCAGGGCTGGGAGCGACCAGCGAGGCAGTCTGGGGAAGAGCACAGTGAGATGAGCAGGGGGAGGGCTGGAGCTGGGCTGAGCATGGGCTGCTTGGCACTGCGATGCTGTCGGAGCTGTGTCCTTCCTGCTGCCCACAGGCCCCAGCCAGCAACGGCTTCTAACCTGTGGGACGCGAGGTCCAGGCTGCACGCATCCCCTGGGCTGCAGGACCATTTCCCTGTCCCTGGCAGATCCATTGCTGCTGGGAGCCTTCCTTCACTTGGCTGCTCTCTGAGCCAAGTCTCCCCACCACCACTGTAAGACCTTTTGGTTGCCTCTACCCCCAGCCTTCCATACAAGCTCACTCTTCTTCTCCTGGTGCCCTCTTCTCCACTTCCCTCCTCCCCTGGGGCGGAGAGGACATGCCCTGAGCAGAATCGGTACCCCAGGGCTTCCTCGCACTCCTCTCCTCTGTGGCAGCAGCGACAGTGGCACTGCGGGTCAGCGCTGCCCACGGTGCGAGAAACGGGCCCTCCAGACACAGGCGTACGGGTCCATGCTGCCCTGCTCCCTCTGTGCAGGTTTCCTGCCCTCGCCTGGGGCTCCAGCTCTTTCTGCCAGCTCTGGGAAGCAGAAGCATTTCAGCCATGTGAGTTACCCGTTGGCTGGTTCCCATTCACCTCCCATTGCCAGGACCTTGTCCTGAGCATGGATGGAGCGTGACGGGCAAAATCCTCCTGAAATCCAGGCGATGCTCATGGCCAAAGGTGTTGGATATGTGTGCTTGTGCGTGTGGATTCCCAGGTGCACAAACCGACCTGCCTCTTCCCAAGGGCTGGGAGGGAACCTGGGCCACAGCTGAGGTCTCCGAGCCAGCACCCTGGGCCAGGGGACGGGAAGGGAATCATCTGCACAGAGTTAAGTGTTGTGTTGTTTTTTCTGCTCCGACCACCACTCCTGGCTGCAGACAGCATGAGCACCAAAGTAAATCGCAGACAGCAAATGCATCGGGCGAGCTGCTCCCCCTGGATTGCATAGATCGGGGTGGGTTGTCACTCCAGCGAAAGGTCCATTGGGTTGCAACTTTCCTGCATATTTCTATTTACAGCAGCGCGCTGGGAACCCGGAGCGCCATGGTTACAGTTTTCAGACCAAGTCATTGCTGGGCTTTCTGAGCACAGTGAAAAGCAGAGCTACGGCTTCGGGGTCCCTTTGGAGCCTGGTTTTCTGCAGGCTATGATAGGAGCATCACAAGGAGAGCACTGGGCGTAGGCTGTGGGTGCCGTCTGCTCCTTCGTACCTGATTGTCCGGGCTGCCGGGGACGCCTTTGTTTTTGGGAGTCATCAGTAACTCCCTGGAAGCTCCAAATGGGGACGAGGTTGGACGGCCGGGCACGGCGGCTGCTGGCGGGTGAGCAGCAGCATTGCCTTTCACTGGAGAACCAAAAGTGCTTTAGGGACATTCACTCAGCCTCACAGCATCTCCCGGGAGGTAGGGGCAGGGCTGTCCCCTGTGGGTGGGACAGAGGCAAACAGCTGGTGCTGAGCACAGGGTCACCTCCTCGGGGAGCCCACACCGGGCAGCCCAGCTCTCCCGTCCTTGCTGGGCTGGAGCGGAGCCTGTCTCTGGCCACATGCCCAAGTTGTGTGCTTCTTGGGGTCCAGGGCAGGGGCAGTGTGCTTTCGGAAGGAAGTGGCACCGGCCCTGGGCTTCGGCTATTGCTCTCAGAGTGAAGATATGGTCAGTGTGGCTGGTGCCCATCGCGGCAGGGCTCTTTGGCTGGTGGGACATAAGGGGTTGTGGGGCACAGGGGGCTGGTGGGCAGCACGGAAGCTCCCAGCCAGCACGGGCAAGTGCAGGGCTGGCGAAGGCACAGCCAGCCCGGTCTGAGAGGGAACTGCCAACTTTCTGCTTGTGCTGGGGTCGTTTCTCCCAGTAAGAGCTGGGCTGAGACTCCTCTTGCAGTTCCCTTCCCACTGGGCTGGCAGGGACCGGCTGACCAGAGGGATGCTCTTCTTCCCCTGGGGAGCAGCTGGCTCCTCTTCTTCCAGTCTGGTAACTGGGAGGGTGATGAACAAGAAACCAGCGGGCTGAGGACAGGCAGCCCCTGGCCGCGAGACACAAGAAGGTCCTGGTTACGTGGGCACTGTCCTCTCCCCTGCTGAGCGTGGGGCCGGCGTGGACGGGGGGAACAGCAGGGATGGACAGCGGGGCTGGCCAGGCTCTGCCAAGGTATCTCACTCCAGCAGGAGCCCGCTGGAAGCAAAGGAGAAGCCAAGGTTGATGTCTATGACTATGGTTTCCCACCAGCCAGAAGAGCAGCCTGCCCGGGAGCGCTGCTCCGCACCGTGCAGCCCCCATGGCACAGCCCAGTCCACAGCAGATGGACCCTCGGTGGGTGAGCGGCTCTAGTAGGGCGCAAAGACGATGGGCCCCGGCGTGGTGCGGACGTGGGCTGGCGGCGTTCGGAAAAGGGCTGGTCCGAGGATCGGGGCTTGGAAGAGGGTGGTGGCAGCGGCTGGTCTCAGGGCGAGGGGCCCAGGCATGGCGCAGATGGCAGCCGTGGTCAGCGGGCTCGGCAGGAAGCGGGTCGCCAGGGTTTTGGTGAGATGCTTCTGCAAAGCCAGCTTGGACTGCGGAGAGGAGGAAGAGAGACACCATGAGGCACCCGGCTGCAGGAGAGCCACCGGCCTCAGCTCCCCGGGCCAGACAGGCAGCCCCGCATCGGCCCCTGCCCACGCTCGCTTTCAGCTGAGCTCTCAGCACGTCCCCACTGGGAATGCAGCCCCTGGCCCCGAGCCAACATGGGCTTCATCCCACAGCTGGGTCCCTCACTCGGCCGCTCCCGGGGTCAGAGCACGCAGGGATGTCCCCGTCGCGATGACCTCCCCGGTGAGGTCCTCAGCCCCACCGCCCCGACCCAGAGACCTGCCCTGGCTTTCGCGGCCGCTGCGCCGTTCCCTGCAGCAGTACTTTCCTCTGGTGCCCTGGGATGACGTTTGCTGCCCAACTCTCTGCTAAGCTACGTGTCTCTGCAAACAAACGCTTCGGCTCGGTTTAAGTGAGCCGTGTCAGCCTCAAGCACCCAACCATCACAGCTCGCCCCGTCAGACATCGTGAAACAGGTGGAAGAATCACAAGTGCTGCCGTTGGGAATGCTGCTGCCAGAGGACTCACAACTTATTCCCATGCTTTCCTTCCCACCGATACAGACTCGAAACTCCTCTCACCACTACAGCCCGCCCTCCCCAAGGGGAGCAGCTTAGATGTGATCACGGGAGCCGAGGCTTTAAGAAAAGCAGCAGTGTCTCACTGCAGGAGACGGCTAACATGGCAAACGAGGTTTCGGAGAGCAAACCAGGTGCATAATTTGCAGGCAGACAGATACCTTGAGAATACTCACTGCGAGGGCAGCGTTCTTCTGCAGCTTGTTATAGGGACTGTACTTGGGCTTGGGCGGCTTTCCTGCCAGCCGGTCTTTGTGCCTCCGGCTGTTCATGTGCTGGGAGAGGAAAACAGCCCGATCACCCGGAGCCAGGACAGCGAGGGCAGACCCATGGCACCGCGTGGCTCGGGTCCACAGGGGACGCCCATCACCTTCTCGCAGGGGACCACCAGGTACCCATGCCCCGAGCCCCTGGTGCCTGTGCAGAGGGGTCTGCACGCCCGCGCCCGGTGTCCCTGCACTCCCAGGGGAAAGGCCCACGCCTGGCATCGTCACCTGTTTGAGCTGGGTCTCCGAGTTCACGTAGATCTCGCACACTTGGCAGTGAAACGCCTTGTTCTGGATGTTGATGCTGCCCTTGTTGCCGATCCGCTTGGACTTGTGCCCTGCCCGGGAGAGGAGCTTGCCTCGGCCTCGCCGCATCTGGGTGCTGTGACCTTCCAGCATCGACTTGTGCTTGGCACCTGGGTGGCAGAAGGGACACTCAGCAAACACTGATTTTGCACACAAACCCCGCACCGTGCCAAGTGCCACGGCAGCAGGAAGGATGCCCTCCAAGCAACCCGCCCAACGGCGCTGTGCATCCCCCCTCCGGTGGGACCCCAGCGTCCCCTCTCCCCATGCCCAGCGGCACTTGCAGACAGAGGGGACAGGGAGCTGCCCAGGAGTCCGGACTCTTGCCGGGGATGCGGCAGCCCGTTCCCAAACCCTGCCAAGCTCTCGTGGCCAGCTGTGCTTCACAGGCAGACCAGAAATGCTCGGCTTCCTGGAGACCCCCCCGCCCTCCATGTGCCAGACCTTCGGAGAAACTGCTATTTTAAGCGTGTGTTGTTGCCTGTCGCCTGTCCCCGGGCGTTAGCACAGACTGCAGAGCTGGGCACGCGTCGCCCGCCGTGCTGCAGCATCCGAGCTGTGCCCAAGGTCAGAGAGGATCCGGCCGCAGAGCCAGGAATAGCTCAGCGGGGTTACAGGAGGCGGGAAAGGAGGAACCCGAAATCCCGGCACACCTGGGGACAGGGTGCTCTGTCCTGACCTTGCCAGCACGGGGACAGCAGGGGGGTGTTGGGCAAGTAATTTAAGCCACCACTAATTCATTCTATTTTTTAAGGCGTTAAGCAAGGAGCCCATGTCCGTGTGACAGCCACGGAGGAGCACAAGCCTGCAAACATTTTGTTTGTTTGTTTGTTTGTTGTTTTTCCCCAAATCAGCTCCTAAATTTGTAACTGGAGCTGACAAAAGCAAAAGGACACGTTTGCAGCTAAGCTGCGGCGGTGTCCTGAGCTGACCCCTGTGCACGGCTGCTGCTGCCGCCCCGGTGGGTGCTTGGGGCTGGGGGAACTGGTTCCCAGTTCTTGCTGAACTGGGGAAAAGGAGGCTCTTCCCTTTAAAACCGGGGTGCCCGTCTTTGTTTTAGAAAGGGGCGAGCTGGGACCTGGTGCTGCAGGGCCCGCAGACTCCCCTGCACCGCCGCTGCCACCCCCCCTGCCACTGCCCCAGGGGGGTCCGGCCACCCCTTCCTCCCCACCAGCCACCCCCCGCTGCAGGGGGACCCTCGCCAGCCCCAGATGCCTGCCCACCCCAAGGGGGCTGCCATGCACAGCCGATGAGCCGTCGCTTGCTGCTGGGCTCCGAAGCTTGTTAAACTCCCGAGGGGCTTCTCCAAAGGAGCAGGAGCCCAAAGCACCAAGCTGCCTCTGGACGGACTATCCTGGGTCTGAAAGAGGCGCTGGGACTCAGGTTGCTATCAGCTTAAAGCAATGGAATATAAAGCAGCCTCCAATCACTTGATTAAATGTATCTGAAAATGTCTTTAATTAAGAGACATGAACAATAAGAGAGCATTTGACCTTGCTAAAATTCAGCCCATAAGCTGCAGCACAGGTAAAGCACTGCCACATGTCTTTGCAAGCCACCTTAATTAACCCTTTTTAATTAAAGCAACATTCATTAACGCTCGCCATTTCCCTGCAAGGCTGCTTGGTGATGGGGCACGGCCAGGCTTTGCACGGAGCCCAGGATGGAGCTGTGAGGGGCCCACCCCCCATGTCCCCAGCACGGGCGATGCCCTTACCGGTGTTGTGAGCCTCCAGCTGGGACAGGGAGTTGACGGTCACTTTGCAGGTGGGACAGTACAGGTGCTGTTTGCTCTTCTTCCCCTCTTTCTCGCTCTCAGGGGCCGAGCTGACGCTGCTGCCCGACTCGGCTGCCTGCACCTCGGCTGCCTGTGCGGCTGAGGAGGCCACGCTGGTGGCGTCCGAGGTGCCCTCTGACAGCTCCGAGGCCGGCGGGGAGCCCAGCGGGGCGACGCTGCCCGACAGCTCTGCGGGCAACTCCTCGGTGCTGGGCATCAGCCCCAGGCTGCTGCACTCACCCTCCGGCTCCTGCAGGCCATTGGCTTGAGCTGGCAGGGGGGAAAGGAGAGGAGGAGAGGGGGGGAAAAAAGAAAGAAATAGGCAGAAAGAGAAAGTTCTCTGTGCTTGAATGGGTTTTCTGGATTTCAGACATCACCCTTGTCGCCCCCAAGACCATCTTGGGCACTGTCTGCTCATGTTCATCCCTGTCGAGGATGGCTCTTCCCAAGGTCTCTCCTGTTATTGCGTTTATCTGCGGCTCGTAGCAGCCGGGCTCAGCACAAAAGCCTGGGTGAGCTCCAGCACCGCCTTGGCTCCGGGGGTTCTGGCTCCTATGAGCCCCATCCCTGCCCGGGGCAGAGCCCTGGGGATGCACGGGCCCTCACCAGGGCACGGGCAGGGAACGCTGCCTCTCCTGCAGCCGTTATCTCCCAGAGACACCAAATCACGGGGGAAACACCCGTCCTTTCCCCACACAGCTGCAGGGACGTGCAGGGGCCGTGAGCTGCCCAGGCTCCTGGGCTGGATTTCCACCCCTGTCCCGCGACACTGCCTCCAGCCAGGCACACTGGGGACGCTGGCAGAGCACAAAAGCTCATTTATTAACGCTCACGGTAGCGTTTATGCCGCACTAACCGCAGCCCTCCTCAGCCCGACCAGCAGCTGACCATGGCAGGATGCTCAGACACGAGGCTGCTGCGGTTCAGGGTTTAATCGGGCTCTGCAGGACGCTGCAGCCACAGCAGGGCTGTGGACACAAATGCCGCTGCACTCCCAGGCACCGGCCAAGTCACTCACTTTGGTGTCACAGGCTGCTGGTGCCGGACCCTCCTGCCCCCCCTGCCCGCATACCTGTGCTGCCAGGCTCCCCGCTGCCCTCGGGACTGGGGGTGAAGTCGGCTGCGCCATCCCGGCCGGTGGCCACCACCGCAGCCCCCGCCGCCTTCTGCTTGTTCTTCATGGCCTCGATGGCTTTCAGCCTCCGCGCGTGCTTGTGGCCCTTGTAGTGGGCTTCTGCCTGGTTCTGGGGGTGGAGAGACGGGGACAGCTGAGTCAGTGCTGTGGCCGGACAGACGGACGGACACAGAGAGGACGGGTGATGGGGTCAGCCCCGAGCCGCAGCCGCTCGGACACGTTCCACCTCCCCTGGTGACATTCATCCCCAGGGCCACCTCGGAGGTGGTATTTTTGGCTGGGTGCAGCACAAAGCCGCTCTCCTCCTCCTGCAGACTGCTCTGCACACAAACGTATTCAGGCCGAGGTATCACTCTGCTAAGACATCACCGCGCTGCACGGCCGAGATAAGGACCCTGCTCTGATTAAATGCACCAAGTCACTTTTAAAAGAAGCTTTCAGGCAAAATTTATGACTTCAGAAATGTACAATGAATTGCTAGCTGTGAAAATAAAATAAAAAAGTATGTTGGTGGGGAGGACACATCTCCCATTGTAACCTAACGGGTGTCTAACATGCAATTTACATTCACGGGCTCCTTTCTCCCAGCAAATGCCGAATAATGAAGTGCACGTTGATGGGTTCATGCCTGCGCCGAACTGATAAACACATACACAAAAGAAAATCACCCGAACATTTGTGTACTCCGCAGTCGGGGACAATGCCACATTGTCCCCCAAAACAACTACAGTTTAGCAATTTATGGAAACTAAATCCAATATGAATTAAGACACTGTACCGCTGTGCAGCAGGGATTAATTTGCACGGCATTCTCAGAGGCCAGCTGAGGCTTCCCGCACTCGGTAGGAAGAAGCATCCTTTCCCTCCCCCTGCAGTGTTCCAAGGGCTGGGAACGGTGTCCAGGGCCGGGCAGCGACGGGCGGGTACGTGGGAAAGCGAAAGGCCCATCCGAGCGCAGGGCCTCATTAGCAAATACAATAAACTTCCCCAGATAACGGGGCTGGGACAGGGCTGGGCTGCAGCCTAACTAGGTCACCCGGCACCGCCGCCGCTCTGCGCAGAAATACAAGTGGCGTGTGAGGGTCTGCGCCAGTACGCGCTCTCCTGCAGACGTGACCTTGGGGGGACATGGGCAGGGACGGGCAGAGTGGCATGGAGTGCCCACGAGGGCAGTGAGAGCACGTGGTGGGACTGACTCTCCCAGCACCGCGCTTCCAGCTGGGATGCAGCTTGGAACAGGAAAGCGTTGCTTTTCCCCGAGCCGCTTGGTTGCAGAGCAGAATAATTGAGCGCAGAAACGCTGACTTGTGCTGGCAGAGCAGCACCCAGCCCCCGGCTCTGCTGATGCAGCTCAGGGCACAGCGTCCGGGTGGGCACAGCCGTCCCGGGGGAGCCCGCGCTGCCAGACACCGAGCGCGCAGGCAGCTCCGGCAGATGAGACTGTGCTGGGGACTGTCATCCCGTGGGTACGGGTGGTCAGTGCTGCCTCGTTCCCCCAGGAAGGGATGGCCAAGGCCAGGGAGTGCTTGCCAGGCTGGCAGCTCGGTAGGCAACGCGTGTGCTCGGGCCGGTCCACCCCTGCCCTGCACGCCATGCAGCAGCGGCACAGAGGAGTGGATGGACTCGCACCGGGGCGAGCGGGGCCAGCCCAGGCAAAGGGCTCCGAGCTGCTGCTGAAGCGGAGGAGGCGCTGGCTGCTCTGCTCCCAGCCCCGCTGCCTGCAAACCCCCAGCCCTCTCCTGCCGACTCTGAGCGAGAATTCCTTTTCAAACCTTTTTATCAGTTTTCCCCACAAAAGATCAGCTGCGTGCAGTTCATTACTGCAGGGATCAATGGATGTTTCCTTCCTTCCCTCTACAAGGCGGTTGATTTACTTAGAATAAAAGGCAGGAAAAAAAAAACCACCTGCCACACCAGAGCTCTGGGAAGCCAAGGCAGGGAAGATTACATTCAGCTCCCGAGGACCAGACATGAATTGCACGGGCTGATAAAGCAGCTTAAGCGCAAACACCGAGACCAAGACAGCAGAGAACAGACCCAAACAAAACGAGGAGGAGCAGAAAGAGCCAGCGTGGCAAACAGAGGGCACCGCAGCCCCGGCAGCGCCTGGGCCCACGGGCAGGGAGATGTCGGTGGAAACGTCAGCCGGGGCAGCCGCAGAGCAAGGGAGGGCAGAGCTCCAAGGAGCTGCCGCCTGTGCCATGGGCGCCCGTGCGGTGTCCCTGTCCTGGGACACTACTGCTCAGCCCCAGGCGCTGGCACCGGCCCCGTGCATCCCACTCGCCCACCCGGCCCCGCTTACCGCCGAGTTGAAGCGCAGGTGGCAGATGTTGCAGGAGATGAACTGCTTCTTCTTGAGCGGGGCGGGCATGCCGAAGGTGTGGCTGATCACCGCCTTCTGCACCGGGTCCATCTGGAAGGGGAGGGAAGGCAGAAGGCGGCTGGGTGCCACGCCGCGACGGCCGCCCCGGCACGGCACCGCAAACTGGCGATGCCCCGCACCCGCCACGCTTGCCGAGGAGCCGCTGCGAAGGCCGGCAGAGCTCATGCCTGGTGTCTGGGAGGAGCGGGCGGCTGGGGCGGCAGAGCAGCCCCGTCTGCCGCGGAGGCACCCCCCGCACGGGGCAACGCGCTGTGTCGACGCCTGCTCTTGTCCTTTCTAAACCATCCCTGAAAAAAACAAACTGGCAGGGTCCAAACGCCTGCTGTGGTCTGGCAGAGGGGACGAGGCCGCTGCGGGAGCACAGATTGTGGACCCCGTCCTCCCCGGCCCCACCATGCTCCCCTGCCTGTCCCCCCGTCCCCTCTCCCACCATCCCTACCCCCCCGGTGTCATGGGTGGCGAATTACCAGTTTCTGTTTGAGCTCCCAGTTGCTGCCCTTGATGTCCCAGTGCCAGGGCAGCTTTCCAAGACACTTAGCAGGCGAAGAAGCCACCAAAACAGGGGGCAGAGGCGATCAAAACGAGCAACCGGCCATTAATCCTCCACGTGCTCTTGGCCAGGGAGCTGAAAGGTCCCTGTGCAAAGCCGAGGGCGCGAGCGGAGCCACCGGTGCCTGCTGCTTGCCCACGGGACACCGCACAGCCCAGGCAGGGGCCGGGGCAGGAGGGACAACGGTGCCCACAGCCACGGGCGCAGCTCGCCCGAGGCACGCTGCCCGTGCAAAGCCACCCCGGGCTGCCCCGCTCCCGGTCAGACGTGTGCTTTGCCTGCTCTAATCGGATTACAAGACTGACGACCTGCAAGCCTGCGCAGCCCCTGGTATCTGACCCGGGATGAGCAGAGAGACAGAACAGCCCCAGTGACCTGCCGTGAGCCGCGTCCTTCCCCGAGCCCGTCGACGGCGGGGCAGCGTGCGGGGGCTGCCGGCGAGGCAGATGCGTGCAGGCTGATGACAGTCCCCGGCGCTTCTGTCTCTCCCCAGGGCTCGGCGTCATTCCTCAGCCCAGGCAGCAAACTTGTTCGAAAAGCCATAATTGTTTTAAACAAAACGCATTTATTAAGGGGGGAAAAATAAGAATAACCTCTTTGTTTGAGCGTGGCTGTAATCTATAATGCGAGTATTGTTCCCCTACCCTGTGGCACAGGAAGATTATCTTATCTGAGTCCTGCTGTCAGTAGAGCCTTGGGTTTTCAGGCGATCGTATTTCTCTGCAAAGCTATTTCGTTGCCGAGACAGGTGCATCAGTCTTCGAGGCACATGCCTGGACAACAGAGCCATTATCAAGACCCCAGATTCCTTTCCAGGAGTGAGCAGAATGGTAAAGGCAGGTGATTAATGAAGTGCCTGTTTGCTATGAAATTTTACTCACTTATCTGGCATATAAATGAAGAGGCATTTGGGGTTCGGCAGAGACCCGGAGGAAGCCACAGATGGCAAAGATGCTGCTCCGCCCCTGAGGACCAACACTGCAGCGTGCTACAGGCAGCATCCCTGCGCTGCCAGGCTGCGGGCAGCAGCGAGGCCGGCACTTGTTTTCGCGAGGTACAACCCACCTCTTCCACACAAAGAGAAACGGCTCCAACCTTCGCAGCAACGTCAGCGCGCGTGCAGCGTGCCGGGCGCTTGGCTGGAAGCCCCTGAGCCACGCCGAGCGCCTCCGAAGCCTGGATGCCACCCGAGAGCCCTTGCGCTTCTCTCCAAATGAAAATCCAACCACCCCGTCAACTTCTCCCTAACGCACGCACTCACTGCTATTTCAGGTACGAGAAAGACCCCCCAGCTCTCCCCCGGGGCCGGTGGGGGTCTGTGCCGCAGCGGTACGGACGGTGCCCCCAGCCGGGGGGGGGGTCGAGGTTCTTCCTGGCGGCTCCCAGCAAAACTGACCCGGGAGCAGAGGCAGGCTTCGGGCACCGCACACTTGGAGAATAAAGATCTCAGCTTTATAGTCAATTCTTACCGACTCACATTACTTTCTTTATCCCTGGATGTTCCTACCGATATAGAGATCCCCGCACTGAGCTCCCTGCCGGCCACCGTGGTCAGAACTGGGAATTCCCAGGAACGCAGCATCGGTTCGGATTGCGTCTCCTGCCGTGGTTTTGCGAGGCGCTCCTGGGTCCTGGGGATTTGCAACATCCCAAGAGCTGGGAAGGGCCCTTCGAGCATGAAACGCGCCTTCTGTGTTGCGTTGGGATTTTTTTTTCCCTGTTGTGGTTGCTTTAAGCGGCAGGAGAGCTCAACTTGGAAAGGTTTCGCTCGTGCCAGAGTAAAACATCTGCTGGGTTCATGAGAGCCTTGTGACCTGCTCCAAGCGCAGAGTGCTCTGCTGGGCGGCTGCAAACAGCCCCTGCTCCGCGGGGCCACCCCGACTCCTGCACAGCATCACCAGTAAGCAAAGGCAAACCCTCTGATTTCTTTGTATAGCAATTCCTATACGGCAGCTCTCTCAAAAAGTAAAATACCCTGATTGATGCCCCCTCCCACCCTCCCAAATTCCCCCCTGAGGCTCTGACCTGGCATCGTGGTTATTTGGGCAGAGAAGCGAGCGGCCGCCAGCCCGGCTCCGGGGCACAGCCATGCTCGAGGCCTGTGTCCCAAGAGGATGGGGACTCTGCTCCGGCTCCCCGCAAAGCCGCCTGCCCGGGCACGACGCTGAGCCCTCGCACCCCCAGCCTCAGCCGCCTCTCCAGCACAAATGCATCCCAAAGGGGCAGCTCCCACCCCTGGACGATCCGGCCTGGCTTTGCCCAGCTAACCTCACACGCCGGACTCAGGGCTGAGCTCAGAGGTGCCCGTACAGCCGGGACAGCCTCCCCAGCACCTCCATCCCCGTGTCCAACGCATCCTCCGGGGCAGAGGAGTCCCCACCGAGCACAGAAGCAGCATGACAGGAGTGTGCAGCTCCAGCAAGTGCAAGAGATTCATTTTCCAAATTTTTTTTTTTTTTTAAAAGCAACCCAGCTCTGGAGAACACGTGCCGAGGCAGGGGCAGGTGGGAATCACGCAGAACAAACAACAGGGTCTGGTTCAAGTCAGCTACTGACTCCAGCGACTGAAAACAGGAGCCCAGACAAAGAGCAGCAACCTTAATGGCATCAAAAAAATCCTCCTCTCCTGTGTTTCTGCTTGTTAGCACAGGGGAGAGACAGGCTAGAGCTGGGATTTCAAAAGAGCTTAAAGGAGTTAGACGTCTGAATCCCATTCAACAGCAACAGGAATCCTGTACTTAATTTGTACGGCCGCCTTTGAAGATCTCGGTGATAATTTGCACCTTCCGAGCACATTTAATCTCAAAGCCACTTACAAAAGGCCGGCGAGCGAGCAGGGAGGGAGCTCAGGAAAGTCCTGTTTCCAGGTTCACGAGGGGAAAAAAATGGGCACTTACCAAACCCAGAAATGTTCACCCTGCCTTGACAATGCCCGGTTCCGGGTCCGAGAGGAATCCCAGGTGGCTGAAACACCAGGGCAGGGACCCAAAGCAAAGCAAGAGAGGGGCTCCTGGAGCGGATCCCAGCCCTCCCATCAGCAAGAGGCGTGGGGCCGTGCACGGGTGGCTGGAGACCCCAGCTGGGCTGAGACCAGCCTGGGGAGAGTGGCATGGAGAGGGGAAAAATGGCATTGCACATGCGAGATGCTGTCATATGTCTTTGGCCGCATCCACGTCAATTTAGGTGTATCACCGAGCATCTCTATGAGACACGTTTAACTGCATAACCCAAGCACTTGGTCTGGTGGTTCAAGGCTGGGGACCTTGAGCCCAACTGGGCAGTGGGAGCAGTCCCACAGCGACCAGGCTCGCCCGACACCCGCAGCCACGCAGCACCAGCCATGTGCCTCGTACCTTTATGTGCCTTCTCTCTCTTTCTTTCCTTTTCTTTATTTATTTTTCAACTAATGAACTGCTCTCCAGAGCTACTTTATTACTATCGATTCCAGGAGCAAAATCCAATTGATCCTGGTTAAAATGAACCATCTTTTTAATTCTGGTATATACAGGCGATGGCTGGGCAGGAACCGCTCTGAGCTAAGGGCAGGGCGGGCACATTGCACTGGCATCCAGCAGCCAAAGACCCCGGTAATTAAGCCAGAAATTATCTGGTGGGGTTCGAGGAGTGGTGTTATGTGCAAGAGGGACTGCTGCAGGGAGGAGGGATCCGGCGGCTGATGCCCACCCACCCCTGGGGACTCACCGTGTTGAAGTTGGGGAAGAGGTTGAGCGGTGACGTCCCGTTGAGCCTGAAGGTCAGAAAGTGCTTGATGTCCAAGGGGGGATGAAGGGGACGGCCGGGGATAGGCAACGACGCTAAGAGGGGGCTGCTGTGTCCGGAGGGACCTGGGCAGGCAGAGGGGAAAGAGCAGTGTTAGTGTTGGTGGCCCCTGCTTGCAGCAGGGGGACACAGCACATGGGGGTACAGCACATGGGGACACGGCACGCAGGCTCTGGACCTCCTTGGCAAAAGCTCCCAGCCCAGGGTGGCCCTGGGCACACCTCTGCCTTTTGGGCTCAAAACCAGCATCCCGGTTCAAAGCCATCTTCACATCAGAGTGTCGACATGCGCAGGAGTTTGCTGGGAACCCTCCGAAAGGCATCAAAACCTCTCCTGGGAAAACAGCCCCTTCCCCGGCTCTCCCACGCCGGCACCACAGCAGCTCCTCATTACCGGGGTCAGGGCTTTTTTGGCTGCCGGCAGCAGCCAAAGCACCCCCTGAGCGCCGGGCTGAGCAGCCCGTGCCACAGCACTGCTCCAGCTTTGCAAAGGTCTGGAATTTTGGGTGCCCCTGGCCCCATCCAAGCCGTGTGGGTGCCCCAGCTCTGCCCCTCCACAGGTATTTTGGGTGAAAACCCCCGGGGTTGGGCTCCCCCCCGACCGACCTGGTGGATCCTGCACTGCAGCCGCCCACTCCCCGGCCAGGCGCTGCCGCCTGCCTTGCTCCGTGCCCCACAAACTAACTGCCAGCTCCGGCGCGCGATTTAAGAATAGCCTGGAGTTATTAATAATTTTCTGTTTAAAAAGAAAACACCCCTGGGAAGGAGGGAAGGCCAAACAGAGGGGCTCTGGCCCCAGCCCCCTCCTGTCCCAGCACCTCGCCACACTCAGCAGCCCCAGGGCAATGGTTTCCCGCTTGGATTCATCCATCCCCCCACCGGGAAAGCATCCTCTGAGCTGCGGAGGGCCTGGACTGGGCTCCTGCACCCATGTACAGCTCTGAGAGCGAGGAGGGGGAAAAGTTAAAATAAACAAAAAAATGAATAAAATACAATAAATAAGAAAAGGTTTCAAAATGCTGCCAGCCAGCAAAGCCCATTCGCATCTCACATGGCTTCACACCTCCTCCCTCCTCCAGCCCCTCTCGGCAGTCCTGTCCCTCCACTGGGAACAAGCACAAGGCCAATGTTGGGGTTTTTTTTTCATTTCTGGGTTGTTTTTCACCTCGAAGGCAGTCGTGGAGCCGGGCTGCCCCGGTGCAGCATCACCCCCAGCCCACTGCCCCCGTGCTGAGAAGAGCCACGATCCCTCGTGGGAGGATGGAAGCGGCCAGTGCCAGAGGGATGAGAAACACTGACCGGGAGCTGTAATCCCTGGTGCCGCTTTGGGACCATGCAGAGGCACTCGCCCCCTCCAGCCCCCCCATGCCCCAACACAGGCCGGGCAGGACAAGGACCCCGGCCGGCAGCGGGCTGGTGCTGCTCTCCCGCTGGGCTTTGCTGTGTGCTCCGCACCCGCCTCTCCGCCGGCAGAAAGCAGGCTGGTGCAGGGGCCGGGATACAAATCTGAAATTCAAACTTTGAAAGATTTGCTGAATTTGAGCAGCGAGTGCTGGCCCTGCGGGCAACAACGACCTCTTTCTGGGAGAGCGCACACGGGCGGCTCTTCAGCGGCACCGGAGCCGTCCCTGAGTCAGGCCTGACTCCGGGCAAGAATTACATTTTGCTTCATCAGGCGTGCATTGATCGAGTTAATTCCAGAGTCGCCCAGAAGGGAAATCTGTGAAACTGCTTAAAAATAAATAAATAAAATTATAGCAACAGCGATGAGGACGGGAGCAAAAGCAAGCAGAAATGGGTGAACGATGCATAATTAACCTTCTGAGGCGTGAAACAGTATTTCTGCATCAAATCATCTGAGACGGCAGGGCCGGCACCCGGGGAGCCGGCCTCTGGGGACCCCCCAGCCCGCACACACAGCCACGACCCTGCGGAGAGCAGCAGTTACAACAAAGGCATTTGGGGCTGCATTGCAAGGGTTTCCACTTGCCTTTGTCAGTACGTTTTGCACTGACTGCACTGGCCTTAAAAAAAAAATAATTAAAAAAAAAATATATATATAACACCACTGGGAGGAGGAACAAGAGGACGGGTGAACACCTCTGCCCCCATCATCAGTAGCCCAATAAAGGGGGTTTGCAGCTCAGCTAACGCCGCCATGCCAGCGAGACCCGGCTGCTGCTGCCTGGCCCCGCAGCCGAGGTGTTTGCTGCCCTGGGCACAGCTCCTGCGCCGGGCGGGCGTGTGGCACAGGGGTGCTGGGGGGGACACGGGCTCCCAGGGACGGCCACTGCCCACAGCGGCTGCTGCCCACTGACACGCTAAGGACGCGATACGCCAAGCCACTCCGGCACAGCCTTCAGCCCAAATTTGTGAATTAAACACATATTCTGGGCTGGGTCTGCAGTCCAGGGGTAAAACAGGCTCAGACAGGAGAGAGCCAGGAAATCCCAGCCAAAACGGGACCCTGGGGAGGGAGCAGGACCTTTCCCTCCCGGTTCTGCCATTGAACTAGACAAGACCCCCGTGAGCAGGAAAAGGGCCGAAAGCCTCCAACGGCATCATCCTCGTTCAAGCACCCTGCGAGGAGCGGCCACACGGCTGTAGCTGGCAAAGGGAGAAAAGCCAGCGCTCCCTGCGGAAGGGACGAGCTGCAGCTGGCGTGGCTCGCTGTCCCCTGGCTACAGAGGACAGCAGCCACGCGGCACAGGGACAAAGTCACCGTCAGCTTCGGTTTGCCTGAACCTCAGATGATCACAAAAGCATAAGCACCTCGTGCAGGGAAGGGCAGACCAGTGGCACAGCCACAGCCACGGAGATTCCCGGCGAGGAGCGCGCCACCCCAGCATGCCGCAGCACCCTGCCGGGGCACGGAGCACCCGCATGATGCTCTTGGGGCACCTTCCCAAGGTTACAGGGCCACGCCGCTGTGGCTCCTGCCTTACCTTTGCTGCAGGGCAGATTCCAGCAGCAGCTGCGGGCTGTATTTTTAGGTATTAATTAGACACTCAATTAAGGGGATTTGCTTTGGGAAGAGTGGCAGGGCCCCCAGGTCTGTATAGAATGACACGACCTTACCCGAGGTGATGGACACGGCCACGGACAGGGTGGGCTTTGCTGATGAATGGCATCCCCAGATGCTTGGTCTGCAGCTCCGGAGCAGGACCGTCCCCCACCGCAGCACTGTCTTTGTCTCTCTCTCTCCATTTTGGCAGAAAAGCCCCCACCTCTGCAGCACACACGGCCACTCTGGCACTGCGGTGTCACCCCGTGGGTCCTGCCAGGACAGGACATGCTCGAGGCTCTGCAGAGGATTTCGAAGGGCTGGTGCAAGGAGGGCGGTGCAAGGAGGGCAGTGCAAGAGCCCCGTGCTCCCGGCACAAGCGCCAAGGGCACCGCAGCCGCTGCCCTGCGCCCCAGCCAGGCTCTCGGCACATGCTGTGGAAGTGGGTCACTGTGCCCATCCCTGAAGAGCGGGGACATGCTCCCTGCCCAGCCCCTGAGTCCCCGAGCGATGGGCAGGTCTGAGCCGCTGGAGCCTCGGGGGGGTCCCTTTGTCCCCGCAGCTCCGCAGCGAGGGTGTACAGCCATTTTTAACTGAGCAGCTGGGCCTGGCTGAAAGACGGCAAGACACACAGTGTCACCCCTGCGGTGTCACACATCCCCTGCCTGGGGCCATCAGCTCAGCCCCTTCCCAGCCCTCCAAAGCTCAGCCCAGCTCCTGTCCCACAGGCACAACTGTCGGAGGGGTCCCCTGGAGTTTAAAGATGTGTTCCAGTCCTTCATTTAACCAAGCCCACCCAGGACCATGCCCAGCCGCCGTCCCCAGCCTGTCCCCCCCAACTCTTCGCTCTGCACAGCGACTACACGCATGTCTGCAGTGGGTTTTCTCCCAGGTGCCCTGGGCGGCAGATGAGAGCAACTGTTGTGCTCTAACGCTACGTATGTGTGAACCTCCAAGAAACGCCTTTGAAAGCGGCAGGGACAACGCTGTGGGTTTTCATACCGACACGAGAATCTGCCAAGGACCCGTCTCCGCAGACGCCGGCTGCCTCGCAAGAGCATCTGGCGCAGAGTCTGCACAGGACAGATGGAGACGGGAGCTGTTTATTCACACAGAAGCAGTCTGGCTCCCTCCCATTTGGTAGGTGTTCTCAGCAAATTTTGGTGGTGTCTCAAATTCCTTACCCAGGGCTTTAAAGCTTTTGTCTCTGGCCAAGCATGGGCTGAATTCACTCCAGCTCTTTTCCAGGAGACTCTCTGGGAAATGTGTGCGCAGTCCCTGATGCCAAAGGCTGCTGGCAGGAGAAGCAGAGCAACGCTCGGTCACAACACTGGAGCACAACTGCAGCACCGGAGCAGCCCCAGCACTGCTCGAGGTCTGGACCAGTAAGGAACAGATTGCACCATGTTGGAGTCCCAGAGTGACCAGACCCACCAAACCCAGCCTGGACCACCGCACAGCAGATCTGCTGGCCCTGGAGACAGCGACACTGTGGCTGCCCTGGCACGGTGGGTTTGCTCCACAGCCCCAGGAGTCCTCGCAGCAGGACTGGCCTTGGCCGAGCGCAGCCCCTCCATCCTGCCCGGCTCCAGCAGAGCCCAACGGAACAGAAGGGCCAACTCCCCCCGGGGGCTGCAGAGCTGCCCTGTGCAACGTGCTCTGGTGCTGACACCGCTTCCCAGCCTCCCCAGGAACACGAAGACGGTGCACGTTGTGAGCATCATCCTGCTAAGTCCTCCCATTTCCAGCTTTCGACAGCCACAGCCACCTCCTCGACACGCAGCAGCCCGCAGCAAAGCCCAGCGTGCAGGACCAGGGCACGCCAAGAACCACACACCTGAGCCGAGGGACGCTTGAGCAAGCAGCCTTCACCCAACTGCACTTGCCATGCAACCAGCACATCCACCTTACGGACCAGTCGGAAGGATGTGGGCTCTGGGCCGCCAGCAGTCACCTGCTAGCAGCCCTAAGGACAGAAATCCCACTTTCCCTGCCTCCACCACAGGCGCAGGGCACGGCATGCCCACGGGAGCCTGCGAGGCACCGCCAGGCATCCCCAAATGCCCTGTCCGCACATCCGACATGGGGGGGGCAGAACCCACTGGGTCAGACAGACGGCAACCCAACCCTCAGAGCAGTGGGGGGACCCCAGCAGGGGAGGCAGCCATGCCGGACGAGGACTAGTCCTGGGGCCGTGTGGCCCCTGGGGCCATCCAGGCTGCTCTCCAGAGCTGGGGGGGCTCTGCAAGCTGGGGCGGAGGAAGGTCCATCTGCCAGGGGCAGGGAAGAGGGGAGCAGCGAGCCTGAGCCCCCCACGGCCCTTCTGTGTTGCTGCAGCACGAGTCCCAGCTGGAGGCAACCCTACGGGAGCAATGGGGACTGTCAGAGTTATGGTCAGTGGGGTCAAATCCTGCCGGACACAGATCCTGTGCCTGTGGGACAGCGTGAACTTACCCAGGGAAGGAGCGGAGCCAAATCCCGTGGGAGGATGAGGTGCTCAGGATTAAACCGATGTGATGCTCCAGGCTGCTGCGTTGGCTTTATTGCAGATTAAAATCAGTCAGGAGGGTCTTCTCACCCACCCCGACAGACCTGAAGAAACCATCCCTCCGAGTTACCACCGGAGGAGCCCCACACCAGCCCCGGCGCGCCATGCAGCACCGCTGCCCGCTCGGCCACCGCGCCCGCACACCGCGCTCGCACACCCAGGCACCGTCGGCAGAGGAGCCCGGGGGCTCCCGATGGCTCTGCTCGCTTCGGGGTCAAGGGAATGCTTAAAAGGAAAAACAGAAGCTAAACAACTCAGGTTTGTCCCAAAAGCAGATGTTAGAAGACTCTTTCTTTGGTTGCAAGGTTGCAGAGAGCTCAGAGCACAAAGGGAATGTAGGTATGTGATGCCATTTTGAAAAGACCAGGAATTCACTATTTATTATTTTTGGACCCCTGCTTATAATTTATTCTGTCATTGCAAAAAAGTCCTTTTAGATATCTTCGTCCTTTAAACACTAGGAAAATTAAGATAGAACTTTTTAATATATATATAGTTATATATATATTTATATATATACACACATACACATATGTACACAATGATGCATTTAAATGTTACTATTTCCTCAGTGATTACAGTATCATTCTCTAAATCTCTTCCTCTTGAAATGATCATGACTTGATGCCACTGCTAAAAATATTTTGTGCCGTGCGCAAGGAATACCAACAAGACACTGCCAGGCATTTTGGGGTTTGCCGTGGAACTAGAAAGATGCACTGCCTTTTCTGCATTCATTCTCGAGGCTCCAAAACAACAAAAATCAGATATTTTCACAGAGTAGTAAGTAAAAGCTGCTGGGTATCATTGTGCAAAGGCAATGTGACATTTGAGCTCAAGAGAAGATTTGCCTTCATCTCCCTAAAACAAAATAATAACAAACCCTTGAAAAAAACCCTCAATGCAATTTGGGATTTCAGGTGGCCCCAAGATTTTAAATTCCAGCCAATTCAGACAGATGTTTGGGGGATGAGGGAGGGACAGTTGTGGGACCAGCATGGTTTCGTGAAGGATCCCATTTCCTCTTCCCAGGATGGAGCAGGTCACCCGCCATCCACCAGCGGCCGCCCGGCCTCAGCAGTGACCAGTGATGGGGAAAGGCATCGTCGAGCCGGCGCTCGGGGCTGCCCGCAGGACCCAGCTCCCTGCCCGCAGGGCTCTGCCTTCGCCGGCCACTACTCACTTCACCTGCGCCACGATGAAGCCGGACTCCCTCATGCTCTCATAGTACTCAATGGCCAACGCAAAGTCAAACTCGTTGATGGCCGGCCCGTCGATGGCGATCTTCATGAGGTCGGAGAGCCCCTCATCCTTTGCGCGGCACAACCGTCCACGCTTCAGCAGCTCGCGGCCCCGACTGATCTTCTCGGTGAGGACTGAGCCCAACGGCAAGGCCAGGGCGATGGCTGCAAGGATGGCAAAGTCTGGGAAGAGCTCGTGCATCTCAGAGTTGCTGTAAACCAGCTTGACACAGAGGTCCTTGAAGGAGAGCTGGCTGAGGCTGAAGACTATTCGCTTGAAGAGGGGGAAATCGCTCAGGGCCCTCTCGCTCACCACCACCCGGGAGTAAGCCTGCAGGAGGAAATTCAGCTCGCTGACCCCATAGCTGCCAATGTCCTCCAAAGACTGAGGGTAGCACTTGGGGTTGAAGATGGCCGAGAAGGAGCTGATGGCCTCCAGGACGCTGCTGGGGAACCTGTCCAGCAGGTTGCCCCGCACACTCTCCAGGTAGCTCTCTTTCAGGCGCTCGAAGTGCTTCAGGTGCACCTTGGAGCAGTTGGCCAACTCGACGCCCTTGTAGTAGAGGCGGCTCTCGCCCTCCCGGTCATCCCGTGGGTGCTCGTTCATCTCGTTGAGGAACTCCTGGAGGTTCTGGCCGCTAGTGTTCTTCTGGGCCTGCAGGGTGGTGGCCGTGGCAGAGACAATGGGCTTCAGGATGGAGAGGTCAAAGTCCTCGATCTGGAAGAAGCAGCTGAGTTTCTGGAAGATGGGGAGGACATCCAGGAGGATCTTGGTGAAGGCCACAAACTGGAACTCCTTGAGCTCTTCGCAGAGGCCATGGGCCACAGGTGACCGCTCCGCCTCACTCTCCAGCAGCAGCACCAGTGTGGGCCACGAGGAATCGATGGCTTCTACAGCTGGGAAAATAGAAGTCCAGTGGATGGCTTTGGGGCTCCCGAGGTCTATCTCACAGAGGTCCAGGACGCTTCGCAGCTCCTGCAGGCCATTGCTTTCCCCCCTGAAGCTGGAGTACAGCCTGTACACAGCATCCACAGTGGTCTCATATTTCTGGAGGTATTCGATGCTGACGATGTTCTCAGCTGGCAGCAGGGAACTCCCGTGGGACAGGCAATGCATCTCCATGAGGAGCGGGCAGAGGGAGGTCAGCGTGGTCCCCACCCCGCTCAGCCGCTCGGCCACCAGCGAGGCGCTGTCGGCACTGAGCCAGGTGATCTTCATGGTGGGGATGCCGAAGGAGTGCATCACCTCACCCACCTTGCCCGCCACCGTGGAGGCCTCCCCGGCGGGCAGCTCGAAGCTCCCCAGGAAGGTGGCGGAGGTCTGCCCATTGCAGGGGGAGATGGTGGTGGTGAACATGGCGAGGCTGCGGTGCTCCAGGACGTCCACCGTCTCATCCACCACCAGCCCAACAAACGGCGAGGCTTTTATCCTGTGCCTGTCCTCGTTGTGCAGGACTTTGGCGATCGCTGCCTGAGCCAGTTAAAGGAGGTGCGCAAGGCAGGCGGGGAGGGAAAGAGAAACACAAATGAACTTCAAAAGCAGGCGGGAGATGCACAGCACCCAGTGCAAAGCGAGCAGCAAGGCTCCCGCCCTCGGATCTCCCTGAAAGCGGCGCAAGGTCCCAAGTCAGAGAGAAGCCCTTAAGCAAGTGTATATACAAGTACATACACAAGCTAGAAGTCACTTTCTCTGTTTCCAGTACACCATCTCCCCCCACTCCTGCCCTGCAGCCCAAGCACCGAGTGAAGCTGCAGAGACCTGGGGGGTCTTTGCCCTGAGCTGGGGGTCGGAGCTCCACGGCTTCAGCAGGACCGAATGCTGCCGGGGCAGCACTGAGCCCCTGTCCCCCTGTCCCCCGAGACCCTGCCTGTGCCGGGAGCAAGGCAAGACGTCGACAACCCGCTGTCTTGGTTCAAACTTCAGCAATTGCTTCCGTGCTTTATAAGCCACGCACGGGTAGGAGCAGCAGCAAAACTTTCTGGCATCTCTTCCTTCTTTACTCCGTTTTCCCCATTTCAGGCAAACGCCCCAGTTTGAAGGGAAAATATCCTCAGTGCGTGTGAACACTGTAAGTAGCACTTCAGGCTGAGAAATCTAATTAGTGGTTTTAGTGTATCTGCAGCAAAATAAGGCTCTTTAGAGATCTAAAAACCCTGGCAAATGGCCAAGAATCACTAAAAATTTAATTTGATTTTAACAGGCATGAAGCATTTGTAAAATTAAGAAAATCCTTTCTAAACTCTCCGGCTACTTGATCTTTCTGATCACTCAGTTTAGGGCAAAAGAGGAAAAACCCACAGTGCTCGTGTGCTAATTGAACTCCTGAGCTTTTACCCTGCAGCAGCCTGGCAGGCTCAGACAGGAGCGGATGCTCCTGCTCTCCCTGCGTGTCTGGAAGCACACGCGTGACCATGAGCCTGAGGCTCCTTTGATGGAGCCCATCGCCTTCTCCTGGTCTGTCAAATCAGGGAATGACACCAAGGAAGTGCCACATTGATGTTTAATGCGGAGGAGCTTTCGGTCTCTGCTGAAACTCCCCCGTGGGACTAGAGCACGCCCTGGTGCAGCCTGGTTGTGTGGACCGGGCTGGTGGTCCCAAGCACATCACAGACGTGCCCTGGTGCCACGTGGCGCGTTTACCTGTCCAAGGATGGGGACGGAGGTCTGCCCATCAGCAAACGCTGATGCAGAGGGCGTCAGTGCTCCTGCACGGCCAACGGCCCCAGCCCCTGCTCTGCCTGCGAGTCGGGGACACCAGCTCCCTGCCGGCCTCCTGCCTGCCTGCCCCGTGGCACCCAGCTCCAGCTCTCCCGGGCTCGTGCCACCAGGAGGATCCAGTGATCCCTGCTGCAAAGACGACTCTGGCCCTGGTGAGGCAGAGCACACACTTGGCCCCTGCCTTTCACCGGGGCCCATGGGATGGGAGCTTGCGCTTAAGGCTCCTGTTCACATATGCGGCACCCGAAACAAAGCCAAGCGGGCGCCAGCGATGCTCGACAGGGTGCTGGGAAGCATGCAGCTCCTCACCGCAGCCGGTCGGCACGGGCACCCGACCTGCCCTGCTGAACACGGCGGGTGCAGGCAGTTGTGCAGGCAGGCGGCCACGCAGCACCGTCCGGCCCTCATGCAGCCGTCAGACCCGGGTGCAGAGCCCCCAGCCCGGCATACACACCTGCATCTCCCTGACGCTGCTGGGGTGGTAGTACTCGCTGTGCTCGGAGGCCAGCAGCGCCTGGCACAGGTTGAACTTCTGGAAGTCAAGCAGGGAGGAGCACTTCTCATCCGGGATCTCCTCCTTCGCCATCCAGTAGACGGTGGTGAGGACAGCCACCTTCGCCGGGTTCACCTCCACCTTGATGACCGAGCGCAGCTCCGGGTGGCCGTGGACGCGGGTCTCGAAAGCCAGCTGCTCCCGGTTCACCGCCAGCGCCTGGCGGTGCGCACCAGAGGTGACGTGCCGCAGCAGGGCATGGCGCTGGAAGTTGTCCGTGCCCACGGTAAAGGCATTCTCGGCTTTACCGTGCTTGTTCTTCACCAGTGCCTGCCGACACTCTATGCAAAACATGAGTTTTCTCTCATAGTCAAACTCCAGCCAAGTAAACTCTTCCTTCCAGTGCTCATTGAAATAGCGCTTACACTTTTTATTGGAATTAGAAGTTTCCCCAGCTGGTTTTTTCCCTGGAGGCACCATATTGCTGTGGCTGGGAAATCAAACACTACGGTTGAACTGAAACGTGCCTTGGAGGAGCAGCCTCTACATTTAATTTAGTAAGAAGGTCTATTACAACTCTCCTGGTTCGACTGGAGATGAAAGAGACACAAGGGAAAGGGATTAGGGCCCTGCAAACCTCAGCCCATGCTCATCGTTTAATCTTGTCTGCTAACGAAGAGCTGCGGTGGCACAGCGGCGGCGCTCAGGGCAGTCAGGGCTGTGCGACAGCCCCGGCACCGGGCGGGGGGATCCCACCAAGCATCTCATTGGTGTCAGCAGCAGCTCTTGGTGTCAGCGGTGGGACTGGCACACACGCGTGTCCCTCCTCGCAATCACAAGGACGCCCAAACATGCTTCCCGTCAGACCAGACCTCCGTGCTGTGACTGATGCTGGGAAGGTGCGGAACTGGCATTGAACCAAACATCTGAAAACACCAGTGTTCAGCCCCACGAGGGGCAGCACCCGCTGATGACAGCGAGTGCCAGAGACCCGGAGCTGGACGAGGATGACTTGGAGGCCAGCTCAGAAACACGTGCTGGGGGCTTGCACGCACACGTGTGTGTTTTCATTCCTCCCTTGTTGTCTCTACCCCAGAAAACTGCCAAAGCCACGCTGTGTCCCATGGCAGCGGGGCCGTGCCCTGCAGTCAGCACCCCAGCCCGGCATCCCTCCCCAGGGGCGCTGATGCACAGGACCCGCTCCAGCCAGGGCTCCCCAACATCTCCTGCAGCCCCAGGCTGCAAAGCACTGACGCACATATTTAAACCACGCAGCTGAAGCACTTAAGCATCCACTTAACTCCCTCGCTATACTTAAGCCCTACTCAGCCCGCATTCTTCCATGAACTGGATTGAAACCCCAAACTGAGCCTTGATAAAGGCAGTGGGAGGAAGAGGAGGAGGAGGAGCCCAGTGCAGGGTGGGGAAGTGGGGGGGAATCAAAACACAGAGGGAAAAGGAAAGAAAACGGGTATTTAGCAGCAGCGCAAGCCAGGGAATACTTTCAGTCTGTGTAACTTGCTGAGAAACCCACGAGGAACTTGGGATTTTTCTAAAGAACAAAAACCTCAGGCATGAGAGCCGTTACCATAGCCCGCAGGAAGAAGTGGAAAGCCTCATGATTTAGGCTTTAGAGCAATACCCTGAGACTCCCAGAGCTGCCAACACCCACTCCTGTGGAGCAGGGCTTCCCTTGGGGTGCCCTGGGCGATGCTGGCTGGCTGGCGATGGAGCCGCCCGCCACCGCAGCCGCGGGGCTCCCTTCACCCTGCCCCCCCCCCCAGGGCAGAGAAATGTCCTTTACTGACAGTGGGAGGGGAAGGGGTGACCATCCTCAGCCCCTGCGCTTTCCCCAGGGTGCCCAGGAGCAGTCGCCCATCCTCACTCGCAGCCTTGCTGGTCCCCGCAGGTCCTGCCCTGAGCCGTGAGTCTTCCCTTGGCTCTGGGAGTTTCTTCTGGCTGCGCCTGTTTTTTTGGGGACCCCCTCTTTCTCCTCCCCATCAAACTCCTCCCAACGGAGGGTGGACGTACCAAAGCCTCCAGCCACGCCGGACAGAAGCAGCACTCCCGCTTTGACCCTCCATCGCGGAAACCAGAGTAACCTGGTAAAAAAGCATCGGAGGCCAAGAAACCCCCTCTCTGTCCAGAGAGGAAAACATCAGCCCTCAGGCAGGAGCCAGCAGAGGAACAGGCAGCACCAGCATCTCCAAGCCTGGCCATAGCCCGTGTGCCGGCCAGGCACCACGCACCTCGCCCTGCAGAGGCGGGTGCTGCAGACCCTCGGCACGGTGTGGACCCTCGGAGCCCATATTCCCCATTGCTGCCATCCAGGTGCGTCACAGTCCCAGCTCCCTGAGCCGCCCTGTCCCAGTCCACCAGGCATGGGTGCGTCTTCAGAGCGCTGCCCTTCCGCTTCCAGCCCTCTCCCTGTGCTCTTCCAGCAAACCGGGAGCTGCGAGCCAGCTCTGCGAGGGCAGGGGGACAAGGACAGCAGGACCAGCGTGGCCAGCCCAGGTCAGAGTAGGGCTTTGCTAGTCCAAAACTCAGCTCTACCCACAGTCAGCATCAAATGTTTCCAAGAAAGCAGAGAGAAACCCCAGGACATTGCCCTGCTGGGAGTTTTCTTCCTGCCCGCATGGAGCACAAAGCTTTCATGGCTTGCAACAGGCGCCCGGATTCCCTCTGCATCTTGCTCTTAGCCTACGTAACGTGGTTTGGTTTGCTTCCCAGAGCCAGGTCTCCCGCCTGCTCCCACACCTCGGCACGGTGCAGCCGAGAGCACCCAGGGAATGATTCCCACAGCTGGGGGGGGTCCCCAAAAAGCTGCAGCCGCTTCCTCACACCGGGCCAAGAGCCGCACCACAGCCACCGGGTGCCAGCCAGAGCAGCACCTCCTCACAGCACGTTAATTAGGAAACTGCAAGGGACTTGCCACGTGAGAGCCAAAGCCCAGACTCGTCTTGGTGAATGTTTCCTCCGCAGTTGCCAACACCCGTCAGATGTTCCCCGGGGACGCGGGCTCTGCCAGGGCTGGGATTGTGCCGGTTCCCCTGCCGTGCCCCGGTGAGGCTTGAGGCTCGCCCCCAAAGCAGGAGGAGGTGCCCGTGGCAGCAGGGACAGCTCTGCCATCTTCAACAGCCTCGCTCATGGTTCACATGCACAGCCTGCCCCGGACCCACCACCCTGATCCCGGCACTGGGCAGGCGTCAAGTTCGGCGTGCCCTGCCTGCAACCAGGATGGTGCACGGTCCTGGGGGGTGGCTTTTCCTGTTCCCTCCTTGTCACCAACCCCATTCGCTCCCAAACCCGTCCCCACCTACACACAGCCCCGGCACTCGCTCCAGCAAAAACTGCTGCCTTGGAAAGGAGGGGGAAAAAAAAAAAAAAAAGCGGCATTTAGTGTCTGGAGCACACGGGGCTGGGAGAGCTCGGGATGGAGCAGAGCACCACGGCACCGTGTCCTGCAGTTCCCGCAGTGCCTGCCGTGCACTGGCACCAGCCCTGGGCACCCTTCACCGTGCACATCACTTCCCGGCCGCTGCCGGCCACGGGAAAAAGCAGCGCTGTGTTTCCTCAGGGACCCGGCAGCGTGCGGGAAGGTGGCTCGGGAGTGGGGGTGACACTGCCGTACCCCCACCAGCCTGCTGCTCCCCCGAGCCGGGGCAGGAGCACTCTCTGTGGGGAAGTTTGGGCAGGATTTACTTGCAAGAGGACAAACCGCTGCTCTGACCCTCGTGCCCGGGCGCATCAGCCCTGGCTGCCGGTCACCTAATCCCGCTTGGGTGAGGGTGAGCGGAGCAGCATGCGACCCCAGCACCCAGCCCTGCGTGCCCGCCCCGCATGCCCACCCTCCCCCTACATACGTACCATTTAAAGGCTGCCATAAGCTTTGGGGTGAGGGGGCTTGCAAACTTCCCAGATTTTGGTTTTTAAATAGGAGAAAAAAAAAACCATCTAATTAAAAAACCAAACCCTGCCAAACAATGCAAAGCCACATTAAAAAAAAAAAAAAAAAAAAAAAGGCGGTGGTGGGGAGGCAGGGAGCAGTGTGCACCCCCTGCCCCAGCGGCCCCGCTCAGCGTCCCACCGGCCCCGAGCGTGGCGGCTGTGGGAACAAAGCCTGCGGCTGCCGCCCGCGCTCACAGGAGCACGGGAGCAGCCATCTTGCTGCGAGGACTGTCTGGCTCCGCGGATGCTCCCGGCAGCCCACGGCGGCAGTGGCCACTAGTGGTGGCCAGGAATGGGGAAGGCCGCATGGCGGTGGCCTGGCCATGGGACGGTGGGGATGGTGGCCACAGTGGCTGGGCAATGGGCTCTGGCTCCTGGGGAAGGGGAGCACGTGGGGCTGTGCCCCGTGCATGCTGCTGCTCCGCCAGGACACATTTCCCCAAGATGCAAGGAGGGCAAAGGCGATGGGCACCGGGTGCCCAGCTCCTGGCCTCCCCGGGATTCCCACCCCAGGTCCCTTGGCCGAGGGCTGAGCGCCGGCAGCAGGACAAGCTGCAGAAGCGTGTGCATCCAGCCAGGACGGGTGACCTGGGGATCGGCAGAGCTGAGACCATGCACCCCGCAAACAGGCAGCCACGGGCAAAATAGGTCTCCAGCCCTGCCCACAGGCATGGAGCTGCTGCACAGTCCCGGTCCGGGACCCTCCACGGGACTCAGACCAAGCTCCCGCCCAAACCCCATTCAGCTGGGCTGCTGGTCTGTACTGCGGGACTGGGGCTGGGACTGGCACCCGCGCCTGGCACCCAGCCCCTCGTGCTGGGGGTCCCTAACGAGCACGGGAGCTCCACTCAAGCCGAAAAACCCCTTTTAGCACTAAATGCAGGTGAAATTTAGAGCCCCTCAACTTCTTCCAAACATAGCGTTTTATGCCACCTTTGCTTTCCCCCAAACAAGGCTCCCAAGGACACTAAAATCCCAAAGAGTGCCAGTATCCCAATGGGAACACCCCATCCGTTCCCCAGCCACCCAGTGCCGACAGGGTGCCGGGGCACTGGAGGATGCTCATGGCCCCGACTCCCCCTGCTCCCGGCGCAGAGTCTGGCCCCGACAAGGGCCGCGGCCCCACGGTATGTGCCTGGATTAGGGGCTGCATTGTACCTGGCTCCGGCTGGCTCCGCACCAGGGAGGGGACGGCGGCCCCCCAGTGAATTCCTCTTTCTGCTCCTTGACATGTCCCGCGGCAAGAGGCTCTTCCTGCTCTCGGGACATTCCTGCCCGGCCACCTCAGCCCAGGGCTAATGCTAACAGGAGCTGGGTGAAACCAGAGACGGGCTCCCAGGGCTGAAAATATGCACTATTTATTCTTGTGCTAATGCAAGCGAGAAAAGAGGACTTAGCCTTTTTAATCAGTTTTCAGGCAGGAGGCTGCCGCATCCCCTGGTTCACAGCATCCGGAGCAGGATTGCAAAGGTCAGTGGTCCCAGTGGCCCCACGGGCTGGGGCTGACCCTGTTCCCCACGGCCCTGGCACCAGGACCCACTGGCAGGACCAGGGAACACCAGCCAGGAACACGCTTGCTTTTCCCCCCCAGTTCCCAAAGGGAGCAGCCAGGTCTGATCCCGCAGGCTGCTCCTTTCCCGCACTGTCGGGAAGAGGCACCCAAGCCCCGAGCAGAGGGACAGGGAGCGCCACGGAGCCCCAAAGTCCTGGAAAACAGGCAGATTTGGCAAAAGCGCTCACTGCCCATCCTCCCCTCTGCTTTCACCAGCACCAGATACAAACGCAGTCACTTATAATTATCACAAGCCAAAGGGAGCCAGGCAGGAAAAATCTGCAGCATGGAAACAAAACTGCTCAAGAAAAGAAGCAACAGGGATCAGGCAGGACACCAAAATCCCACTGGGCAAACCCACGGTGGCAGCACGCAGCATCGCCGCGGGGCTCGGGCTCCTCTCTGAGCACGGCCAGAAAACCAGGGAGACGAGGCAGGTCGGCGGCTCCGTGGGGTGTTCCACTGATGGGCGAGGAGGTGCTGCAGAGCCCCCAGCCCCTGGCAGCCCCGCACAGGGCCAGGAGACCCTGCCCCAGCCCTCGGCACGGGGACAGGCACTGGGACAGATGAAAGGTGGGGGATTGCAATTATTGTGCCCTTTTGCTTTGCAAAGGACCCCGGGTCTGGAGGGATCGGTGACCCACAGGAGCAGCTCCAGCCCCATCAGCCACCCAGCTCAGTGCCCAGCACGTGTCCTTGCCCGCGATAATGCCAAACCATGGTGGCCTTGCTGGAGCAAAGTGGGACAGGGACAGACACACAGGCACCTGCCTGGGGCCGACGGCCAGGCAGAGACCCCGGGCGCCTGCCGAGGCACACTGGCCCAGGGAGAGGGCTGGGAAACCAGGGTGCGCTGGGTGAACCCCATGGGCTCTGGGGTAAGCGGGGGGCTCTGCCTGCATCATGCCGGGGGGCAGCATGGCTGGACCCACTGGTCTCTGCCTCTGCCTGGGGTCCTGCGGCAGGGGGGCTGTGGGAAACAGCTGAAAGGCCTCACGTGAAACAGGTTTTTCATTGCCCCCTGCCCTTTTTTTTTTTTTTCTTTTCTCCATAAATTCACATTTCTTTCAGAAGCCTCCATCTTTAACATGGATTTTGGGCAGTGTTTGCAGGACGTCCCTGACCCTCGCAAGCACCCTTGCCCCTGCATCCCTGCAGGATGTTAGATGTTCTTCCTGAAGGAACTGAAATGGAAATATTTCTCTTTACTCCTGTAGAGCAGCAGTCTTGGTTTGATTCGATCATTGCTATTTTTCTCCCCCGTGACATGCCTAGAGAGCTCGGCGGGCAGGTGCCCTGTCTGCACGAGCACATTTATCATCAGCATGGCACGAGGGCGGCCGCTGCCCGATGAGCCACAGTTTCCATTTGAGCCCCGCGCCTTCGACGGCCGAACCAAACCCGAGGCCCACGACAGCCCCCGCTGGGGATGACGAGGGGCCAGGCCCTGCCGCCCCCTGCCAGCACCGCAGCCCCACGTCCGGGAACTGGGTTCCCCTGAGGGTTTTTCACTGCATCTATGAGAAGCTGAACAGAAACCCAGCCGTATTACCCCAAAAGATATTAAATCCCCGAGTCCAAACATATTTATGAGATTTTGTTTTCCTCCTCTGCTTTAAGCCAGTCTCTCGGTCTCTGGGGAATGACTCACGCTTTGCCAGCAGGGACGCGGAGCTGCTGCTGCTCCCGAAGCTGCTAACCCCGGAGAACCCCATCCCCTTGCAGCCCACCCTGCAGTGCCCAGCTCCCCCAGCCGCCCTCCCCATCCCTCACCTGGGGACAGGGTGGGAAAGCCCCGGCCGGCTGCCCGAGGGGGGCTGCGGTGCCAACTCTGCACAGGGAGGGGTTTGACGGGGGGGGGGGGGGAAGG
>VFFE01008899.1:5138596-5206404 GCA_008921705.1 Burhinus oedicnemus | reverse complement strand
GGGGGAGGGCGGACTCGCCCGCAGCCCCCGCTCAGCCGCGCACCCCCCAATTAGCAGCCTGATGCCGCCGGGAGGTGCGAGCCCCTCGCCCGCGCGTCCGGCCCCGCCGCGGCCCCAGCCGGAGGTGCCGGGTATGACCATGGCAATGGGGGGGAATAGGGAGGCAAGGAGGGGGGGGGAAAGTGGGTGGCCCGGCTCCCCCCCACCCCCCGGCACAGCACGAGCGCCGTTTTCTCCCCGAGCCGGGGTGCGGAGTGAAGGTGGAGGCTGCCCAGGCAAAGAAACTTTGAGCGGGGAGGAGGGAGCCCGCAACCGGCTTCGGTGGCATCCCCAAGAGCTGAGTGCCTTGAGGGGGCTGTTTTGGGGTGGCCGTGGTCGGGCAGGCACCCGCAGAGATGTCCCTGTGCTGGGTCTCCGTCACGGGGTTTGCTCAGGGAGGGGACACAGCTGCAGCAGCCCCCTCCCAGCCCCCCTGAAGGAAAGGCTCCCCGAACCCCTCCACAGGCAGGGTCGCACACACACACTGGATGTGTCTGAGCCCACCATCTCTTTGAGCTGCATGAGCCCGGGAAGCCGAGCACACCCCGCACACACTGGCATGCATCCCCCTCCAGTCATCAGTGCGTCCCTGGGCTGTCGGGGTTCATGACCGAGTCCCCAGCGCTTGCCCGAGAGCAGCAGCATGAACGCATCCCTGTTTCCACTATCCATATGAGAGAGGTCTGAACCCCCCAGCCAGCCCCGGAGCATCCGTTGGTGCAGCCCCATGGGATAAGGGGCAGCCGAGTGTCCCTGCCTGGCTCTGCCCCAGCCCCGAGCGCTGGAAACACACAGGGCCTGATCCAGCCACGGCATCGCCTCGTGGGGTGACACGGGTGGATGTGGGCACCCTGCCCCAGGCGGGGTGCTCACCCCAGCCCCCCGTGATTGGGGTTTTGTGTAAGCCCTGGAGCCCAGGGTTTGCTGCCCTCCCCATTGTTTTCACCAGCAAAGGCTGAGGCAGTTGGACGCCCTGATGGCAGCACCTTCCCTGTGCTGAATCTTTGGCCTCAGAGCTTCTCGGAAGGGGAGGTTCACGACTTCATTGCATGGTGCCTTTTAGAGAGGGAAACGATGAAAAACCTGCTTGTGAAAAGAGGAAACAATTGTCATCGTCCCCCAAAGGGAGATGAGAACAGGGAGGGATTTAAATATTTCCCTCAAGTCAAACAATTCAAAGACTTGGGCAGGAACCCCTCTCCTCCAGCCACGGGCAGAGCCAAAATGAAGACGTAAACCATGAGATGCAAATTCCCTTCCCAGGTGCTGCAGCCAGACCAGGCACTTTCGAGGTAAATTCTAGCATTTTGGTGCTCTGAAAGCACCCAAAGTTGCCCCTCACGCGCTGCTGCCACGGGTCCTTCTCCCAGCACCCACCCGGACTCGGCTGGCACTGGAGCAGCACCGGCAAAGCCCCCAGCGGGGCACACGCACCCCCGGCACAGGGTATTGCTTTCGGGGTCGTTAGCAGCAGCAGTAAGTTTAGCCCCGGCACTCACTAATCTGGGATTGACAGCTGGGCCGGCGCCGCCTGTTACCAGCCTCCCGGCAGGCTATTTAAACCCGGTATTAATTTGTTTAATGTCACCAGCAGTTTGGTGTTACTGCAAGCGAGCGTCGAGCAGAGGGGAGTGTGGAGGTGTAAAGACCGGAAGGAGCAGGGGGCTGACAACCATCCGGGGGCTGTTCTCCTGGGACAACCACAAGCCACGGGCAAGTTCGGCATCTCCCGACCTCCAGCCCCACTGGCAGGGACCGGCTGGACCAACATACAGCCCTGAACCCCGCTACTCCATCCTCTGCCCACCCTCACCTCCAGCCCTGACCAGCCCCTCGAGTCACCAATAAGTCATCTCCCTGCTCCGGCCGCTGCCGGCTTTATCCCTGTGGGGCAGCAGGTCCCAGCTGGCATCGCCACAGCTGAAAGGGGTCGAGCTGGTGTGACATGGAGGGGTGGGAGAGGAACGGCAGCGTGGGACGGTGTGTTGTACGGCTGAGCCTTTGAGGCCATCTGGAGCAGAGGCTAATTGCAGGTACTGATTACAGACCCCTGCCATTAACGCCTCCTGCCCTCCCCTGCCCAGCCCAAACGGATCACTGGAATTTCCCAGCGACGCAGCGTGGGTCTGGCTGGTGCATAACTTGCTATATCTGTACATGGACCCCCGCACCGGCCCACGGCAGCGGCAAACCACCCCCCACCCTCCCGGGGGCATCACCAGCCGCCCCGCACCCGGAGGGAGCAAAGCCCACGGCCGCTTCTTCCCACAACATCCTCTGTGGGACGGAGCTGCCGCTGCCGAGCATCTTCACCGGCGCCTGACGCTGCGAAGGGCGCCCGGGGGCTGTGACAACCGGCTTTACCATCCCTGCGTAACACCGTGGGAGGCACTAAAAAAAAAATCAAAGCCAACGGGCATCATTGCATCAGATGCCACGCACCCCCCCGCGGTCACTGCTTTTCGACACAGGTCGTTTGCCAAACTCAGGGCCCTGACGGCAGCGCGTTAGAGCGAGCGAGCGGTGATGAAACCAGCGGTTTCTCGGCAAAGAGGCAAAGCTGCCTGCTCTGGCACGGCTGCAGCCCCAGCAGTTCTCAGCCGGCAGCTCATCACACGCGTCCTGGGAGAGGCAAATCCCGAACATGCCGTCAGAGGGGAAGCCTTCGCCTGCGCCCGCCATAGAGCCGGGCTTGCTCGGGCAAGTCTGCTCAAGCCGTGCCTGCAGCCCAGGCAGCAGCGGCTCAAAGGGGAAGGGAGGGAGGTGGGGAGGGCGCTCGGGAAGCAGAATGGATCCAGCTTGACCCACTGGGCCCGGTTTGGGCACAGGCTGTCCCTAACGCCACCCATTCATTGGGCTCTTTGTGAGGACAGACTCCAGGAACCACAACAGAGCGATTACTCTGAAACCTACTGAGGGCAGTGTTAAAATCCTTGCTGGCTGAGAGACGGTTGGGACAGGCTCTCCCGAGCCTTAGACTCCAAAAGCAGCCTGGCAAATAGTGACCAGAATTGGGCAACGAACACATCAATAAATGAGAAGGGAAACAGAGGGATAAGAAGCCAGCAGGAAGCCCCCTGCCCCCGTCCAGGTCGGCCGAGCCTTCCAGAGCCTTCCTGGCTGACTTTGTTCACTGAGGATTTAGGGTATAATTTGGGGGTGAAAGATGCCAGATAGGATCAAGACCGGTACACCTGGAGGACGTGTATCGGTTTTCTTCTGCTCTGTAACTTGAGCCCGTCAGAAGCAGAAGGCTGCGGCGTTTCATCCCCGCCAGGCCAGGAAGGCGGGCGCTGACCTTTCCCACTCCGAGTTTGCTCAGGATTAAGATAACATTTTAAGGGCTGAACCCTCCCCCCGGGGGGTTCCCACACAAAGAGGATGGGGTCTGTGGTTTGCATCCCCCCATGACCCCCCCGCAAATAAACAGGGACCCAGTCAAACCGCCGAGTCCCCAGGCAGGTGCCCACCCCGATCGCATCAGCACATCCTGATTTTTTAATTAAGTCTTCCTGAAGATTTCTGCTTTCACACATCTAAAAAGAGCAAAGTGAACCAGGGGAGCTAACGATGCCTTTGTCTGTGCAGAGGGTGACCCGCGGTGCTGGCCGTCCCCGGGGGGGGGACGGACGCTGCCCACCGCTGCCAGGAGCCCCCACGCAGCAGGAGGCTGCGTCCTGGGCGCTGGGGTTTAACCTCAATTTTCCCCACGAAGGGAAGGTCTCGTGTCACCGTGTTGCTAAGAGCCACGACAACAGCCAGACGCCTCGGCTTTTCTTCTCTGTGTTACTTTAATCTTCCCCGTTTCAGGAGTGGGGAACAATATTGCCCTTTCATTAATCCCTCTGCGAAGTCTCAGCTTTAAACCCTGATGGAAACCACATCATTAGGGCCCTTTTCGTTGCAGGGCAAGGCATTAAAACATTATTTTCCCCTCGTTTTAGTAAGGATCCACCTCAAAAAAGCAGCTTAAAATTGCTTAAATGTGTATTCTCAAAATTCTCACCCTTTAGCAACAAGGCCATGATAACTGCTGCCTGGGTGTCACCGTGGAGGACGGCCACCATGTCCCCAGGTCTGGGGACATTAAACAGGGGCTGCTCCATCCATCGTCACCCTCCGAGGGGCCGGGGCTCCGGCGTGCCCCAGGCTGGACACCCGCAAGGAGCCTCAAGGACGAGCAACTGCTTGAGTACAGGAACCGCCGCGGGCAGGGCTGCCGCCTCCCGCGTTAATCATCTTTCACAGGGAGATGTCTAATTACGAAGGCATCCAGGACAGGTCTGCAAATAGGGTGGAGAAACTGGATGACCTAAAAATCTTTAATTATCAAGAAAAGGGGTGGAAATTACACCTGTAAATAGTTTCAGAGAGAGAGTGTAATATTTTCCACCTAATTTAGGAGGTCCCTCCTGGAAGAAACAGGGCAGAGGATTTCACCTGCAACCACACTTCAGCGCACAAAGAAACGCTTCCCACACCGCCGAGCCCGGGGCACGCACGCACGGCTCACAAAGCCGGTGCTTTGTTTGAAACCCCGAGCTTGCCTGGCGCTGCCGGGACGGACGCCTGGAGCCCACCCCGGCACGGAGGCGCCCGGGGCTGCCAGCGTGGAGCCCACCCGGCACCTGACCTGCCATAACTGCCATCAACAGCAGCACAACAGCTTGGAAGCAGTTGGAAGAGGTGTTGGGGAGGACTAACCAGGAGCAGCCTGCAGAGCCCCATGGAACCCCACACCTTCCCAAAGCCGCCATTAGCTCCCGAGCTGCGGCCCCCGCAGCCAGGTGCCGTGCTACCGGCACATCTGCCGCCATTCCCCCCTGCACCAGGTCTCCAGCCCCAGCCCCTCCGGCACGGCCAACACCAGAGACAGAGCCTCAGCAGCTCTGGCCACGGACCATCCGATGTGGCCTGGCATTGTTATCCCCTTCCCATGGCCGAGGGCTGCCCCACATGGCACCCGGCGCAGCTGCCTTCCTCCTCCCTCCTCATCCTGCTGGCTGGAGGGTGAAAAGCGTTTGCCAGGCTGGTTCCCCCTGGCCCCGCACTGATTTCCAGGGGGGGTGTCACAGGGCTCCTGAGCCCCCATGTCAGCTCAGCTGGGGGTTGGCATGGCAACCAGCTACCCAAAATCGTCTTGGTGCTTAATCAGCTGGGGGGTGACGCTGGCTCTGGTCTCACCCGCGAGGTCCCTGCTCAGCTCCGTGCCCCTCGGGGGGCTCCCAGGGACCCGCTGCTGCCAGGGAGCACGTCTGGCTGCATGGCAGCACCGCAGGGATGGGCACGCGCTCCAGTGCCACGGCACAGAGCACGCCAAGACGCTCCCGCTAACACGGCAACGGTAAAATAAATGAAACTATTACTCATAAATCTACGGCTGTAGAAAATATCAAAGGTGAACTGGAGCAGCATTGTGTGCGGGTTTTCAAAAAGCAGCAACAACTCGGAGGCAAGAAAAAGGAAAGGAACTTAATTTAAGGCGATCGCGCGATGACTCCAGTTAAGCGCAGTCCTGCTCCAGTAGACCATAACCGCCTCTCCTGCACTAAAAGCAGAGAGGTGGCTGCAGCCCCGGGAGCAGCCGCAGGGCAAAGGCCACCGGTCCTTGTGCTGGAGGGAAATACGGCTGTGCCAGGGCGCACACCGGTCATTCACAGCCAACCCACCCAGCACACACGGGCTCAGCAGTATCAGCCGTCCCGCAGCAGCACCGGGGCACAGCGAGAGGGCAGGTCCCCGGCAGCAGGGCAGAGTGACGCCTCACCGGGCTGTGGGTTCCCTGCGTGGCCACGGAGCATCACGGACCCTCCGTCTCCTCGGCCCTGGGCCGGAGCAGCAGTGCCCGGCCTGATGCAGCCAAAATGGGGGTGCAGCCGCCAGGGTCAGGCTGAGGAACCCGAGCACCCGACCACAGCTCAGCTCCCCCCGGCTCCTCACTCCCCTCCCGGGCACAGACCCCACCACCGGGGCTCGGGATGTTGCCATTTCTCAAACGGCCAGAATCCAGTTTTCTGCCCCTGCAAAACCGTGCCGCGACACTGTGGGGTTATAAAAAGGAGAGATCAATCTGGGAAAGACGGCATAAAGCATGACGAGGGAAGATCATCTCTTCATAGAAAATTTTATATTGCTTACGACTTACTGTCTGTGAACATAAAACAGTTTAACCAGCCGACCCTAAATCACAGTGACAGCTTTACACTACCCACAAACCTTTGCTCGCGCTTATCCAGCTCAGTCCTACCTACCTCCCATCCCCATTTGCTTTTTTTTTTCTTTTCCAAATGCCTGCTCCCCCCCGTTTTCTGCAGGAGAGCAGCACGCGTGTGTGCACACGCATGCAGAGACGCAGCAGCCACCGCAAGGGATGAGCTGCGTTCCCAGGTCATTGAGACCCTGGACAAGTCACTTCCCTGTCACTGTCACCCCACCCCAGTCCCCCCCATCCGTTGAGCCCTGCTGCTCTCTGGGATGGCGCCTGGGCACGGGGCGACTGCACAGCCCTCGCACACACAGCCCGGTGCGACCTGTTTTACCCAGCACCTCTGATCCTTGATGACAGCAGCCAGCACGGGAGCGGGATGCAGTGGGATGCTTCGCCTCCCTCCCATTCAGGAGCGGAGCAGCGGCTACCCCTGTCCCTGAGAAGAGCAGAGCCCCCACAGCAGTCACATCCCACAGGGCCAGCGAGGTCCCATGCGTCCTCACCTCTCTCTGCGGACATTTAAGGAGAAAAACGTACCTTTGTGGAAGGGCGCTGGCTGGCAGAGCGAGGCTGCGCAGCCAAGCCCCCTCCAGCAGGACACAACCAGCTCCGATGCCTGGGGTGACCACAAGAGCCGGGAGCTGCCTGACCCCGGACCCAGCACCTCGTCCCTTCCCGGGGGACCTCGACCCCACTCAAAGCTGCTGCTGGAGCCCTTCCTGGGAAAGGCCTGGCCAGGCTCAGTGCTCTCTTGGGACGGGGATCAGCAGCTGCTAACGAGCTGAGACACGCTCATGGTTAGCTGCCACTTTTACCATTTTTTTCCCCACTTAAAATAAATCCCAGGCTTTCCTCTTCCAAACCTGCTGAGCTCATGCTACATGAAATATTCTGTGGCTGCACGTTCCCTGTTGCTCTTAATCCACTTCTAATTAAGATCATGTGTGACGCATCCCTGAGCTAAGTGGCCATAAAACGCTATTGTTGCAACTTGATAGCAAACCAAACGGAAGAAAATTACAGCAAAATCCAAGATTAAGGATAACTGGCTCACAAAACACAGTGCTCAAAAATAACATGAGGCAATTTCCTCCTGATCTGGGGAAAAATCACCACCGCCAGCAGCATCCTCTGTGCTCAGACCCTGTTTCCCTGGCTGTGATGGCAACACATCTTGGCAGTGCCCCGTGCAAAGCGCCGCTCTGCCCGACTGCTGCTGCTCCCATCACCGCTCCCACTGCCACACCACAGCTCCCACACACGGTCCCACGGGAACAAACCACCTCCCCCGGGAGGCTCAGCCAAGGGCCAGAGCGCCCGGGCACCCCATGCTGGGATTTAAGCCAATGGTGTCCCCAAAGCGCATCCCAAGCAGCTCATCCCAGCCCACCCCTGGCACCAGCAGCTCCTGCAGCAGAGCAAGCTGGACATGATGGAATGCTGCGTCTTCCCAGGATGCAAAGAACTGAACCCCTTTATCCCAGCTGCCTGAAACAGTTGCAGCCTTTTGGTGAGGGTGATTTTAAGGGGAAGAAAGAGGGCGTGGGGGGGAAAGCAGCACAAAAAATTTGGCTGGCACGCTATCAGAGGAGGAACGGGCCATGCGGCCGAGCACAGGACCAGGCGTTCGGATCAAAGCTCTCTGCTCCTCCTGGGATGCCCCGTCCTCAGTGGACGGACAGAGCCTGCACCCTGCCCCTGAGAAGCGTCCTGTGAAGGTCAGAGCCATTGCACACGCGGGAGATGATCCGGGGGCTGGCAGGGCACCAAAAGCCCGTCTCCGATGTTCGTGCACAGCCCGCAGTCACTGCCAAGATCTCCCCTTCAAACCGACCCCGGCCCTCCCACCATCCATCCCCCCACACCCCTGACGTCTGCACCCTCCTCACCCCCTGCCACGACACCTCCGGGACACGGGTCCAGTCCTCGTGAGACCCCCCTGTTTCCCCTCAACGTGTTGAGAAAGTGCAGTTTGCCCTGCTCCCCTCCCAGACGCCCCCGTGGCCGCTGACCCCCCCATGGCCCGGGCATCAGGCTGCCAGCCCACTGGAAGATTATACTTAATATATATTATCTTTGTTTGTTATCTTTTGGCTTGGTCTCTAATTTTATTTTTGTAAGGCAAACCCCTCCCGCGGATGCAGCCGGAGCATCGGCCCCCAGCCCCCACCGCGAGGGGCTCCGACCTCCTCCTCGCTCTGAGCATCACACCGCAGCCTGCGCCCGGCTGCGCCTGCACGAGCAAAGCCCAGGAGCTTCTCTGCGTCATTTTTTTGGCCGAGAGTTTAAAATTTAAGGATCTTTTTAGAATAAGCGTGTCAGGAAAAAAAATTATCCCTGAAACCTCCGGCCAGAAATCGGGGCGCAGAGTCGGGGAGCAGCGCCCTGACGGGGAAGGCACTGCATCAGGAAAAATCCGTCTCGCAAAAGCTAACAGCTAATCAATTTCTTTTTTTATTTGAAGTTACCGACTCAATAAAATCAGAGATTAATTATGATACAGTTATTAATCCACGATAAGCTGAGTAGCTGGGCTTTTCAGAGGGAGAGCAAGTTAATGGGGTATTTTCAGAGGATTTAAAAAGGGAGCAGTTCTCTCCAGATTAATGGGCTGGCACGAGGCTGATGTGCCGAGAGGAGGGTTTGGGCTTGCACGGAGCCCCCGGGCCCTTTGCCCCATGAGAAATAGCTTTTTCGGTATAACTGGCTTATTTAGTGGAACGGAGCTTTTCTGCCAGTTCCCAGTGACGGGGGTAAATCTCTCCCCTTCTCGCCCCTCAGCAGCTGGGCTGGGGCAGGGCGGCTTCTCCCCCCGAGTCGCTGCCCCCGGCAGCCCCAAGGGACGTCCCCGCGCCCCAACGGGGACGGGAGAAACCTGGGAATAAGCAGAGGGAAGGGAAATGTACAATTGCACAACTGCGTTTCTTCAAATGACACCTGATCCCAGCAAACATCTTTAAGACATGAAAAAACATTAAATTTCCCCCACTGAGATTCCAGGTTATTCAAATCTGATCTGAAAAGCTATTTTTAATCATCTTTGCTCGCAGCTGAAGGGAGCAGCTGAGGCCAACCGAGCAGGAGGACTCCGTATGTTTGTCCTTCGCTAAATGTACAGAAGCCTAAAATACAAACCCCGCTACTGTTTGGCTACGAGGTTATCGATCACCGCACGGGGAGATGCGGCGTCTGTCACAGCTGAATGTTAAAGACCCTTTAACACCCAGGGTGGGTGCGGATCTGCTCTTCGGAAGTTCGGGAGAGCCTAATATGCTGCTTCGATGTCCCTGGGAGGTACGGGCCGCACTCCCGGCTGGGGTCCAGCGGCAGCGGTGTCCCCCCCAGCGAGACCCACGCCTGCCCTTTGCCACCCACCCATCGCTCCTTTATGTTCCCAACTGCTCTTTTCCCCTGATAATTATATCTAATATCATCAGCCGACATTATGCTCAGGGGCCCGCTCGGCCGTGCCAGGCGAGGGAGCGCTGCGAACGTGGCTCCTGGGCCCTTTGCGTTCCCTGCCAAATTTCTCAAAAAAAGACCCAAAAGCAGGAGAGCAGCAAATCACCGCAAGAATTAAAGAGGAAGCCAGACAAGCTGACTTTCGCCCCTGCGGCATGGCTGGCGTGGCTCCTGGCAGGCTGCCGAGGTTGGTCACAGCCAGGCGCTCCTGGTGAGGGTCAACACGGTGCGGCCGGAGGAGCCGGGCACCTTCCCACCACCTGCCCCGGCTTCGAGGACGCCCCAGCCCCAGCCCAGCCAACAACGCAGCCATCGCACCCTGATTAGTCCCCAATTAGACTGTAATCCTGCATGTTTGCATATTGTTTAAATCAATACATTAGATTTTATTGCAGACAAAGCGTCACTGAGCATCACCCTGTTTATTAAAGACAATTAAAGGATTCGGTGCATAACACGAAATTGAAAAAAAAATTAGACTGGCACCCATTTTCTTGGTAATTAACAGCTGATGAGCTCCGACAGCAGAGAGCAGTAGGGGGAAGGCAGGAGGAAACCCTCCCTGCAGCTGACCTCCGAGATGCCGGCACATGGAGCAGGATCACGGAGCCACCACGCACCAGCCAGCATTCACGGTCAGACCCACCAGCTCCCCTCCGTCTCCATGCCAGGGCACTGCTTTCCCAGGCAATGTTCCCGGTGGTTTTCAGGACTTGCCTAGGGGCAGGGTTACCCCAGCCCAGCAGAGCGCACGACCATGAACTTGGTACTTCTCGGTCAGCACAACAGGCTGCGGGGACCCCCCCTTTGCTGGCCGAGAGCAGCTCCCCCAGGCCAGCGACTGCCCAGGTGATGCCCAGGGATGCCAGGCTTCGTTCAGCACTGCAGCACGCCAGGACCCTTCCGGGGTCTCCCACAGTTTAACACCACAGTCCATCGCTTTCATCTGGATAGACCATCCTTTGCGCACTGCAGCCCCAGGGGCTGCGATGGAGGAGCTGTTTGGGGGGGTGGTTCCCCCCCAGCACCCAGAAGCAGCCCTGTCTGCTGCCAGAATCAGGGGGCTCGGCTGGCACCCCCCGTGCAGCACAAGAGAACTCCCCCCAGCAGCCGCCAGCCCTCCCTGGCTCCTGGAGCGGCACAGGCTCCCATGGGGTCCCCGCGTCCCCTCCCGGGGGCCCATCCCCTCGGCTGCAGACCCGGCGATGCTGAAGCTGTCACACTGATTTCTCTGCTCAT
The DNA here is from genome assembly GCA_008921705.1 of Burhinus oedicnemus. Classification (NCBI taxonomy): domain Eukaryota; kingdom Metazoa; phylum Chordata; class Aves; order Charadriiformes; family Burhinidae; genus Burhinus; species Burhinus oedicnemus. The sequence goes on along the minus strand of VFFE01008899.1, from coordinate 5,195,456 downwards.
CTCAAACCGTTCTGCTCCACAAACGCGCACAGACAGACATTTCAGCGGCTAATTGGGGAAACCAGGATCTTTCCCTTTGCAAGGGGCCGTTATCTCCGTGCGGTGCTGCCGAGCGGGTGGGGACAGCGGCACAGGGAGCTCCAGGGGGAGCACTGGGGGACAGCATGGGACAGCCCCAGAGAGGGTCTGGGTACGTAACGCCACGAGGGCACACAGAGCAGAGGAAGAGCTTGTGGCATGGATTAGCACCGGCACACAGCTGGCTCCAGGTGTTTTGGCGCAACCTGGCCTTGACACTGGTTTTGGGGGAGCAGCCTCCAGAGCCTGGAAAGGCGGTTTGAGGTGGGCTCGGGGCTTGCACAGACCCTCCTGGCATGGGAGATGCCCGGGCAGGGTGTCCTTCCCACCACCCCCGGCCAAGGGGGGTACGAGCTGCTGTCAGCTCGGATCTGCCCGGGAAGCCGGGAGGCTCCTGCTGCAGAGAAGAGCGCTTTCCCAACGGGTTTCAACAATGCGAGCTGACAGGGCCCGGGGACACCGGCTCCGGCAGTGAGGGAGCTCGAGCTGCTCTTTACATCCCGTGACTTTTTTGGGGCACTGGCAGAAGGGCCTTTTTTGGGAGCAGTGGACAGCAAGGGGGTAAATTCCTGAGATGCTGCAGCTCAGCCTGTCCTTCGATGGGCAGCTCCTGGGGCCATCCAGGAGGGAAAAGGAAAGGCGGCAAACCCCTGTCCCCTGTCCTCACCCGGCAGTGTGCACCAGCACAAAAGCCTTGCTGGAGGTTGTGCCTGCAGCCACCGCTCCCTGTTTTGGGGGGGCACAGCTCTTTCTGCTCGTTTGGCACCAGAACGGGGGGAGTCCGGCTCCTGGTTGCGGGAGCACGAGGACACCAAGAGCAAACCGAGCTCACTTGGGCACCCTTGAAAATCACAGGCAGTAATTAAATCACTCTTGACCCAGTTGGATTTGAACTGGCATCTGCAACACGAAAACATCTTTCATCTGTGGACATCCCGTATCTAATTGCTGCTACACTGCAATTCAACGCAAGACAACAGAAATCTATGATTTGCCTTGCAAGAAAATGCCTAGTGAACAATAATTTGTTTTTAAGTTGGGGGTCTTTCTGGCATAGAGCTAATAAATTGTAATGATACTGATTATCGCATCTGTTTGCCAGCTAAGCTCCTCCGCAGCTTTGCTCCACAAAATGCAAGCGATTACAGCCTTTGCAAAAATAACTGATCAGAGAAGCCAGAGGGGAAACTGGGAAGATCGAGCAGCGTCTGTGAAAGCTGCCTTTGATGTAGCTGTAGATGTCAGTGCGAGACAGAGATTCCAGCTCAGAGGAATATCCCGTCTTTGTCTAACCCAATTATTTCATTTAATCCACTGTCTTTAACAAACACCCCCTCTCCTCCCAAGGCTCCCCCAGTGCTGACACGTTATCAGAGACCCGTGTTAGCTGCCCTATCCATGGGTTGTGCCAGGCTGAGCCCATCGCTGGAGCAGCAGCTTGGCCAGGACCTGCCCGAGCAAGGGCTGGTCGCACGCTGGGCTGCCCCAGACGGGGCCACTGCTCCCGTCACCGCAGGCAGCTGCATTTTATCAGCACCCAGAGGTGCTGGTTTGGCCAGTGAGGGGCTCCAAGAGGAGTGTGATGGGGCACCTGGCTCAGCCCCAGCAGCTCTGCCCAGCCCTGCCTGCGCCCTCCTGCCCGCACGCTGCAGCCCGGCCAGCAGCACCAGCAGCTTTTCCAGCGCTTGTCCTCAGCTCACTTGGGCAAGGCAGAAAGGGCTGGTCCCTTCTTCTCCATGGCGGTGGATGGTTGGCTTTGGAGGGGATCAGCCCCTCTCCCAGTGCAGGTGACATGGGGCCGGGTGGCATTGAGCACCCACAGCACCAGTGGCACGCTCAGCCACTGGCATGGTGGGGACATGGGCATCACATCAGCCAGTTCCCAGCTCTAATTTGTGATTTGCGGCCATGTGCCCCCCCCTCCCGTGCTCACGCCTCAGGAGGCTGGGAAGGGTTGCCAGTGACAAAGCTGGAAATGACATTTTTTGAACAAAAGCGTGGGGGAGAAGGTCGGCTCCAGACGAGCGGAGCAGACTGCGATGGGAGCAGTGTCCTGCACGGGCACCGCTCCTCCACCACCACGGGGAGAACAGGAGGGATGGGGAGGCGAGGGGAGCAGATGCCGCCTGCAATTTCTCCACATAAGCAAATCGCAGCCCTGCACAAGCAGAAGCCGACTTCACCTTGAACGCCAGAGCAAAGCGTGCGCCAGGCTGACAGCGCGGCAAAGCCCCGAGGGCTGCGACTGTCTGCCGGAGCCCTGGATGCTGGCGGAGGTCAGGGACGATGCAGAAGTACAAAGAGCATACTTGCACGCTCCAAGATTCTTTGGCTCAGTAGGAAACGCATCCCTGGACAGCCTCCCATCGAGCCACAACCGGGACCAGGGGCAGAATCTGGAAGCTGCAGGCTGGAATTTATGAGCCTTGTTCCCATTAAAATAGCAGGCGATATTTCCATCTGTCAGTAAACGGTGATAAACAGACCAGCTCCTTCGCATACCCCAGACCTTGCTCAAACAAAACCACCACCAGGGAGGGCAGGATCTGGCACACAGATGACCATTGCCATGCTAGGAATTTATGGCTCCAGCCTGCCCAGTCTTTAGCAAGAGCAGGAGCAGGTATTTATACAGGCTGATCCCCAGGGGTCTGCCAAGGCCAGGGCACCGCAGCCAGGGCGCTGGCATCGACCACAGTGCCCAGCTGCCCACCCTCTCAGTTTGCTGGGGACGAGCATCCTCCCAACCCAGTTGTGAGCCTGGTCCCATCAGCACTTTCCTGCCTTTGAGGAAATTCAGTGTTCAGCAGGATGGAAAGTGCTGGAGGGGAGCACAGGTCCAGGTTTGCACCCAGGACCCCCCAACGCAGATGTGCCAGAAGCCACCAGTGAGCACAGCAGCAAAGGCACCGGCACTGAGCACGGCCGCCTCGGTACCCAGAGAGCATCACATGGTGCACACGCGTGGGACGCTGCCGTGACCACCCAACCCGCTAAATGGGGCTGGATGCAGCAGGCTTTACCTGCAACCCGCTGATGCTTTGCTGTTTGCAAAGCATGGCAGAACCGTTTGCCAACCCTTCAGATGTTGTGGAACAAACGTTTCCTGACCAAACTGGGACTGGACTCCAACCCCTTGCTGCTCTTCAGCAGAGCAGCTCCTTGGGGGACAGCACGCCGTGGGCCGCAGAAGGGCAGCGGGGGGCACAGGGTGGCCGGGGGCGAGGGGCTGGCACCGAACACGCCGGTTTACAGGATTCCAGCATATTCCTGCTCTTTCCCCATCGCCTCATCTTCTTGTCACCCTCACACCAGATAAAGGCATCAATGAGCCACAGAGTGCTTTGGAGACCTCAGCTCATTAATCCAACTTGTAATTAGTCTGTAAGGAAAGGAGGGCAGCTGCCAAGTCGGCTGCCCAGCGCAGCTCGAAGGGGGCTGAACCCGGACCCCCACTACCGCTGCTGCCCATGGAGCAGCCATGGGGTGCGCAGACGGCAACACCCTCCTCCAGTGGGGTCCCGGGGGAAGCACGGACCCCAGGCTGGGGACACCGGGCTCCGGGCACAAGTGCCTGCACCAGCCCCAGGAAGGATGAATTCCCTTGGTTTGCTGCTTAATGCCACGCAGACCCCGGGAGACGAACGGCTTAGGCAGTGCTGGTCAATCGCTGCTGCGGGGTGACACTGGTGGGCACGTTTCCCTGCCTTTATGCAGGAGAAAATCTGCAGCACTCGGCTGCACGGGCCCAGGGCAGGTAAATGCCAAGAGATGGCACAGAGGGCAAACCAGTCCTTGCACCGGCTCCCGCCCGGCAGCACAGCACCCGCCGTGTGCCAGCATCCCTGCCGCGCTGCCGGGCGACGGGCCGGGACCCCCCACCGCTGCCGCAGCCCCCAGGGCAAGCACCAGCCCTTCTTGTACACTCAGGAAGTGGCCCCGAGAGCTAACGAGAGGGGCTTAGAGGAGGCATTTGAGGAAAAAACAGGCAGGAAGGCAGAGACTGGGTTAGCGAGGCTCAGCGTGACGGGGATCACCACGCTGCGCTGTAGCGCAGGCTTTGTCCGGCCATCGGAGGACGCACGCCTTCCTCCTGCTGCAGCATGACAGCTAGTTAATATGCGACTGCACCTCCAGGAGTTGCTAACAACATTGAGCAGACGTCGAGCCTGCCTGGAGGGATGACGCCGGACTGCTCTCTTGCCAACCATAACACAACGGAGGTGTTTGATAATAATTAGGCGATTAACAGTAGCTCCACCGTCCAGAAAGAGAAACCGTCCCCAACTCGCAGCAGCCTCGGACCGCTGCGCCCCACATCGCATCGCATGGACGACCAGTGAGTAAAACAGGCCACCGAGCGTGTCACCCCAGGAGTGCAGATACAGGAGCTCAGGGGCATCCCAGAAAAGACACCTCCACTTCCTAATGCTGCAATGCCCGAGGTCCGGTGCACTCAGCCCATCACCAAACACTTGGCGAAACAAAACCACGGACCTTAAAACCTCCTGCCAAGGGCAAGCACGGAGCTGTCTTGGCTGCCACTTCTGCTAAGTGGCTTTTGTGATAAACATCGGTCTCTAAATGGAAAACAAAACCTGCCCTTGTTGCAATGCTGGTGCTTCCTTCTCAGTGGAACAGATCGACCCTGCTAAACGCATCGACCCCAGACGGCTCAGCTTGTCTGGTTTGTTGTAGGGCTCATCAAGCGTTGGTGTCACAGCAGACGACACCCCAGCGCTCGCTGGGACCCCAGTGAGCTGACAGCAGGTAACAGCTCCCCTTGCATGAGGGACTCGGGCCAGTGACCTCCCTGTGCAAACACTCCACAGGAGCCCTCCCTGGGCAGCAAGAAAGCAGCAAGATCCCCCACCACAAGCCAGCACAACGGGACAATTTGCCGAGGATGTCACATGTCAAAGGGCCAGCGGGATCCAAGGCAGCTACATCCTGCCAGAGTGTCTGAGCACAGGGCGCAGCAGGTTAACACGGGTTGCCAGGACAGAACACCCTGACAGAAAAATCCAGGTGAAGTTTCAGAAGATCGTAGTTTCCAACAAAACCTCCAACCATACTGAAAACGTCACTTGAGAGCTTTTGAGAAATTCACCCTTAACCCTCAGCACCAAAATCTAAGCAGTGTTCTGAGTCCCCAGCAGCCAAACTCAGCATGGTTACAGGAGACGTGCCCGGCAGGAGGCTGGAGGGACGGGGTCAAGATGGCACCTGGAGAGCAGGGAGCCAGTAACCCAGAAGCCAACGGACGCTCCACCCTTGGATGCACTCATCCCATCTGCACAAGTCATCTACGGAAACCCAAGAAGATGCTCAAGAAGACACAGAGTACCAGCAACCACACTTGTGCATGGACAGGACCCACACACGTCCATCCATCCAGTGCAGCACCATGGGCTCTCAGGCCCCAAAACCACTTGAGGAACCAGCAGTAACTGTGGGGTGGGGAATTCCCCGGAGTTCAGGCAGACCAACAAGTGACAGATGCTGAGGACACAACACAGCGTTCCCGAACATCCCATGAATCCAGCGCACCAAGCCCAGCGGAGCAGCTGTCCCAGAACAAGGACAGCCTTTGGGCAACCTCGACCTGATGGACAGGCTCCTACCTTGGGCTGCCGGCATCTTCCCCTTGTTGAGCTGCTTGAGGCGCTTCTGGTGGGACTTGCCGTTGTAGTGGATCTGCGCCTGCGCGGCTGAGTTGAGCTGGATGTTGCAGACCTCGCAGAGCGTGAACGACTGGTGCTTCTTCTCCCGCTTCATGCGCTGCTCGGGCTGGCCTGACGGGCAGCTGGCCGGCTCCACCAGCCGCACCCCGTTCTCGGGGTTGTGGGATGGGCTCAGGGGTCGCTTCATGCCTGCGGGAGGAAGGACAGACCCGCCATGAGGACAGAGGGACCAGAACGGTGGGCCAGGTGAGTCAGGAAAACCCAGCACAGGTGCCATACTCACGGGGTGCCCAGACTGCCTGGATCTGGGGGGGCTCCCCGAGCAAGAGCAACAGCATTTGCATCTCGGCAAGGAGTTGCATTAGGCAAGGCGACATGAGCAGCAGCAGCAGCATTCCCAGGAGGTTAGTGCTGGAGCAGGGAATAACCCACTTCTTCCAAGTTTATAGCACCAGATGACATTCCTTGTGCCAGTTAAAGCCTTTCTGTTCACTCCTGGACAGGACTGTAGCTGGCCCAAGGCAGAGCCGGGATGATAGCCAACCCTCTACAGGCAAGAAATGCAACTGGAAGGACTCGTGTGCTGCTCGGGTGACCCGCAGCCTGTCCCCACCGCAGCAGGAGGAGGACGACTGGCACCTCGAGCCACAAACACTGTCTTGCCCGTGTTAAGCAGGTGCCTGTCCCGAACGCAGGACTCTGCGGGACCGACCCACATCAGCAGCTCGAGTCCCAGACCCGCACAGGGACGCCACGTGGAAGAGCTGCCCATGGAAGGGGTTGGGGTCAGCCAGGGACGGCTGTCCTGCAGCCTGCCCCTCGCAGACACACTGTTCCCACCACCCGGCACCAGGGGAGCGACCCCAGACCAGGAGTTGGTGGGACATCCAGAACTGAGCCTTGGAGAGGCGTGAAGGTCACCCGAGCCCTGCGATCCAGTTACCACCTCGGAGCTGGCAGCTGCCGGTTACAAATTCTCCCAGGCACGCTGCACCGAGACAACCCGGGGGACCACGAGCAGGGACAGGGTGTCTGTGGGTGGCCAGAAAGGCCCCAAAAATGCACCGCAGAGGTGTCCCTGGCATCTTCAGGAAGGGCTGTGCAGGGGTTCATCTGTGCCCTCCTTGGGCATTAGGGACCAGACCAGAGGCTTCGGTTCATGCAGTGGGCAGCCTGAAACGCCATCACCGTTCCTGCCCGACTTGGTGCAGCACCACCCTGGAAAGCTTCCCCCGGCAGCCCCAGCCCGCTGCTCCGGATGGTGGGACGCCCTGCGCGCCCCCTCAGACACGGCTTGTGGTTCCCAGTCCCACACCCACTGCGAGCTCATCCTGCCCGTGGATGCCGCAGGAGGTGACAGATGGAGCTCCCACTGGCTCCTCTCCGGGACAAGCCCTGTAATTTCTCCCCAAAGACAACACCTTACCACTTGAGCACCCCAAGAAGTGGCCGCGGTTCCCCACCAGCCAGCCCGGTGTGGGTGGCTTCAGTGGGGTCTGCGCACCCACCCACCCACCCAGCCGTGCGGGGAGCGCCCCGGTCCTCGGCGGGTTTTGGCATTTCCAAGGCACCAGCCCCGTCTTGGTTTTCCCAGCTCCCTAGAGGTGACAAGAAGCATCCCCCTTAAAAGTTATATTTAGCAAAAAGTAGCAGAAGGTTTTTCCACCAGCTGTTAATTGAGCCGGAGGCAAAAGTCGGGACCTGCAGGGATGGTGACCCAGCCGGGTGTCACCCCAGGGGATCTCAGTGCCCCACGCCCACTGCAGCGCTTGTCACCATCTCCTGAAGGAATTAATGTCATTTTGGCTCAGGGAGGGGGATGGACCAGGACCCGCGCAACATGCTCCGACACTGCAGCAACCTGTGCACTGGGCAGAAGGTTGGACCGACCACCAACCATCCCTTCCAGCCTAAATTACTTCATGATTACCCAAAAACATCAGCAATAAGATGCTTAAACTCCTGCTTCACCAGTTAAAATACTAAGCAGCAAAACTAAAAGGAACTTTACATTAAAAATAAGCCAATCTACTTTTTGGCAGAAGGATTTAGGAGCCTGAAGTTCACATGCCGCCCTCTGGTACCTGTTAGCCCTGGACTCCCTCTAGAGAACTCAGGATTTTTCCTGAAGCTGCAGCTTCACCTTTCAACAAGAACAAAAGAAAACGTATAGCCCTTGTGCTCGAGATAAGTGAAACAAGCATGGCCCAGCCCTGAAAGGTTAAAAAACCCCCTAAATTTTATTTACACAAAACAAAAAACAGCAGATCTTTTTCAAATGAAACCTCCAGACTTGGCTGGTTTGGGACTGGCGCAGCAGCACGGAGAGCGAGGAGCCCAGCAGCAGAGCTGCCCCATCCAACCAGACCACATCATTCGTGGCCATTCCCCAAAAGTTGCAGTGATCGATGCCCAACTGCACTCAGATGGGCAGGAAGCCCCACGGGACCCCAGCGAGAGGGCCTTTACCAGAATAACCATTAGCGGAGTAGCCAGAAAGTGGATCTGGGAGACGATCAGCATCGGGAATGTGAAACAGGGCCTCAGGGACGCAGCGGGACACACAGAACGCTGGTGGGGACACGCCAGCAGAGGCAGGTCCCCGGGTGCCCTTGGCATCCTCCCCCTCCCTGGGTATTTTTAATGCAATTACGTCCTGGGATGCAGAGCTAAAATTGGAACATTATGTGGACAAAGTATCCCAAAAGTCTCCCTTGTCTTAAAAAAAGGAACTGCTGTTGCTTTGATTAGACTGAGGCTCCCTGTCCCGGCTCTCATTGCAGCATTTAAAAGGTCTGTCCTAATTGCATGCACGCTCGTCTCATTCACTTTATTTCTGCTGCTCCTGTTCTGCTTCTCAGGTGTCAGGACCATGAATTTGGTGATTTGTGGCTGGGACAGGTCACCGCACATGTGAGGACCCACAGCTCCCTGCTTGATGGCTACTTTGGGGCAGATTTCACCTTTTCAGAAAAGCACTGAAGATCTTTGGGGGGGCCTATTTGGCACCCAGCACCTCAATAAGGGCCCCTTACCTTGGGCTGAGGTCCCCAAGAGGTCCTCTCCGTGGCCAGCCCAGCCCTCACCCTGTCTCCAAAATGGCTGTTGTACTCATGGTGCCCACATAAGGGAAGGAGGGGAAACTGAGGCACAGTGAAGGTTAAGTGTCACCCCCCACACCCCCAAGGCGACTCAGGGGCTTTAAGCCAAACCCAGCACCAAGCACAGGGTCACCACATCCCAACTCCATTGCTCCATCCCACCCCGGGGCCAATGAAGCCAAGCTTTTGTCTTCTCCATGGAGGACTATGAACAACCTCATCTTTTGGGTGGATCTTCCCAAGGGCTGCAGGGCTCCACTGGGATGGGGGGGTTGAGCTGCCACTCACCCACCTCCACGCAGATTTCACCTGGCTGATGAGCACCAACACCACCTCCCCGGGCCCACGATGCCGCCCCTGCTACCTGTGCTTCTTGCTGCCCTTTGCTCGGAGCCACCGAGGGCTGCTTTGGCCGGCTGAGCGGGGCCAAAGGCTCCTGCTGGGTGTGAAAAGCTCCCCAACAGATGTCCAAATCTCTGTGAAATAAAAGAAGGTCAGAGCAGCTTGGGTGTCACCGCAGTGGCGAGTGCTGCGTCAAAGCGCCCATCCTCCCACCGTGGGGCGTTCCCAGGATGCGCTGCCCACCCAGCGTGGCAAGCCCCCGGTCCCTGCCGGACACTGCTCCTCAGCCCCGGATGCCCTGCAGACACACAGCCCCAGCCCAGGACTGCAGCTCCGATCCCCGAGTCCAGGGGAGCTTTTCCCCTCCAGTCCTCACTGCTTTTATTGTTCATGATCACCTGGAATAACAAATTGATTCTGGGATTGCCGTCCCCTCGTCCCCCGTCACTCCCAGCAGCCAGACTTGGTGTCCCCAGCCCAGCAGCGCAGCAGGCTGTCAGGCAGGCAGGGCTGCACAGCAAGTTCATAATTTTAAGGTCAGTTTTATACTCTTGTACAGTAGCCCATAACCCCAGGTCTCTCCCTCTCTTTCTTTTTTTAATAACACCATAAACATGTTGCAAAAGGCTGTAAAATGCTGACAAATGTTAGAAAGAATTTAAAATCCAGGCATTAAATATCTGAAATAAGAAACGCTCTGGTTTATAGAGGGTGCACAACAGCAGAACTCGCCTCCTTTGCAGAGAGCATCCGAGTGGGTGGAAGGGAAGAGGTGGAGCGAGGCTCTGCTGGGCAAGGACATGCCGCTTCATCTGCTCCAGGACCTTGCAGCGGCCGATCCATTCCCCCATTGCCCCAGCTCAGCCCCCCACGGGCCACGCTTCCCCACCGACAGCGATTTCTCCTCCCAGGATCCAGGCCAGACGCATCTGCAGCAGGGGCCCAGGCAGCAGGACTCCATCCCAATGCTGGCACTGGCCCCGGGGACGCTGCATCCCTGGGCACCGGGGTAACCACTGAGCTGATGCCACAGGCCAAATTAATGCCAGCCGCTGGAGAGCCCTGACTGGTCCCCTGAGCACCCAGGGCCTGGCATTGCCATGTCCTTGGCGGGCACACAGCAGTGAGGTCCCATTTCCCAAGACCACGGCACCTCCAGGCTCCCTTTGCAGGAACTAGGCATGCCCTGCCCTGTGGTCCCCTCGGCAGGGGACATCCCGGAGGCTGCTCTGTGCAGTTAGTGGACAAGTTTCTGAAGAAGCAGCCCCGTGCTGGGACAGCCTTTACTTCAGCTCCTAAATGTGAGCCAAACTCTTCAGAAACTACAGCTTCCCGCACAGGCTGGAGAGGGAGCGGCTCCGTGCCCACACGTGCCGGCTGCTGCCCACGCACCCCACGAGCATGGGGACACAGCATCCCTCACCTCCGCAGCAGGGGACGGTCAAGTCTCAGCAAACCCCTGGGCTGCGCAGGTGGACCAAGCAGCGCCCTGTGCCACAGTTGGCCACCTCCTGCTGGGTGGCTCTGCCAGAAGCTTGTGGGTGACAGCAGCCCCCGACGCCGGCAGGGAGGAGCAAGGGGAATTAGTGGAGGCGATGCCAGCAGACATCTGCAGTGTGCTGACACATTTACACACCCTCAGCCTGCAAAGGAGGAGCTGGAGCCTGGGACGTGTGGCAGAGGTCTCGCAGCCACTCACCCGCCATGCTGGGGGCCCCCAAATCTCCAAATAGCTGCTTTTTAGCAGGGGGAATAGGCTTGCACCCAGAAAAGCAGCTGCCTGGGCATGAGCTAAGACACAGGGATGGTAGGATTCTGGCCAAGCTATGAAATCCTGATGCGAAAGCAGGTTTGATGCACGTTGGGTCCTTTGCCTCAATTCTGATACTCCAGAAAAGGCAAGGACCGACCCAGCGAGGCCGTCCCGGTGGGGACAGGGAGCGCAGTTAAACACAGCCTGACCAGAAGCTTCCATGCTGATGCAGCCTGAGCAGCTGCCTGGGGTCGTTCTCCCGGTGCCACCCCGGCAGGGACCCCCGGGCTCCTTCCTGCCATTGGCACCGATTTGTGTCCCGTAGATCTTTTATAGGGTCCGAACAACAACAGACCCAACACACGGGGCCAGAACCTCCACCCAAGTAAAACCGCCTTTGCCACGGAGCTGAAGTGGCATCAAAATTGCTGATCTGAAGATCTGAGCCATTCAGCCATGTGGAATCAGGGAAACTACCACCTGAACCCAGTCTGGGTGAACTTGCTAAGAGAGCAAGAAAGCTAAAAAAAAAAAAGAAAATCTGATTTGAGTTCACATGATTCCATAACACTGAACCTGCTTTCCTTATCTCTGGTTGAGTGCACATAATAGTAAATAAAAGCAATGGAAGTATAAGAATTAGTATGAAAGTCATCACCAACAGCTGTCACAAAACTCACTTAAACCCCTCGAGCAATGACCTTATTTGCAGTGGCCCCGTTTGCATTTGCAAGGATCCACAGGAAAGCCAGAAAACACCACAAACCCTTGCCCGAGCGCAACTCAAATCACTGCGCCTCATTGCTGGCTCAGTTTGTACTTTTCTACTGAAATTTGCCATTAGAGCTGGTCGCACACCCCCATTAAAATTGGCTTGAATGAGTAAATTAGCCAATAGTTATCCCACACCTGGAGTGTAAATCTCAGCCGAAGGTTAGTTCGAATCTTGGAGCAGCTCCGTGATCCCACCGCTGCTACGCACAGAGGCCAGCCGGGTATTTGCACTGGGACCCCCTGGCTGCGCCCACCCTCCAGAGCCCCTGGGGAGCCCCTGAGGAGCCCGGCTGGGGGGAGGCAGCCACTCCGTCCTGCCTTCGCACAGACCCCTCACCGCTGGCACAGCCGATTTCCAGCCCACCCACCCATTTGGGTTCAGGACAAAGCGACACTGAAGAGGCATCAGGGGTGCCCCCCGCCCAGCACGGTGAGGTTCTTACCTTGTCACCGGCAAAGGGAGCGCGGAACCCTGCCCTTGGCAGCCACCGAGCCGGCTCCTGCCCGTGTGCCGCGGCCGTCAGGGCACCGCAGACACCCCTACACCCGGAGAGTTTCCGACACTTGTCTCATATTTCAAGGAGCGCTTCAAATGCGGTTCGATTGCCACTAAATCAACCCTCATCAGCAGCCTCCAGCCGGGGCGAGTACGAGCCGGGTGCCTGCAGCTCAGCAAGTTTCCAAAAAGCCCTGAGCGTCACGCGGGGGAGCTGGCGCCAGCTGGCAGGAGCCTGCACTGGAGGAGCTACCTTGAGCCAAGAGCGGGCGAATGCACCTGACATCAGCTCTGCTGGTGAGCGGGGAGATGGGGGAGCTTCCTGGGCTGCCGCTGAGGTTGGGACCCAGAAAATTCCCCGTGTGGCTTCGTAAAGAGGCACCGGCCGCTGGCAGAGGGATGTGAAGGCAACTGGCCTCAGCTGCAGTGAGCGCATGGGTGCTCTGTCCCCCTGGGGTGGAGGTGGCCCAGGACTCCTGCTACGCCACCAGGAGATGCTCCGATGTCCTGGACTAAGCTGAACAGACGCAGGCAGACCACAGACTTCAGAGGGCCCTGGCCATGCCCACATCACTTTCAGCATTTCATAACATGGCATCAAACCAGCCCCCTTCTGCCCCCCCAGCCCCAACATATGCTCTGCTAATGCCAGAGCGAGGCACGTTTTAGGGTCAGTCCATAAACCATCCCTTGCCAGAGCAAGGATTAGCATCCGCCAGTCCTCCCGAAGAGCTCAGGGCTGCAGGCTGGCTCCTGGCACGGGGACCAGGGCACGCAGGGGGCTCAGACCATCCTCAGACCCCGGGCCTGAGCCCCCACCCCCCCCCACCCCCAAACACCCAGGCTGGCTCTTACCCTCGTGTGCCCCCCGGAGTCCCCCTCAGCCCCGCTCCCATGCACTGAGGGGCAGCAGGACATCCTGCAGCACCCCGGGCACGCAGAGGGCATTGCACGGGCACGCCGGTGCTGCTGTGCCCGTCCTCTCGTTCGCACATCAGAGATCATTAACACCGCAGGGCTGCATGTCCCCTGAATCAGCAGATCTCAAGCCCTGCTCCTGAACAGCGAGGACAGCTAAAACCCAAACCAAAGGAGACGCAGCAGTGCAGAGAACGTGCCCGTCTGCCCCGGGAACCAAAACGTGGGAAGAGCCACTCAGCCCCCACCCCAGGGTCCCACAGTCCCTCAGCTTCTGACTCTGTGTCGGTAACAAGTTGATTAATCAGCTTCAGCAGGGACCAAACAGGCAGAGTGTGGGGTAATGAGAGAGAAAACACAGTGGTGGCAGGACAGGCAGGGCATGCAGGGCACATGGGCTGTGTCTTTTTGGAATGATAAATGAGATGGTGCTGGGTCCAGCGAGCATGCCGTCCTGGGCACGCGCCCCAGCCGGGTCCCGTTCCTCCCCGGGGTGGGTGAGGGTGGCCTGGGTGGGCTCCCCTGGCAGTGACCCACCCACTCTTGCACCAGCAGAGAAAGAAAAGGAAAAAAAAATATCTCAAAGTAAACACAGGCAGGGAGTGTGACATTTTGTCCCCGGGGTTCAGCTGTAAATGTTAGCACAGCGTAAGGCAGCAGCAGGAGAGGAAAGATTGAGGCGCCAGCGATTCATCATCCTGACCGGCTGCTGTTCCCTCCGGCCGCTCCACGCGCTGCCAGCTGAGGAATGCCTGGCACGGGGCTTGCAAGATCACAAAATCCTTCAGATTTCTTATGATCAGCACAAAGATTAGGGCAGAGCCACCCAGGATGAGCCCACAGCGAGCTGAGGCTGTGCCTGCCCTCGGTGCAGCCGCCCAGCACCGAGCCCTCGCGTGATGCCAAACACAAGGAGGGCACAAAGCTCCCAGAGGATGCAGGCGGGCTGGGCACCCGGCTGGGTTGGCATCATCCGGGGCAGGGAGGAGCCGGCGAGGTGGGGGTCTGAAGGGTCACGGAATAAAACAGGCAGCTTTGCCGAGCACTGGGGAGAAGGCAGGGTTGTCACCCTGGCACACCGTCCGTCACGGGGCGGCTGCCGGAGGAACGCTGCCCAGCCGAAGGGATCTGGCAGACGAGGCTCTGGCTGCTCCCCGCCTCTCAAAATAGACCCGAGGAGTGCAACCCGATGCAGCCATGGGGCAAGTCTTGGCCGAGCTGCTCCTCGCTGGCTCTCCCTAGTCGCTACAAACAGAGTTTTTTCAAATCCCCCTGAAATCAAATCCAGGCACCACTTGTGAGATGGCAACGTCTCCTCTGGGCACAGGGCTGGCTCCCGTCACCCCAACGGAGCCCTGACCCCCGTGGCAACTCACACAGGCCCATAAACCAGGAGGTGATGCCACACGTGGGACAGTTTGCTGGTACTGGAGTTCCCTGAATGCGCCGTCCCTCCCGTGCTGCTCGAGGTAACCCCTGCCCTGATCCAGACCCTCACCGGTCTCCTCACTGAATTTGCTGCAACTATTTTTCCTCTTGGAAAAAACACAGAGGAAACGCATTATGCCACGAGGAGGGGTCCGAGCCCCATGGCACCTCGTGTGCCTCGCTGCAGCTGCCACGAGCAAGTTCCTCCACGAGAAGATGATTGACCACGTGCAGGACTCAGAACCAGATTATCGCATTAAATGTTAAAAGTGCCAATTCAGAGAGCACTGGCCAGTGCTGCTCCCTCTGCAAAGCCAAACCACATTTCCTTATATCTGGGTTTGTGCTAGAGCCACGTAAGGACAAAGCAAGGCTCGGAGCCCTCGCCAGGCCAGCACGGCTCGAAGCTTTCATTCCCAGGTGAGGAAAGACCCTTCCCTGGGGCCGGCATCCCAGCCAGCCCACCCGGCCAGGATGCGGCCACAGCCCGGCACCCGCCAGGCTCCGGCTCTGCCTGCCCAGCCCACGCACCGTGCCCGAGGCAGCGTGGTCCTAACCCAGCACCCGAGACCAGCCGCCAGCTCCTGGTGAGCTGCCACCCCCACCATGGGCACCAAAGGCCGGGCCAGCAGTGGCCACCACTGAAAGCACATAGCCACCAGCATTGCGGTGGTAGCGGTCGCATTCCCCCACCTACACATGTCACAGGAGGGCAGAGGTGGGGGACACCCACCCACCGCAGTGACTTATAGCGATGAGCCGGGGTCCCAGCGCAGAGCCGCAGCAAAGGCGGGCAGGGTCTTCCCTCCCAGCTCCCCTCACTCCCACATCTGGATCAGGAGCTTTTGGGGGCAGAAACCAGCTTTTAAGTGTGTTTGTGGATAGCTGCTGACTAACACAGGAGACCTCCAATTTAAGCCAGAGCTCTTGCAGGCTCCTGTATTACAACTTAAATTAAATATTTCATAGTGCTAAGCAAGTGACATTTGAAATCCAGTCATTGCAGGGGTATCAAATAAAGATATTTGCAACAGGAGCTGCTTAAATCCATGTAGTGCTTTGAATCAGCCCATCAAAACAAGTCCATTGCTTTATTAAAATAAAAGTTATTGAGCACCCGATCTCCTGGAGGAGGCTCCACAGCCCACGCAGTGGAGCTCAGCGGGTCAGGGGGACAGTAAATAAGCTGAGCCCTGCTGACCCACAAGCCTGCCATTAAAGTTCAGCTTTGAAAGCTATTTTCATTAAAAAGTTGAGACTGAAAAGAGACTTTGCATTACTTCTGCCTTCTGAACCTTCCATGGCCGTATGTTGCATGTTTTTTAAGCACCAGGACTGAAATACCCGTGTCCCAACAAAGACTCCCCCCACGTCTCGGGATCCCGCTCAGAAGAGCTTAAACTCCAGAGCGAGCTGCGCCGAACGCTACCGAAAAGAAGTTCTTCCCAGACCAGGACCCTCCAAGAGAAACAGCACATCAGGACCTACCAGAGCATCGCAGGGGGCCAGGCAAGCGGTGGGCAAAGCGATCCCTGCCCAGGGATGCCAGGGTGT
The DNA here is from genome assembly GCA_008921705.1 of Burhinus oedicnemus. Lineage (NCBI taxonomy): Eukaryota > Metazoa > Chordata > Aves > Charadriiformes > Burhinidae > Burhinus > Burhinus oedicnemus. The sequence continues at coordinate 5,179,328 of VFFE01008899.1, read as the reverse complement.
AGGAGCAGGGATGCTGGGCAGGACACCCCCTCCCAACCCCCCAGGGCTGCTCCCATCCCCTTCTTATCACCCTTCCCAAACTCAGCCCAGCTGGGGCTGCCGGTGAGCTGGGTGTGACCCGGCAGCTGGTGGGAAGGGGATTCACCACAGCAGGGAAGGCAAAGCACCTTGCCCGGAACGAAACCCGTGTTCGAACACATCTCTCCGATACAGGTTACGGGAATTACCGTGAGATGGTTCAGTTCTGACACATGCCTGACTTACGTCCCCAGTTAAGCAACGTGTTTGCTGTACGAAAACACACTTTAAAAACAGAACTTTGTCAAAACATAACAAAACAACTTTCATTAACTTCCCTAAAAAAGTGCTTGGAAAGGTAAAGGCTGGAGTAGGACTTTCTGCGTCAGTCAGAGCAGATGTCAGAGTCCAGGCAGCAGGAACAGGCTTCATGATGATGAACGTGTGTTCAAGGACAAATTTGGGGAAAATTCGCTCACCAGCACATGGCTCAGTCCCATCAGCTTCAAGTGGGAACCAAAGGTTCCCCGAGTGCTTTGCCACAGGGACCACTCTCAGGTCTGCCCCCTGGCCACTGGCTACCAAGCCCTGAACTTTGGAGAGAAGGGACCAAGAGGGAAAACCTGACTTCCCTGAAAGCGCAGCAGAAGGGGCCGCCCCACCGCGGATCCGCCCGGGCACGCTCTGCCCCAGATCTGCAGTGCCTGTCACGGCTCTCAAGTTCCCAAACCTCCCGACTGCCGGGAAGAGCTTGAAAAAGCATCTCTAGCTGAAAGGCAGATGACAAGTAAAAAGAACCCCGAATTTATTGTTTTCTTAGAATTTAGAGTGGGAGGAAGGAAAATGGGACGACCCATGATTTTTTAATGTCTGCAGTTGGCAGTTCCATATTTAATGTGACAGCATCCCTTTAAGAAAAATATGTTCATACACAGGAAAGAAAATAAATTGGCAAAGCAATTTGCTTTCAAGCCAGCCTGACAATTCCCCGCACAAACATTTACTGCAGCCTTGGTTGAGCCACACTGGCCGGTGCTCCGTGCTGGGCAGCATATAATCTAAGAGTTTAAGGATGCTTCACTGGCTGACAAGCCCATCTGCTAATACTGGAAGCAGTAATTTATCCCATAGATGGTACAAAGAAAGAGTGGAAGAAATAATTCATTGTATGTGAGACGACGAGGAGACACGTTGTCATGTTAGCTCGCTGACAACCCCACAATACAAACAGAGATGCTTGTTACAGAGTCTGAACCCGGCACGATCAAAAGGGTTTCTTCATTCAGGGTAGGAAGGGAAAAAAAAAAAGAAAGGAAGAAAGGAAAAGGAGAGCTAAATCAAAGCCTGTGCTTACCGTTTCTTATGAGAGAAACTTGTGAGAAACGCTTTCTGCAGAGCAATTAGTCACCAGGATCTGAGGGAAGTGTCGGACGGGCAGGGCCCGCGGGAGCCACTGCTGCCATCCTCCTCGGGGCTGCGGGAGCATCAGCCCCTCCACAGCCCTTTGGTCCCGCTCAGGTCAGCGCAAAGGGGGACACAGCTGAGCCGGCAGTGCCAGCGGGAAGGATGGGTCTGAGGAAGGCAAAGCACGAAGGCACTGGAGCCATGGGGAGGAGAGGAGCCAGAAACTGGGGTCCAAAAACCATCCCTCGCAGTGCTTCTGCACCCGCCCCGGTCTCACACCTGGGCGAGAGAGGGACCAAGTCAGCGCTTGCCACCTTCTGATTAGCCATGGCAATGCCTCTATCTGCATACTATTTTTGCAGCCTTTTATTTGTTTATAAAAATTCCGAGGTGTTTACCAAAACCCCACCCAGGACTCCTTTCAGCCAGCCGTGGCTGGGGGACCAGGCTGAGCCAGCCCGGCCGTTCCCACCACCGCTGGCTCACCCCTTACCCGCGCCGCCTTGCAGGAGAGGGGAGCGCTGTCATCTTCCTTTAATTGTTTTTTCTCATTTTTGTTAACTGTCAGATACCAGTTCTCCCCCAGGTTTTGCAGCTTTTGCTGGCTGCTCCGAGGCCCCGAGGTGCACGGCCTGGCAGCGCGATGCTGCACCGCCCGGCACTGGACTACGGGCACCCCCGAGCATCCCGCCGGCAGCGCCCACTCTCAGGAGGTTCCACCACAGCAAGTATTCGAGCGATGGGGTGACTTGTCCCCCTCCCTGTACCTCTGGGGCACCCCAGTGCCTCTCACTTGCTCGGAGCACCCAAACGCTGCCGCGGCGCTGGCCTGGCCAGCTCAGGTAGCCTGGCCCCATGGCAAAGGCACCAGCAAGCAGCCAGCCCCCCCCGGGGCTTTGCCTCAGCCTGGTAATGAGGGTGTTTGTGTGGATAATTCAGCCAGCAGAATTATTAAACCCTCCAGATGGTGACAAAATCTTGCCCTACCTTGAGGCGGCCAAGGAGGAATGTGGAGACATTCCCAGGCTGCTGGGAAAGACGGGGCGCACACTGGCACGTGGGAGCACTTTGGGTCCTCCCAGTCCTCAAGCCTCTAAAGCCTTGAGCTCGCTCGGGGTGGTCCCACAGCCCGGAGGTGGCACGGCACAGCCGAGCCTCCGAGCCTGGCGGCAGCGAGGACCAGGAGGTGCCGCTGAGGGGTTCCCCAAGAGCAATGGGGCACAAGGGTCCCGCCACAGGGCTGTGCGAGCAGGGGCTGCACTGCAGGAGCGCTGGCCTTCAGCCTCAGCTCACGTCTTGAAAGGCTGACTTGTCTGTGAACCGCTGGGAAGCTATCACTGACAGGCAGGGAAATTAAATGGGACAGATGATAATTAATTGTCCATGTCTTTCAGTGTCTCCTGGATATGGACTAATGAAGTTATACATTACTCGCTGGCTAGAGGACAGAAGGAAGAGGAAAAGGGTTTTACAGCTCGGGTTTAATCAGTTCAGTGATAAGCGTGGCCTGAATTAGTCACCTCCTCTCCACACGCTGTGTTGGTTTCTTCAGTTATCTCCAAGCCTGGCAGCCCGTGGCTCCCGGGAGCCGGCTGGACTCCCCTGCTTTTGCAGCACCAGGATGAAGCCACAGGAAGCCAGTCGCTGCAGTGTGAGCATCCTTTGCTGTAGCAGAGGTCACCGGTGTCAGGAGAGAAGCACGTGTGTCCAATTAAACTCAGAAACCTTTGCTCCGAGAAGGCCAGAAGGCAGCAAGTGTTGGCTGGCAGCGCAGGTGGCAGCTCTAATATTTATTTGGGCAGCACCATTAACGTTATTTAATGAGCTCTAGTGGGTCAGCTTTCCTGTTTGAAAGGAATTCGTAAATGGACTCATGAAAAGTTACTTGTCTCCCTGCCATGGAAAACACGTGGACACGGGCTGCCAGCAGCCGGTCCTGGGCACGCAGAGCCGTGCACGGTACGTGCTGCAGTCGGCTCATGGCACAGGGCGGGAGAGGCTCCAGGCAGGTTTGTAACGGCACAGCGCTCAGGTCCCATCACAGGCTTGCTGCTGCAGGAGGAGGGAGCGGTGATGGCACTGGGACTCACCCCCAGCATGCAGTGAAATTTTGCCCATTCCCTTTCCCACTCCAGCTCCGGGTGCCCTGGGGCTGCAGCTCTGCACCCGCTCGGCAGCACCACACGGAAGGGGACAAGGAGCCCATCATTGCCCCACGGTAGGAGAGAGCTGGAGCGGTTACGGGGTCCCCAGAGGGTGCCGGGGTGCCCACAGGAGCCTCGCTCAGCCTCGTGCAAGCCCAGGCACCCACCACCTGCCTCCCTCCCGCACATCCGTGTGGAACAGGAAAGATCTCCCTCCTCCCTCCTCTGCTCTTCACCTGCCTCCCACATCGCCCGGTATGCGTGACACTGCAATCGCTGCAGCGCTGTCACCGCAGGGGCTGCCTTGCTGTCACCAGATGGTGCCTGACGCAGGGGGGATGGCAGGGCTGGGCACAGATGGGGCAGCTCACATCGACCCCCGTGCACGGCCCATGAGCAGCACGGGAGCCATGGCCGAAGGAGAGGCTGGTTCTTCCACAGGGGCATTCCCAGGGCGAGGCTTGGGAGCTGCCGTTCCTCCAGCCAGGCGTGAGACGCAGCTTGGTGCTCAGGGCTGCTTGCCAGCAAATTCCAGGTGACAGGAAACATGGTGGCGAGGTGGCCCGGGCAGAGGTGCTGGCAAGTCCGCCTCCTGGGATGCATGGCCGCCAGACAACACAGTCCGTCCGTGCCAAGGGTCTGAGCGTGTTCATGAGTGGGCACAGTGCCACCCTTGCGGACGGGCTCGGGGGAGGCAGCCAAGGCACGGTGCTGCAGGCTGCCTTGGGGGACGGGAACCCCAGCAGCCAGCCCATCGCCAGAGCTCACCGCTCCCCTGGGGCGAGCCTTGCTCCCGGGCGGATGGGAGAGCCGGAGGGGAAGCACAGGCGGGTGGGAGAGGGGCTCCTCCTTTCAGCCCCAGCCCACGTGCCCCCACGCTGTCTGCAGCCCTGCGCGCTAACCGGGGAGGGTGGCTGGAGCACGGCCGAGGGGAGGCATGCAGCGTGCCAGCCCTGCGCCAGGCAGCAAGCCCCGCAGCACCCGTGCCCCGCGCTCGCCCTGCTGAGCCCGGCACTGCCCCGGCACCGACCGCGGCCACCCAGGGCCCCGGGTGTACGGGGATGTGAGTGGAGGACAGCGGCAAAAGGCTCCTCGCTGCTGGCAGCTGGCGAGAGGTGGAGGCGTTGCTGTTATGAAAACATGCGAGGGCTGTGTCTGAAAACATTGCAAGGAGCCAGCTACATAAATAGGCCCTTTATGGCTCTTCCCTGCTCTAAGACAGGCCCTTTCACATGCTTTTGGCTCCGGCACGGTGGGGTTACTCGGCTAAAAGAGCTCTTCGTGTTGGGCGCGGGGGGGACTGGGAGGCACCGGCAGCCAGGGAGGCTGAGCCGTGGTGCAGCCGAACTGCTCGGCCCAGACCCACCGTGCCAGCACCCATTCGGGATGAGAGAAAAGCTGGTTTGGGGCAGGTCAGAGGACAGCAGCGATGGGGATGGCCAGGTCCAGCACCAAGTGAGCCAGATGGGCATCAGAGATGCCAGGCGGTGCCCGGCCAGGAGCATCCCATGCCTGCCCCAGGGCATCCCTTGCGGTGAGGCTGGGCTCCAGGATGGGATGCACCCTGCAACAGCCGGTCCCCTCTAGCCCAGGCGGCACAGGACTAGGAGATTAAGGCCCATCCATAGCCCAATCCCACGCTGTTTTGCATCAAACCCAGAGAGGCCCCTGCTCCATGCACACAGACATGATCTGCAGACTCAGGGCTCCCCCGCAACTCCCAGCTCCCGTCTCCCCGCAGCAATCGCCCCCCATGAGAACTCTTCCAGGGACGGAGCAGCCGATGCCAAGCTCCTGGTGGGCTCCCCATGTCAGCACCGTGCTGTGCTGCCTCCCGCTCCCCGGCCCCACAGGCCTGCTGGAAATGGGGCTGTGCAGGGTGCTGTTTCTCTCTGGAGGCTCCAGCACCGTGACACCCACCCGGCCCCGCAGCCAGCGCTGGCAGGCAGCACGGGGCGGCAGACCTGCCAGCATCCATCCCTCCGCGCTTGCAGCTGCAAACGTGTTGACACCTGAGCAATAATCTCTCTCTCCTCATCCGAGATGCTGCGGGGCAAACGGCAGAGCAAAGCACCCCGCGGTCCCCAGCAGAAGGTGCCCGCTGGCACCCAGGTAGGAGGGCAGGCAGGAGGGGACGGGGCTTCCCCAGGCCAGCGGAGTAAGCTGTGTTACGGGGGGAGCCCGCAAGCCCCAGCTCCCACCGTACGCCGTCGCAGGCAGGTTTGCAGCCCTGACTCAGTCCTTTCGCAGTATGTGCAGGTCACACTTGAGAAAGCAACGTGGCAAATCCCAGCTCTCCAGCAGGATTTTCTGCTTGAAGGACAAGAGTCTCTGGCTCAGGCAATGGGGGCAGGAGGCAGCTTTGCTTTCCCGAGTCCCAGGATCTTGGACCTGCCTCCACCGTGGTCACCCAACCACAGTTCCAACCCCCAGCACCCCTTCCCAAGCAGGGGGTGCTCCCGCCGCACCAACACCCCATGGAAAAGCAGCTCGTGTCCCCAGGTCCCATGGAGAGGGACAGGGAGGGCAGGGACCGGGATGCAGTGTCTGGTGCTGTCATGGGACACGGGCTGCAGCTGCTCCACTGCCACCACCTCCGCAGGGAGCACACCCTGGCGCCGCAGCACGCGGGAGCTATTAATCAATGGTTTTGTTAGGGAGTCGTCATTAATTGAGCACCTCCGGTGGCCGTAGAGCCCATGATCTATCTGGTGTCAGAAGCTGCGCGTGCAGCAGCAGCACTTTATTTCTTTCGGCCACATCTATTTAATGTGATCACAATTCAGTTTATGCCCCCTCAGCAGCAAACGTCCCCCCAGTGTGGGAAGGCTGGTGACTAAAGCAGCGGGTGAATGATTAGTGACTCAGCGGATAATTTTGTTCATCTCGTGGCTTTTTTTAGCACGGGGCGGACAGAGCTCGCGCGGCAAACCCTCGCCCAGCACCGTCACCGCTCCCACCCCCCCCAGGCGTCCCAGCACCGCGTTGCCCACCTGGGGCTGGGGAGCTTTTGCAGACAAGCACCCGTTTGACGTGGTTCTCCTCCAGAAAACAGGCTTTGCTGGAAGAAATCGGACAACGCTGTCAAGGGCTTTGGCTTTCTCTTAACTCTCCCTTTTATCTTTTCTTTTATGACCCGGGACAAGGAAAGTGGAGTGCTAGAGCCCCAGTGAGCCGGAGGTGCAGGCAGCGTGGGCAGCCCTGGCAGCACAGTTCATGCCACGCTGGAGCTGACCCGGCAGCAGCTTTTGTCAAGAGCAAAGCACTAAGCTCTTGTCTTAGTGGTAACTGATGTCTGAAAACACCAGGTGCTGGCTTGAATTAACAAGCTCTTTGAGCTGGAATTCTGCTGCGAAGCAAGTCAACGCCGGAGCGAACACTGCTGGAGAGAACCCCTGTCCCTGCCGCCTGCACCAGCAGCACGGGGGCACCAGCCCTGCCCGGACTGCACCGGTGGCCCGAGGACCGCACGAACGGCCACGTCCCAGCGGGCTGGGGACAGTGACAGCGATGTGTCATGAATTTCTTCTCATCTTTACAGACAGGGCAGCCCCAGCACATCAGCCATCCAAGCGCTGAAGCCGAACATGGCAAGAGCCGAGTCCAGCCCTGTGTGGCTCCATGCCGGCGGTGCTAACCCAGCCATTGGCATTGCCAGACCTCTGGGTGAGCAGTGCAGGAGCACAGGTTGAGGTCCACGTCCTCAGCACCATCACCACACCTGCACCGATCCCCCTCCAACCCAGCTCAGCCACCCCCAGGTCCCCCATGCCACCTCCCTGGTACAGGGCCATTGGCGGGTGTTCCCTACACCAGTGAGACCAGTGTGACCAGTGCCGGCCGCCCCCATGTCCCCTGGGGAGCTGCTGGTGTTGATGGCAGACGGTCACCCAGCATGGCCAAACGCTCTCATGGGCTGGACCGACACGGCCCCAGAGCAGCTCCCCAGGGAGGCAGCCCCAGCCATCGGGGGGACAGGGAGTTGCTGCTTCCCTAAAGTGGCTTCATTCTCGCACTCTCTTTAATGATTTCCCAGCTGCTTCCCCATTTTAGCTGATAATGGGACTTCACTATCTATCTGGGTTTGAGAGTTGCTTGCCTTGTTCAAGCTGAAGAAAATCAATTCCCCTCTCACTCAAGTCTTTCCAAGACAGATGAACTGAAGATCGCGCCTGCCTGAGCAAAATATTTATTCAGTCTGGGAACAGATTTACTTTTGAACCTTCTATAAATACAGCTGAGGGCCCCGATTTAATCCCTTACCAGAAAAAAGACCTAATTTTATTTGTTTTATGTTTTAAAAAGTTCTCCCTTTTCCAACGCCTTGTCAGCAGGTGAAGAAAGGCAGAAATTTTGGCACCCGCCTCAGCAATGGGCAGAGGGCTCCGGGCCGTGGCCGTGGGTGCCGGGGTGCCTGTGCACGGTCCCACAGTGGGATGGGGCTCGGTGTTGCCGGGGAAAGGGTGAGAGCCCCCATGCTGTGGGGTCTGGGTTCTGCAGGGGGCTTCCTGCCCTCGATTACTGATTTACACCCCATGGAAGTGCTGCCAAGGGGCTCCGGCAGGCAGAGAGAGACCAAATTCTCCACAGAGGCGTCTTTGTGACCCTCCCTGCCCTGCCCACACAAGGCATCCCTGTGCTGGGGGCAGAGCCCACCGCCCTGCCTGCCTTGGCACGGCCACTGCCCGGCCCCACGCATGACTCTCTGCAGCCCCCCGGGACCGGTGACCACCATCCCACGGCCATGACCCCACTGTCCCTGTGAGCCCCGCCGGGACCAGCCCCATGCATGACTCTCTGCAGCCCCCCGGGACCAGTGACCACCGTCCCACAGCCATGACCCCACTGTCCCTGTGAGCCCCCCCGGAACCAGCTCCCTTTTGCTGCATCCACAGCCCAAACGGGCTTCGTGTGTCGCGTGCTAATTAGTATTCCAGCAGGCCAGCTCTTTATTAGGGATGCAGCGAGCACTTTGCCATGAGCCAGCACCTCTCCCCGTCGCCCTCCCCACGGAGGCGACGTGCCGAGCAGGGACCCTGCTCAGGACGGCAGCTTCACGCCGGCCCTGACACCCCAGAGCTCGGCACAGGCAGCTGCCTCCATCCTCCCCTGCCTGCTGTTATCTCTGTCACGTCACAGCCAGGCTGATCCCCGGTCGGGCTCCTCGACACTGGCACGAGAAGAAAAAGCTCCTTCATCAGCTGGGTGTGGGTGGGCAGTGGGGCCACCGCCCTCCTCACCAAGGAGAGGATTTACCCAGCTCCTCAGGAAGGGAAATATTCCCAAGGCGAATTGAAAAGCTTTCCCACTGCTAAGCAGAGGCCAAACCCAGGCAGGTGCTGGGGCTGGATCTCAGAATCACAGAATCACAGACTGGTTTGGGTGGGAAGGGACCTTTAAAGGCCATCTAGTCCAACCCCCTGCCATGGGCAGGGACACCTCCAACCAGACCAGGTTGCTCAGACCCCCGTCCAATGCCCTGGAATGTTTCCAGGGATGGGTCATCCACCACCTTTCTGGGCAACGTGGGCCAGGGTTTCACCACCCTCATTGTAAAACATTTCTTCCTTATATCTAGTCTAAATCTTCCCTCTTTTAGTTTAAAACCATTACCCCTTGTCCTATCACAATAGGCCTGGAGCCCCTTTAGGGACTGGAGGGGGCTCGAAGGTCTCCCCAGAGCCTTCTCTTCTCCAGGCTGAACACCCCCAACTCTCTCAGCCTGTCCTCACAGCAGAGGGGCTCCAGCCCTCAGAGCATCTCTGTGGACTCCTCTGGCCCCTCTCCAACAGGTCCGTGTCCTTCTGCTGTTGGTGTCCCCAGCGCTGGAGGCAGCACTGCAGCGGGGTCTCCCCAGAGTGGAGCAGAGGGGCAGAATCCCCTCCCTCACCCCACTGGCCACGCTGCTGGGGACACAGCCCAGGATGCGGGGGGCTTTCTGGGCTGCCAGCGCATGTTGCCAGCTCATGTTGAGCTTCTCACCCACCAACACCCCCAAGTCTTTCTCGGCAGGGAAGGATCTGCTGCCAGAACCCATCTCGGTGCTTCCCTGGGCCACGGTCACTGCTGCCCGGAGTCTCCTGCCTGCACGGAGCAGCACGGGCACGGTGCCGCAGCGCCGGCATCACGCCAGCACCCGGCGGTGCAGGTGGCTGCCGGGTTCCTGTAAATCCCTTGACTCATCCGCTGCCTAAGCTGGCACTCATCCTGCCCCACCAGCTCCCAGCGCTGCAACGCCGCCTGCCTTCCAGCAGCAACGGAGCAGCACAAATTAACTCCCCTCCGCGTCTGGCTGGGGATGTGAGATACCAGCACAGATTAAAACGCTGGGTACCCGTCCCAGGTCCCTCCCCGAGCCCCACAGCAGCCCCGTGGCCATGGGACGAACAGCCTGACCCCCAGCTTGGCCGGAGGGGCTGCTGTGTTCCCATTTGAAAGGCCACCTTCCACCTGCCCACCCCATGGAAGTCTCCTCTGAAGGCACAGTGTGCCCTACACCACGACCCGCTCACTAATTTGACACATATATTAAACTGCTATTATGCCTGTTTGCTAATTACCTGCTCTGGAAACCAGAGAGGACAGAAATTTGACATTGAGCTGTGAAAATCTGTAACCCTACTGCTGGCTGGGTCTGGGGTGCCCAGTGGGGCTGGAGGGCAAGCCGGGGCCTGGAAAAGCAGCAGCCATGGAAGCATCCCTCCCTGCCCCACCAGCTGCAGCCCCGTGGCCCCACCGCTGCTGCTGCCCTGTGCCGCAGTGGGACAGGGAGCAGTGACCCCAGGAGCCCCGGTGCACCCCTGCACCGCATCCCTGGGGCATCAGAGCTGCCCTTCCCGCACCCTGCGCTGCCGGAGCACGGATTAATCTGGGCGCGCTTTAATCCTCTAAAGCCCTTTCGTAACAGCGCTCAAAAATAAGCCTGGAGAGTTCCTAATACTTCTTGAAAATTTGGAACTGGGATATTTATAGGCTCTGCCTTTGCGTGCGATGAAGTGCACCCAGCGATGGGCAGGAGGGCTGTGCTGCAGGGGGGACCTGCGGCCGGGCCCCCAGGGTCCCCCCCCAATCCTGCCAGGAGCCCGCTCTGTGCCACTCCCTCGTCTCCCGTCGGCTCGGTAACAAGCTTCCCTTGTCTGGGATATTTTTTTTTTTTTTTTCCTAAAAACATTTCAGGGCTCCTCAGAAGAACCTCCAAGCCCCAGCGCACAGTCGAGCTCTGTGCTGAGATGCCTCCGGCACTTGAAACGCATGCAAAGCAGCGGCGCTCCTGACCAAGACAAACAGCATCAGTGCCTGCGTCCCTGCAGCACGTGTTCCCCGGGAGGACGAGGGCAGGGTGAGGGGAGCAGGCGACAAACAGTAACAGGAAAAATCACACTTCAAAAATAACTAATTAAGTACAGCCTGGAGGAGCTCAGGCTCTCTTCCCAATAAACAACCGACCCCTCAGCTTTGCTCTCCAGGAACGGGACACGAGGTTCCCCCCCAAGGGACCGTCCTGGCTCCCATCAGCATCTCCTCCGCCAGGCTCAGCATGAGGACGAAGAGCCGGAAAGGTCCTGGAGAACCGATTCCCCTCCAGAGGAGGGTTCAATCCTGCTGGGGGACGAGGTCTCTCACACTCTGCTTCGGCAACGAGCAGCGCTTGGGCCGGAGGCACAGCAATGGGCAGGGACTGGCAGGGCTGGCATTGCCCCCGATAGGGACAGGACATCGCGTCCTCCGGGCCAGCCCTGATGCCTCTACCTGTCCCAGAGCAGGGTTCGTTGTTTTAAAAATATTAATTCTCAGTCGTCACTCTTATTTTTTACATCTCTGTGACTTGCAGATTAAACGAGCAGAGCGCAGCGGATAGTGGTGGTGCTGGATGAGAGAGCGGCACGAAGCCTTCCATTATTTCTCCACTAACGTGGCAGGAATTCTTGCTGAAAATCCGTACCTGCGAGCTACTGCCCAGGCTCACCAAGAATTACTGAGGCAGAGTTGTGTGGGGAACCAAATGCCAAAGCTCTGCGCAATGTCGGGTGCCAGAAATTACCCACATCCACAAAAACCTGCAGGGAGCTGCTTGGTCAGGGCCACCAAGAAACGTCTGCGTGCAGAGCTCCATCCCCATTCCCAGGCACTGCGGAGCCGAAGGGCTGTTCAGTGTCACCGTTCCTCGGGGACTGCCACGCAGGGCAGAGCCAGGTCACTCATGCTCTTCGTCGTCAGGGCTGCAGCCGTCTCCCCGTGGGAAGCAGAGGCCACACATGGCCGGCCGGCGGGATGGTGATGGGCAGAGCTACCGGGCAAGGGGCTCCCTGGCTTCTGGCAGGAAAGAGGGATCAGCTCCCCCGCACGCATCCAACCTTCATGGGGACGGACCTGGCTGCTGGCAGGAGGTTCCTGCTCTGCTCACCAGCGGGAGCGTTCCCTCCACACCGCTTGCAGTGAGCTGTGACAGCCCACGGGCTGCTGGCCAGGCACACGGAAACCCTGGGAAACCAGCCCCCCCAAAGGCTGCGGCACCGGGGCAGGGTCCCACCACCAGCAGCACCCCCGGGAATTGCTGCTGCCCAGAGGAGAGAGCCAAAGTGTTTCGAGACCAGAAATCCCTCTGGCACTGTACCTCATCCGTCTGTGGGCGGGACGAGTGCCCAGGCAGCACGAGGCCAGGAGCGGTCCAGCTCCATCCCTCTTCAGCTGGCCAGGAGGCTGGGGTCTCGCTCTCAGGTCTGGTTTCCAGTAACCACCACTGGTGGCCATTTGCCACCCCCGTCCTGGGCTCGGCGGGGTCCAGGGAGCAGCCGGACAGCCAGGGCAGCAACACCTGCAAGGCTCAGAGCACTGGTCCTACATCTCTCCTGCTTCAGCAGATAAAAGGAAAAAAATAACCCCAAAAAGCTCTTGGCCCTTTGCCACGCAATTTTATGAAGAGGTGACCTCCTGCCCCCCCGCTGCAGCGGCTGCGGTACTTTGCCCAGTTCAAAGGCAGTGGAGGTCTCAAAGAGGGAGGTGAAAGGAAGGTGAGAAGCAGCCTCTGATCTTACGCTGGTGAAACCGGCCCCACATTCAACAGCTCCTTCATCCCCTGCCGACACGGAGCACGAGCCAGCGACCAGACGTCAGAGCCAGAAATACCCAAACTGGAAATACGGCGCTGGGCCTAGCTTGGGCAGGTGAGTGGCTGGTGGCATCTGCCCCGCGGTGCTGCATCAGCCCACATCCCCCCCGCAGATGCCCCAGCCCATCCCCTGCCCGGTGGGTGCGAGGCAGAGTCCTGCTCACGGACGGAGGAGTGGGCAGAGCTCGCTCTGCCAGCCCAGGCTGAGCTACGGCAAAGCGACAAACCCCACGGTTTTTGTCTTTCATCCTTCCTGGCTCCCCGAGGCTCCTTGACCTGCCGATACCGGGTGACCCCCACATCCTTGGAGATGCACCATGTTGGGCAGGGAGCAGGAGGACCAGCCTGCACCGAGCGGGTCTGGAGGCCGGCAGGGCGTACGTGCCACGCTGACACATGCAGACCAAAGCCAGCACCGTGCAGGCTCCCACCAGACTACGAGGTCTACCTGGTCCAGGAGGGGAGGAAAACCAGCTCGGTGCAGGGGATTGGTTCGGATGGAGCAGAGAGCGCCTGGAGCAAGATGGCAGCAGGAGCCACGAAGGATGTTGGCAAAGGACCCTCCCCATGGCCACGCCGAGCGGAGCCCAGCAGCCCCTGTCCCACGGGCACCTCCCCTCCGCAGGGGAAAAGCATCCCTGCAGCCCAGCCCAGAGCCGCCGGAGTATGAAATGACAGCCTGGCCTTAAACCAAGCCAAAACCAGATTGGTTTAATTCCTCCAGGATCGAACCTGTTGGCCGAAGGAGCCCAGCGCCTTGCCGCAGGAGGTGGCACGGATGCCCTACCTCCTCGGTACCACGGCTGCTGCAGCCTTTACAGAGGTTCACGCAGCCGGAGCAGCTCCCGTCTCCAGGCAGATAGAGGCACAGATTAGGACTTAACCTCAAAATGTTTCCCTTGCAATTTCCAAGTGATCTTCCTTATCAACTAATTAAAAAATTTCCATAATTAGGCCAGGGAAAATCACGACTCAGGAACGTTCCCATTTCAAAGCAGCACAGATCTGTTCCGCGTTGAGGGCTCGGAGCCCCCGCTGGAGCCAGGCTGCCCCCCCCCTCCACGCCAGGGCTCAGCCCAGACTGGCCCCATTCGGGCTCTGCAGCCCCCAGAGCTTCCAATCCCGCAGGGAAGGGCCCGGCCGTTTGCTTGGGCGGGCAGGAGCCGGGGGTCCCCACGCTGCTCCCCACAGGAGCCCACACGTGCAGGCAGCACCTCCCGCGGCCCCGCGAGAGCCCCGTGTGCCGCCGCCGGCCCCTCGCCCTGGCACTCGGCCGGGTATTCATTCTGGGAAAAGGCTGTTTACACCGCAGGAGGAAAAAAAGTGGTGTTTTTTCTTTTTTAAAAAAATCCAACCATAAATGGCCCTCTGACAGCAGGGGGACGCTTCCCTGCCTTAAGACCCTGTGAAGCCGGGGGTGCTTGGGGGAGCCCCCCATCTGCCCCACGACTCTGCAGGGCAAAGCCCCCGCTGCCCGCAGCCCCGGGGTGCTCAGCCCCCGTCCCCTGCCTGCGCTGTGGGGCAAGAGCCCGGCCGGCCCCACCGCCATGGTCCTGGGGGCGAGAGCACCCACCCAGCGCCGGCCAGCCCCATGGCCACGGGATAACACTGTAACGTCTCCCAAAGACAGAACCCTGCATCCACGGCATCCCGAGGGAGCTCCGAGTGAGCTTTCCATAGGAAACCGGGACCATCCCAGAGTATGCCCCGTGCCTGCAGAGCGGCTCAAGGCTCCTTAAAAACGCAGGTTCCCTTTTACGACTTGCAAGTAAATTGTTGTGGTTCTAGTAAAAAATGAGTGCCTGTGACCATGCAGCCGCAGACTGGATTTCCTTGAGAGCACAGATATAAGTCTTGACAGGGGCTTCCCGACACATACATTATGACGCTACTTTGGAGGCAATCTCAGAACATCAGACTAAGAACCAGCCTTTGTGCATCACAATATTGTTTCTGAATTGACAAATAGACCCTCATGGGCTTCATTACTCTGCTCCGGGTGCACATTTTTGCATTTTTATTTTCCCTAGGAATGATTAAAGGGCTGCCGAACTGCGGGCTCTGAGTTGGGAAAATTCAAACATCAGCCCCGGTCAGGCTGAGGAACAAGAAAAGTAGTTCGATGGGATGCGGAGCTCCGAGGGGGGCTCTCTGTTCCCATGATGTGTAAGCCTAGCACGCTTTGGAGATTGCTCTGTTCTTCCAGGACCAGTTTGCTTCCAGTCCTGGGAATTCAACAGTGTAAAGCAACTTGATTAACATGTGCAGTACTCGATTGAGAGAATCTGTGCAAAGGCCCTTGTTTATTCAATAGTAGATGTACTGTGCACTTGTAGAAATACTGCATCTCCCCAGAAATGCCAGATAAAAGCCAAAGCAAGGGGAAGATCTCCAGAAATATACTAAATACCACTCCCAAGACCAGGGTTCCTTTCCCAGCCATCAGCCAATGTTCAAGGACACTGGGGCAATGCTTGAAGGGTATTTTTGGGTTGGAATGGCTGTGGATGGCCGCAACCAGGTTTGCTCCTGGTGCTGTTCTGCCGGGGCCGTGGCGTTGCTCAAGGCTCTGCTCGGGAATGCTGGCCCCAGCACGGACCCACGGGGATAAGCATCAGGAAGGTGCAGGCAGGATGGGCTGGGGCAGCTCTGCTCCATCCCTGTCCCCGTCAGCGCATCACCCCGTGTCACTGCAGCCGGGTACACCGGGCAGCCGATGCCACCCACAGATGAACGGCACAGAGAGCAACCAGCCTCCAAACACGACCTGGCGGGGAGCGCTGCAAGCGGGAGGGGAAGCCCCGCAGTTTTGGGTGTGATGTTGCTGTGCAGCCGGTTCAGTTCTGCACCTCAGGTTCTGCGGTATTTATACTCTTTCCTGCCAGCAGAAATAGACTCAGCACGTCTGAGTTGGGTGTCTCGCCTCTTTGTGCTGGAAGAGACGGGAGAAGCCAGGCAGGAGGGGAGGGATGGAAAGGCAGCCCCAGCATACGCTCGAGCAGGACAGCATCTCCTTGCACAGGTTCACTGTTGGGCTTTGCCAAGCGGCTGGGCCCCCGACCCGCATCCACAGCGGCTGGGACACATGTCCTGCATGGTCCAGCAATGGGGACAAGGCCCCCAGGTCAGCGAGCCACCAGTCCCAACAAATATTTCTTATTCTCGGGATTATTAACCCAACCTCCTGATAAATCTGTACTGGAGGCCGGCTAGTTCATCAAGGCAGAACATCACCCGAGCAGCCAGCAGCGTGAGCAGCCCGTTCCAGAGACCGAGGCGAGCAGAGCGCGACGCGAGAGCTCAGGGATGCTCGTGCACAGGGCGCACAGCGGGAAGTCACAGCTCGGCGTGACGTCACCGCCCTGATAACACACAGCAAAGCTCTACATTTACATACTGAGCGCTGTGCTCAGGATTATAAGAATCTTTTTTTTAATGCACGTGGCAGATTACAGAACAAGCAAGAAAGCCCACGGCACACATTATCACCAGCCCGACTCTGAACTCTACGTATGGCAGGAGAGTTTCTCATCAGCAGAGTCGCGCCAGCAGCTACCGAGGGACCAGAGCAGTTCCCCCCATCCCCACAGAGCCGTTTCAACCAAGTGACAAACATCACTCAGAGAAGCCGATGCCAGGCTGGATGCTCCATCGGAAAACACCTGCAGCCACTTAAAGAAAAAAAAAAAAAAGTCAACGATTTGACTTGTGCTGGCTGCAGAAACTCCTGGCCAGGCTGGCAGCCGGGGACAGAGCCTCATTTATCTGCGGACTGTCACAAACAGCGGCGCTGCCCATTGATGCTATTTTCAGGCACCGTGCCCCACATGCAGACACAGCAGCTGACACAAAACGTCTCAGCTCCCCGTTCAGACACCCCAGATGATGACGGAGATGAAGACGATTCCTGCGCAGCACTGAGCAGCGCAAGGCCAGCTCCTGCCTCTCGTTTTCACTGAAAACTGCTGCCGCGCTCCACTCGGGGCAGGGGGTGCTGCCAGCTTGCACGGGACCCGCGGACACATCCAGCCCTCGCAGGGGCAAGGCAGCTCGAGCAGCAAGGTGGCAACAGAGCTGGTGCCAATCCCCTTCCCACCGGTAAATTAACCTAGGAGCCCCTTAAAGCTTCCAGGAGTGCAACGCTGGGCCCTAGAGCCCTTACCTTCATGCAGAATCACCTCCTGGATTTAAGATGCACTTTTAAGCTTTGCTCTGAAAATAAAAAGCAGCCACACGTGCTGAGGAGAGCTGGGAGTTCAGATGCTGTGTGAGAAGCTGTTTTCCCACACGCACATCCAGCGTGATCAGCACTAACCGCCCTGCTGCTGCGCTGTCAAGGGCAGGTGCCGGCATGCCCGTTCTCCAGGATCCACAGGGTTTGCTCTCGGGCAGAGGAGAGCTCCAACCCTACCCCACCTGGTGCACAGCCCATCGAAAGCTTCAGCGGTAACTCACTGCTGCTTCGAGTTAATAGTAAAGCATGTGGGTAACAGCTGAGGAGAGAGCGGGCGATCTTCCACATGCGGATGCTGCTTCTGTATCCCGGTCCACTCCTGCTCTGCCGGACACTCTGCAGGCACGTGCCTGGTCAGGAGGACCATGCTCTGCCCGGGGCTGCAGCCAGCCCGAGACGCAGCGCTCACTGCCCAAGTCGCTAACAGAACGCGCTTTTGTAAGGCTTCAGTAAAAGTCCTTTTCTTTAAAAGCCGAATACCCCTTGTGGAGACAGCCAGAAAGCCTCGGCTCCATTGCCAGCACAAACCTCTCCGTGCCTCAATGAAAAGCGGGGATGTGAGCAGCCTCGGGCACCCTGCGGCCGAGCCGTGGGATTCGCAGGGCGCACCATGCACCCCGACACCCCGAGCGGCACCGCGGGGCCCACGGACACGGCCCCACAGCCCAGTTCGTGCCACCCCGGCTGCACGCAGACCCCTTGGCCAACGCCGCCCGGGCCCAGGCGCTGCCGGCAGACCCCAGCCCACCGCACACCCCTGGGGATCACACACCGCGCACCCCAACGGCGCGGACACCTTGGCAGAGCCGGGCCGGGGGGCACCACCCGCCGCCCCCCGGCGGGTCCGGCGCGGCGTGGGAAAAGCAGCCCCGCGTAGGACGCAGGGGCTGCAACCGGGGCCTCGGGAAAGTTCCTCTGAAGAAGTTTCCCTCCTGACCTGACACCTCCCGAGGGGGGGGGGGGTCAGCGGGACCGGGTGCTCTGCCGCCCCCCGCGCCGCCCTCGCCCCAGTGCACGGCGCTGCGCAGCCGAGCTTCCCGTTTCCAGGAGCCGCCGGCGAGAACCGGGATGGAGGTGGGGGACCGGAGCGTCCCCCCGGGCGGATATCCATCCCTTCCCCCGGCTCCACCGTGCCTCCCCAGTGCAGCCTCCAACCCGCCCCCCCCCGACAACTTTGCTGCGGTCGCAACTCTCCCGGGCCCGCAGCCCGGCCACCGCGGGCCGAGCGGGCACCGAGGACCGGCGGTGCCGCGGGAGCCCGGGCCGCCCCCGCCCGCCCTACCTGCCCAGCCGCCCGGCTCCGCCGCCGTTTGCAGCATCCTCCCGCCGGCTGCTCGCTCCCGGCTGGGCGAGCGCGCTCCCGGAGGAGGAGGAGGAGGAGGAGGAAGAGGAGGAGGAGGAAAGCGGGGAGGAGGAGGGGGGGGATGAAGGCAACGCGCGCGCCGCCGCGGTCGTCCCCCCCCCCGCCCCGGCGCCGTGCGCCTGTACGGGGTGGGAGGGGGGAACCGCAGCGGCGCATCCCGGTGCTGCATCCTGCAGCGGGGCCGGGGGGGCCGCCGTGAACCCCTCGGTCCGGGGTGCCCCGGGCGGGCACGGGGCTGCCGAGAGCCGGGGCGGGTGGCTGAGCGGGGTCTGGGGGGGGCCCGCCGGGGACCTCCTGTCCGGCTGTGCCGCCGCAGCCCCCCGGGCACCCTCAGGGATGCGCAGAGGGTCTCCAGGCCCTTCCCGGGGGATCTAGGGGGTCAGTAAGGTGCGTGGCTGGGCACACGGAGGAGGGTGACCCAGCAGGGCTGCGGGGAGGCCACCCGCATTTGGGGGCACTGAGATGCCCGGTGCCACCAGCGCAACAGAGCACGGAGGGGGCAGGGCTTGGTCCGTCCCACTGAGTTTGCCCCTTCAGCTCTGCGTGCCCGGCTGGGGGTCTCCAGTCCCGTAGCCCCGAGGGGCAGCAGACAGCCCGGCTCCCCGAGAGCTCTGGGAGGGGATAGGGCAGGTGGCCCCCCCAGACAGCCCTGCCCCTCCGAAGGAGCTGGAGGAGCCCCGCTGCTCCAGGAGGATGAAACGAAGCCAGGCGGGAGGGGATGAAGGGAGAGGACCTGCAGGGAGATGCTGTTTGCTCTTAAGTCATCATAGCCGGCGCGCAAGGCACCCGCCAGGCAAAGGCTCCTTTGCTGACATACAGCTGGCTTGTGCTAAGATCAACATTTTTTTGAGTGCAAAAGCATGTGTTTTCCTATCGTTGTCATTGTTATTAATATTTTAGCAGCTCCCAGAACCTTTAAGCGGGGCCACACAGTGTTGACACAGAAGAGCAGATACAGAAAAGACCCGCTCCCGCCCCAAGGAATAGAGTGTCTAGACACGTTATATAATCACATTTTGCCCTCCTCCAGGACATTTTGCAGAGGATCTCAAAGCACTTCATAAAAGTGCTAATTAAGCTTTGCAGCCCGGCTGCAAGGGAATTGCTCTGCCCTCCCGGGCTCTCTGGCCAAGAGCACTCTCCTCCAGAGCAGACGCACTCAGGGGTTCTCATCTCCGGCAGCTCTCGCTCACTTGCTGCTTTGCCGGCACTAAAAAGTGAATTGATGCCAAGAGGAAGAAGTCCGATCAGCCCCGTGAAGTTGCTGGCAGAGGGGTGGAGGTTGCTGGAAGCAAGAGCAGACGATGCACTGCTCTGAGCTCCTCTGGGCCCACGGAGGACCATGGCTGCAGGAGGGCTCGAGGGCTCCAGCTACCAGGGGTGTAGAAACTAGGAGCAGGGAGACCGGATTTTGAGCTCCTCTCCGGCCCAGAGAAGCTGTGGCTGGCCCATCCCTGGAGGTGTTCAAGGCCAGCTTGGACGGGGCTTTGGGCAACCTGGTCTGGTGGGAGGTGTCCCTGCCCATGGCAGGGGGGTTGGACTAGATGATCTTTAAGGTCTCTTGCATCCCAAACAGTTCTATGGTTCTATTTCTAGGTCTGTTGATCTTGGAATACAAACGGATGGCCCAGCAGCACTGGGTTACACCTGTCCATACCAAGAGCCCCTTTTCTCGCTGCCACAGGAACCAGGGTCAGGTCCTGAGGATCGGCAGTGTGGCACCCCCGAGCCTCAGTGTGGCGCTCATTATAGATTACTTTGGTTTTTAAGAATCCTTTCTCCAAAGCTTCGTGCATTTATTTGCTGTGCCATCTGATTTTCATGATGTAGGGTGGTTTTTTCCTCCCTATAAATAATTACAGGCACTCTAATGGATCTCAAACCTTGCATTACCTTAGCTGTCAGGAGCTTGATGATTACGGTGTAGCCTTCCTCTCCAAGGAGCAGAGACAGGGCTGCAGCTCCTCCACAGACTTTTTTCATTCACGTTAACCCTTACAGCCCCGCCCTGCCTCCACCACGCTGTGAGGAAAGGGACCGTACTCCCCCCTTCCAGGTATGGGAACCAGGAAGCGCAGGGATAAGGCCTCTCACCCAGCCCACATCTCCCGGTGTTCCAGCACTGGGGAGCATGGATGAGATGCTCCCCCTCCACGGTAACTGCTGGCTTCCCCCTCCCGCAGGCAGCCATTCACATCACTCACAGTCTAATGCAATATTCCTCTTGCCGTCTTTCCCATCTCCTTAAGTTTTCAGAGTGTATTTAGCAAGCCTGCACACAGGGAGTTTTTTTAATTAAACTAAACTTTCATGCCCATTCTATCCTGTCCTATGAAGGGACCGAGCCAGTGACACTTTGCTGTGTCAAAAAGATGAGCAAGTGCCGGGCGGGAGAGAAGAGGGAGCTATACCCACCGGAGGGCCAGGTCGGATCCAGTCAGCTCATGCAAACTGTCCTCAGCCGGACCCCCTGGGTCTGCGCCCCCCGAGAGGAGCCCAGCTCTGCCAGGCGCTGGCTCCCCAGCACGCAAATGCGCTTTGGTGATTACATTCCTCATGAAAATGTTTTCACTAAAGCCAATACCAATTCTTCATTTCCCATATGACCCTGCCCAGCCCTGCCTTGCTGCCGCACAGACCCAGCCTCAGCTGGCGCAAAACAAATTCCGGCAGGCTGCGAGGAAACTTGTTTTCCCATCCAGAAACACGGCAAGGCAATCAATGCGCTATGCATCTCAGCAATGCTGCCTAATCCTCCCGGAGACATGGTTTTTCTTGGGTTTAGTTCAGCTTCTCCCCGAGTTATCGTTTGTGCCAAGGCCAACGGAGACTCGTCGCCCTTGAACCTCTGAGTTTGCCGCAGATAGTTCTGAAAACGGAGACAAATCTCTCAACAAAGAGAAGGTCGTCTCCAGCTGCGCCACACCGAAACGCTGTGGGACAGATTAGCAGAAGGAACAGCCCATCCAAATCCTCCATCTCGCTGCAGTTGCTCACAAAGTTTCTCCCACCCCTGTGCTCATTTCTTTACAGCAACTTTTTGCATTCGAAAGAGAAGAAATCAGCCTAGGAGGGAACCAACGGGCACTCCTCAGGGCTGGAGCATCACCTCTCCTCATGTTTGTGGAGTTCAGCAGCTCTGCATTCAGTAAATAAGAAGTTTTACAGTTAACCCAATGGTCTACACCCTCACAGCAGCAAGGGAGCTGCGTTATTGGCCCCTGGCAGCTCCGAGCATCTCATGGCACACGGAGGCGCTGGCGCTGCCTGGAGTGAGCCAGGTGCCAGGTAGGGGTGATGGAGGAGCCAAAGGCTGTCCCAGACACAATGCCACCGAGACACTTCCAAGTCCAGACATGGAGCCACGGGACCACAAGCCCTGGCCCTGTCCTGCCCAGGGAGCCCCAGGCTCCTGCACAGCATCGGGGTCCCGAATCACCGGTAGATTGGAAAGGGGAAGATGAGGAGGAGCCCAGATCCGAAAACCACAGTCCAGACCCTCAGCTATGCCTGCCTCGAGGCACCACTGCAAGCACCTGTAACGGAGCAGGAGGGACAGCAAGCGAATCTTTTAAAGCAATTTTAAGCTGATTATTACAAAGCCCCTCCCTGCACTGGCCAGCTCTGCAAGGAGCAGCCCTGAGCACCGAAAAGCATCCCCAGGGCTGCTGGTGTGTCCTCTCCCGCCATGCCTATCTGCAAACCCTGGAGTGCAGAGCCAGTGCCATCATGGGCTGCCGCCACCAGTGCAGCAACTTGTGCGTGATTCATGAGTGACGGATCCTCCCGAAACGGCTGCCCAGGTTCTGCTGCGCCCCATGGAGACGAGAGTCAGCAGCTCAGGTGCTGCCAAAGTGTCCCCCAAGAGAACGCAACCAGGGTCGAAAGCCCCCCAGCCTCCTCCGGGCACGCTGCCACTGAAGCCTGAAGGTTTCTCCGGGAGCAGGAGGACCCTTCCTGCAGCACCCGCCAGGGTCCCACCAGCACTGGCTGGCTGCAGTGCTGAGAGCTGCGGTCTCCATTCCCAGTATCGCTGCCTCCCATGCGGCAGGGGACCTGCGCCAGGCAGATCCTCTCCCTGCCTGGGCTTCTGGGCACTGAGCTGGGGTCCCGCAACCCGGGGAGGTCAGCGCGAGGCGGCTCAGTCCCAGCATCGCTTTCCAGGAAGCCTCGCTGGCTCCTCGGCCGCCGCACTGAGCCGTGCCAAGCTGCTCCAGCAGCTGCCGTGGCCGTTCAGCAGCTGTTAAGCCTATAATTGCTCATTGAGTCTTTTTTTTTTTTTTTTTTGGGTGAAAGCAGCACTGTCAGGGAATTAAAATCTTTTCAAAAGCCTGTAAAGATTTCATAAATGTTTCAGATTCAGATTAATGGGGGTTAGCGTCTTTACAGCCAGGAGAAGGGGGCAGGCGATGGGGAGACAGGCAGCAGCACATCTCAACAGCCATAACCGGTTAAAGAAGTGACACTGACAAGCAGCCCTGGCCCACGGGAAGTTGTCCTTGCCTTTGTGCCAAGGCTGCCCTGACCCTGCCTGGCCCCCAGCACAGGGCAGGATTAGTCCTGTTCAGCAGCCTGGGTGCAAGGGCCCATCTTTGGTGGGATCCAGGTTGCTCGCCTTAAATTCCCACGGCACGCCAATGGTGGGCAGTGGGACACTGGGATACAGGCACGGCAACACCACCAGCCTCCAGGAGAGCGAGAAACCAACAAGGGGCAAGCGAGGGCCTGAGCAATAGCAGCGTCTTGGCTCTCACGCCTGTGCTGCGCCCGTTAGCTGAATTAGCAGATTACCTGGCCCTGGCCAGATGCGGTGATGGACCCAGCAGTCGGCGCAGACGGGGAGAGCACCAGCCCGGCAAACACCCGCATTTGGATTCAGAGGAGCCCGCAGTGTCCTCAGGGGCAAAGGTTTGCACTCTGTAAGACTCGTTGTAAAAATGGGATAAGTTTTATACAGCCCTTTCCACAGGAGCACTTTGCAAATAGCTCGTTAATTAAATCTCAGCACTCTTCTGTGAGGTAAGGCCATTACCAGCAGCACTCCAGGGTGTGCAAATTGAAGATCAACCCATGGTCCAGCAGCACCTTCCTGTTCCTTTTAAGGACAGAGCAAGAGCGCTGGGACAGTGACATGTCTGTGCGTCTGTCCCCACGCTCGACGGATGCCTCGCCTCCGCAGCGACGGCTGCACTTCTGCCACAGAGCTCTGGCTCCACCAGCACGTCACTGGGGCAGCAGGACAAGGGCAGTGACCCAGCCCAGGTGCCAGAGGGGTCGGCCACCCCGACACCCGCATCGTCACGGCTGCCACAGCGTACGTTGCCTGTTTCACTGCGACCCTTGCAGCGCTGGAGTGGTCTGGTTGGGAGCAAAGGGAGGATGAAAACCTCAGAGCCATCTCAGAATCTCAGGCGCAGGAGATGCCTAACTTGAGCCTGCAGACGCTTGAGACAAAGCGCGTGCTAGCAGAACCTTTGGAAACCAAAAGGCAACAGGAGGAGCGCAGTGTCCACCAGGGAAGCGCTGGGGACTTGGAGTCCGTCCCTCAGCCCTGGGGAGCTGGTTTAGGAATTTTGAATGTTTGCAGCACCTGATGCTCTGCAGCTCTGCTGATCCCGCACTGGGTACGCAGGGTCTGTCCCCACAGGGAGCCCGGCCGACCCGGCGGTGCACCTACACTCAGCATGGGGGCCCTGGTCCCGCAGAGCAATCTGGAGGCTGCCCCATGGCAGGGATGCTCCAGCCTCATGGCAGGGATGGAGCTGGTGGCCATGCACATGGGCCAGTGCTAGTCTCTGGCACCCTGTGGCAGCTGGGAGGACCAAGGGCTGTTGTGTGACTTCAAGAACAAGCAACAGGGACACTCGAGCCCCAGCAGGGCTGTTGTGGGCGACACTCAGTGTTTACAGGTTACCGAGGCACCATGTGCTCCTGCTGGCAGCCCCCACTCCATCCTGGGCACCCACTATTTTTAGCATGAGTGCAGAGCTGCCTTTGATCATCCCTCTATTAGCTTTGTAAAATATCCAGGCCAGATGAGTGTGTCGCACAGCCTCCGCAGCATGGCTCCGCCGTAACCCGCTTCACAAGGAACGGCTCAGGGACGCTGGCTGCTGCCAGCGGGACCACAGCGTGGGGAGGAACCAGCGTCAGGGGTCAGGGACCCACCTGCTGCCGGAGATGAAACACGCACAGAGCAGCCGTGCCCCCGCACCCCTGGCAGAGCCAGGCTGTGCAGACAGCCTGGTTCGCACCCCGGGTTCCGCACCACCCCGACACCAGCACCCTGCACCCATGGGTGCTGCACCACCACGGGCCCCGTTTTCTAAGCGGGGCACAGACACAAGAGCACACTGGTCAGAGCCGGCGCTGCCGGTGGTCCAGCACAAGGCAGGTTCTCCACTGGGCTGAGCTCCTGTTTGGGCACCCATGGGTGCAGGAAGCCCCCTCACCGGGTGCAGGGATAACAGAGGGACTCCCAGCACCTGGTCCTGGAAACTGCCTCTCCCGCCAGCACCAGCAGCCCACTCCCCGTGCCGGGCATCACTGCCTCGGCATCAGCTCCCGAAAGGCCGCCTGAGCAAACGAGGCACCAATAACTCATCGTTATGGAGAGACTTCTATTATTTTTATGGCAGTTGTTCTTTCCTTCCTGTTGTAACTTTTAATTAAAATCTACAAAAGGAAGATAACTAGTCCCTCTGCATAATTGCGGGGAGTAAATTTTATTGTATAGAAAAGTGGTTTTAATTTTTAATAGACTTATTTTTAAGGAAGAGCAACACTTTGAAGGGAGCTGTGAGCCCTGGTAACATTATCAAAGGCAAGAAGAGGAACAAAGATGGGTTTATTACATGTTCCCTATAAAACTGTTATTTTAGGGGAGTTCTGTGCTTCCTCCTAATGAGAGATGAATTGCACCGGCTTCATTTGCTGTAGGAGGAAAATTAAAATGAAACTGATAAGAGGCCCAGCCTCTAGCTTCTGACTTACCTCCCAATTATAAATGAAAGCTCACAGGCATTCCAGAGATGGGACTTGATGTCTACATTAATTATAAATAAATTATCTACACTTAATGTTTAAATGAAATTCCAGATAAAGCTTTATATTTAGAAAAGCATTGCATCAGCACATAAATATTTATGCGAGGAGTCTGGATGAACTGCGGTTGCTTCGGTGTGACGTCGGAGCGGAGCCGGAGCGGGGAGCCCCAGCCGGGTGCTCAGGGGGAGCGGAGCGGGACGGTCGGGTCTCAAACCCAAACCACCACCAGGGTTTGCAAAGGGGAGGTAGTGGGACACGCTGGGGCTGAGGCTGGCCACATGTGGAGCAGCAGAGACATCCCCTGCATGCAGCCAGGATGGCCAAGGACAGTGGCTTCCCCCCATCTGTCTCCAGCCCCTGAGACCCAGCAGCCACATCCCAGTGGGACCACCAAGGCACACAGCACTGGAGCCAGGGGAGCCTTGTCCCCACAGCACAGGGCAGGGGGACACACCAGAGCCCCAGGGGGAGCAGCACCAGCCCCAGGCAGAACCTCAGGTCACAGCAACATAAACCCAACAGCCCCAGTCTGGGTGGGGGACTCCTGCTCTGGCTGGTGGATCACAGCAGCTTTCACAGGACACAGCGGGACCAGCACAGGCCCACAGAAAGAAGTTTGGGTCTATGCTAGGGGAAATGGCTGCTCCTCAGCCCCACACTGCCACCAGAGCCACACACACCTACCAGTTTCCAAAGGTTTCTCTTGCCTTGGGGCTCAGGAAACATCACAGAAGCCAGCTCCGTCCCAGCAACAGCCAGAGCCATTTCCTACAGAGCAAACCTGTCTCTCTTTTCCTTCCCAGCATCCCAACACCAGAGCAGCACCACCCACCTTTAAAGCCTCAGCCCCGGAGTGGGGGAGGCTGAACGGCCCCACCTGGGCACGAGGGCTCAGCTGCCCTGCCTGCCCTGCCTGCCCTGCCTGCCCTGCTGCCTGCACTGCAGGGGAGCTGCCAGGACCCCCTTTTCCAGGAGGTAAACTGAGGCACAGAGAAAAGCTCTGATTTGCTCTACACCTTCTAGTATTAACCCCAATCACTTTAGCAACAAGGACAGTAGGTTTTATAACAGCAAATAAATGCTGTTTTCCATCATGCCCTGTCCCTGCCGTCCCAGGACCAACCCCCCCCCCAGCTGCCCCCCGGTGCCTCAAGACTTCGGTCCTGATAGCGAGAGTCGTTTCAGAGCTTTTCAGCCCCTCAGCAGCAAAAAGGGGACATCATCCACACCGCAGCATCTTTCACAGCTTCGCCTCAGCTGCTGCAGAAAGTTTTATGGCTCGCACAGGTTTGCTGTTTGGCTCAGGCTTAAAAAGAGACATTTTTTATGCTTTAATGCAGTCAGGGTGGAGGAGAAATTTGACAGGCCCATGGCTCAAAGCTCTATAGAAAAATAGTAAAAGAGAATAAATAAAAGATGATTGCAATCGTTCAGCCCCCAGTCACTTGTGCAGAAGTTCAGCCAAGGTCCAGGTGGGATCCAGAATCCTGGTTAGCCACCGCAGAGGTGGGACATCGTCCCTGGGGACACGTCCCTGCCCGTGCCAGCAGCCAGCTGTGAGCAGAGGTGCCACTCTGGACACCCGGACTGCTGCCCTGGGTGCCCGGTGGGAAGCCTGAAGGAAGAAACCTTCTCCCAGTGTTCAGACGCTCACGGCCATCCTCCCAGAGCTGCTTCATGCCATCGAAAATCTGGGATGCAGCAGCTTTCCAGGGTCCTAAATGCATTTGCCTGATTTCTTCTTGCTGCCTGCCTAAGCCCTGGCTGCTCCCAGCCCGGTGCCCCCCACCAGTGTGTGCCAGCCCCCCCAGTGTGTGCCAGCCCCCACCAGAGCCCGGGCTGCCAGCATGTTTTATTAACGCACCTTCCTGCTTGCTGACGCTGCTGTTTGCTCCCCAGCTGCCGGCGTGCCAGGCAGCTTCCTGCAACAGCCCGAGAGCAAGGTGGGGAGCGGGGACACAGCTGATGCCAGGCGACACGCTCGAAAATAAATAAACAGCACATCAGGATATAAACCCTCCTGCTTCCACGCGGCTCTGCCCAGGCAGCCCCTGCCTCGAGACTGCAGGATTTTGTGTCCCATCCCTGCCATGCCGGAGGGGCCAGGGGCTGAGCATCGTGGGGCTCCTCTGGTCTCCCGGGAAAGATCCTCTCCTCCCCATGCTGCCCCACAGCCAAGCTCTGCTGGGCCTCAACTGGCATATTGGCACGGTGCTGGGCTGAGCTCTCTGCAGGGTCATGGGCAGCCTGGGAAAAATCTGTGCTAATGCCCTGACTCCAACAGCCACATTCATCCCTCCGGCCAAATGCTGCTATGGCCACAGCCACTGGTCCCAGGCCCTCTGCATCCCCAGGGCCGTTCCCCGGCTGTGCCATTTCACCCAGGATTAGCTGAAGCACAGGGCGAAGCGGTGCCCGACTGCCTCTTCCCTTCAGGAGCGGCTGTGGTGCAAACCGGCTGCTGCAACCCTCCTGCGGGTACAGATACAGGCACTGCCAGTGCCCTGCCAGCTCCGGTCTCCCACATCAGGCAGGACACATGTTGGGAACAGCAGAGCTTGGGGACCACACAGAGCATCCCAGCCTGGGCAGAGCATCCAGCCATGGAATAGCGTCCCAGCCATGGAATAGCATCCCAGCCAGGGCAGAGCATCCCGGCAATGGAACAGCATACCAGTCAGGGGAGAGCGTGCATGTGTGACCTGTCGGCGAGGGTTGGGCAGGCAGACCCTGGCACAGTCGGCCCAGGAGTTGCAGCAGGGTCACCTTTGGTATCACAGCGCTGCACAGTCCTCACTCTGCAACAGGAGCGGTATCTCATTTCTTCCTCAATTAGCTCCTGATTATCAGTGTCCCAGGGCCCCTTTCCAGTCTCTGTTTAATGCACCATTAATAATTCATTTCTAAGATAGCAAGAACGCAGTGCGAGGTTAGGGCTTTGTGACTAATAAGTACCAGAGCAACCCTCATCTCCAAGGGACAAATGAAGGGAACAAAAATAAAGCAAAAGAATCAAAGATAATATGTTTTGTGGCCTTTAATCAAACACTGGATGAAGGGTTTGATTACTCAGGTGAAGAACACACAGGCATGCTCCTCCTTGGCGGCCGCAGGCTGCAGGGCTCCCACGCCTCGCCGGCACCACCAGGGCCTCGCCAGCACTGGCACCGTCCCACCACCTTCCCTGATGGCAAAGAGGGAAACTGAGGCACCTCGAGGCAAAACTTGGGTGCTCCCTGCTGCCCCGCTCCCAGGGCTGGAGGTTCAGGTGCATGCTGGAGCTTTCCTCAAGCTGGAAAATCCCAGGTGGGCAGATTTCCCCAGTGCCTGGCCCTAACTCTTGGTCCCTGGGGCAGAGAGAGGAACCAGAAATCCTGGCCTTTTCCTGGAAAACCCTGGGTGTTTCCCTGGAAGCCCTGGATGCCCCAGCCCCTCTGTGGGGGCTTTGAGGATGGGTGGGAGGCACAGCCCAACTTGACCAAGGGGCTGCGATGTCCCACTGCCCAGCCCGAGGCTCTGCACTGTGCCGGGGACGGTAAACAACATTGAAGAACTTCCAGGAACATGCTCAAATACACATTGTTTTTTCCCCAAAAAAGCTGCTGAGCATCCCAGGCTTCAGTGACAGAAAGTGCAAAGCGGACCTGCCCGACCGCACGGCCGGCACGCTGTTACATGTGTCGTCTCTCCTGGGAGCCTGGCAAGTGCCGGCCTCTCGCACAAAACATGAAAAGGACTGAAAAACCATGACTGGAGTTTGCTCAAACTGCAGAGCGGCACATGGCCCCGCTGCGATGGGACCGTCCCTCTCATGGGGCAGGAAGGAGAAGCATCTCCTTGCTCTCTCCCACAGCCACTGTCCTGCCGTGCCCCATTTCGGGTAATAGCGGAGAAACTGTGGGAGGGAAACAAGCAAATGAACAAAAACCATCCACCAAAATAACCGCAGCCACAGGAGGAGAAGCAGCCAGGCAGCGTGCAAGGCGCGATGGACCAGGAACACCCACCGGGCTGATGGTGACAGCGTGGTCCATAGCCCTCAGGTGCAAAAACTCCTGCCTCCTTACACAGGAGCTCGCAACTGCAGCCGGCAGCACCGGTGTGGGACAGGAGACTGGGTATTCCCAGTCCGCTGCTCTGGATGGGAGGGGAGAGCTCTTGGCAGGTTGAATGCCAAGGGCTTGGTGTCTGGAAGGGGTGGGATGAGCAGCCGTTCCCGACGCTGGGCTGGGCAGCAGCGGTTGGGGCGATGGGGACCTCAGGACAAGGCTTTCCGAGCCGGGCAGCGCAGCGGGGCTGGGGAGGGAGAGGGGCAGAGCCGGCACTGGCCGGGAGCGCGGTGAGGAACCGCACGACGTGTTGGCAGCTGCACATTAAGTGTGACGGTTTCTGACAGATCCAATTATAAAGCTGGGTCTCAGCAGAATTGCAGTCCTGAGATTTAGTGCATGAAATTTTGTTTGGGAATTTTCTGAGATTGCAGCTTGTGCTGCGGGTCCCCACGCGCCCTGGGCTGCGCTGACGCCCACCGAGCCATCCCTGGGTCTCTCCCCCACTGTGCTGCATCCCCTCCCTTCCCTGTGTGCTGCCAACGCACAGGCCAAATGCAGAAAGTCACCTGGAATATAGCAAGGAGAGAAGCAAACCCCACCGGCAGTGCTGGAAAAGGGGGGTACCTCCCCCTCTTCTGCCCGACGGAGACCCGCCCGGCTGCCAGCCCCAGGTGCTGCGTGCTGGGATCTTCCCTGCCCCTGCACAGCCCCAGGGACAGCGGGGCTGGGATCACGCATGGGCTATGGGCTATAAATCACTCGGGCTTCCAGTAGCTGAGGATCTGCCCTGGGACAGTATTTTTAGCCCAGCTTCCTAGAAAAGCGAGGTGTGCATGCAAGGGCAGAGTCTGCCCGTGCATCGCCGTTCGGATGATTTCAGCCAATTGACTGGTCTTAGGGCAAGGAGGTTCCCAAGAGTTTCCCTAAAAGCAGTGAGCCCAGAGAGGCAGGAGAGGCAGGAGAGGCAGGACAGCCTTCCCTCTGGCGAGGGGACAAAGCGGTTTGGCCCCAGGGCTGTGACACTGGAGAGGCAGCTGCAGTGACAGGAGAAGCATCTCGCCTGCGCTGCTGCGGGGGAGCAGCCCATGGGTTCACAGGGTCCCATCTCGAGTTGGGGAGAAGCAGGCAGCCCATTGCTGGAGAAGGAGACACATGGCAAATCCCCCTAGGGAATAACTCCCAGCAGCATCTCCCCTCCTGGGCAGGAGGACCCCCGCACTGGCTCAGACCCAGAGGCCTGGGGGCCATGGGGGGAGGTCTCTGTGGGGTTTCTGCTGCTCTCGGCCATCTGATGAGGAAGCAAACGGCTGTGCTGCCCCTCCTTGCAGCCCCATGCCAGCCCACCCACCGCTGCTGGGCCAACCCCTTCCCCAGGGCAACGCTTCTGCAGGCAGTGCCGTGTCGAGCCCCCCGGGCACCGGCCCCTCTGCCAGCCCACGGCCCAGCCACTGCCACATCTCAGCGAGTGGCCCCTTCCTCCTTGGCTGACCAGGGACTCAACCGCCCTGGAAATGCTCCTCGGATGAAAGCGGCCGAGTAACCTCCAGGGACCGAGGAGATTTGGGCCAAAGAGGACGTGGGGATGTGAGGCTGGCAGCTCCCCCGTGGTGCTTTGGTCCAAAGGGATGCCGAGTGTCTGTGCTGAGCACTGCCCCTGCCCCTAACCAGAGCCACGCGAGTTCATTTGATCAAACACACACCCTGGATTAGAGGGTTTATTTTACTTTTTATATAGTGGCTGAGAGGGCAGTGCTGTGCCCTGGTGCTGACAGTGGATGATGTGATCGCAGGTGGGGAGGAAGCTTGGGATGAAAGCTGGCAACTCTGCAGCACCGCAGCCGTCGGAGCAGAGCTGCGTCACCATCCCCTGGCTTTGGAATCTGGGAGCTGTTGGGAAGACAGATTTGCTTTCACACCTGCAAGGCTGTTCCATCCTCTGCCATCCACAGCTGAGCCCAGGCTGGCGAGAGCAGCAGGGAGGAAGGTGCTGGGGCTGCTCTGTTGCTGCCTGGGGGCTGAGAGCGCCCCCCACCCCCCAGCTCGGTTTTTGTGCCCTCCTCGGAGGGGGGCATTTAATGAATGGCTGAGAGGGCAGTGCTGTGCCCTGGTGCTGACAGTGGATGATGTGATCGCAGGTGGGGAGGAAGCTTGGGATGAAAGCTGGCAACTCTGCAGCACCGCAGCCGTCGGAGCAGAGCTGCGTCACCATCCCCTGGCTTTGGAATCTGGGAGCTGTTGGGAAGACAGATTTGCTTTCACACCTGCAAGGCTGTTCCATCCTCTGCCATCCACAGCTGAGCCCAGGCTGGCGAGAGCAGCAGGGAGGAAGGTGCTGGGGCTGCTCTGTTGCTGCCTGGGGGCTGGGAGCGCCCCCCACCTCCCCGAGCCCCCCGGAATGAGCAGCCCCGTGTCTCGGCATTCCCGTTATGGTGCCTGCAGGGACCTGTGTGCGACAGAGGCAGCGCTGCCCCCACAGCGCCCTGGGCACCTGCCTCCCTGTGCCACCGGCACGGTCGGCATCACCCGGCCACATGCCAGGGAGCTTTTTTAGCCTAAGCAGAATAAAACCACAGGGATTATATTTCCTGCCTCCCCACTTGGGGCGGGAGGGAAATTGTTTGATGCTAATCCCCTTGTTTAATCCGCCGGCAACCTGACATGCTAACAGTCAAGATTAACTCCCGGCGGGGAATTGTTAGATGTGCAGCCGCTGGTTGTGGGGACAGCGGAGCAGACCAAGACAAGGATGTCCCTGCACGCTTTGCGGGCTCCCATGCCCTCCCAGCAGCAGAGGAGAGGGAAGGTAGGAGTGGTGTGGAGAGAGGGCTTTTGGTTTCCAGGATCGAGTTCCTCCACGATGAGCAGTTTTCACCAGGCTGGAATTTCCTCTGGTACAGAAAGGGAGGCTCCAGCTGTCCCGGGAAAGGTCACCTCGGGGGCTGACGTGCTCCCAGGCTCTGGCAGAGATACCATGCGACAGCGAGATTTTCAGATGTGCCTGGGAAGCAAAATTCAGTCCCCCATCCCCCTTGCCCACAAAGCCACTGGACTCGTCCTGCTGCTGCCCAAGGCTGCATCCGTGTGGGGCCAGAGTTGCAGGGTCAGGACCCCTGGCCCCGGGCACCTGCGGTCCAGCCAGGGCATCGCTTTGAGAAAGGTGCTCAGCCGCTCTGCGCCCTCCTTGCTGCAGACCTGTGCCTGATTTTGAGTTTCAATTTGTCTGACTTTATCTTCAAGCCCTCAGTTCTTATTATTCCTCTCTCAGCTAAGTTAAAGAGCCCTTTAATACCTGGCAGTTTTCTCCCTGGGAAGGTACTTGCACACTGTAATCAAGTCACATCTCAGGCTACTTTTCGATAAGCTAAACAGATTGAGCTCTAAGTCTCTGCTAAACACCCAGCCTCGGGAAAGGGCCAATCTGCGGAGCTGCCAAGCAGAGTGGAGCTGGGTTTTTTTCAGCTGGTGCATTGAAAGGTGAATTGTCGCTTTCTGATGCACTGATGGTAAATGAAATGGGCTGTATAAAAATAAATCGTTGCATTGCCCTCGCTCTGGAGGGGTCTGTGAGCACACATGGCTGCCGGAGGCACGAGGGGTGCTGGGGAAGGAGGACGTGGGCACTCCTGAGGCTGTGCCCATCCCCACAGCGAGCCCTGGCCTGGCAGCCTGTGGGAAGAGCAGGTGGAAAACACCTTCGTCGCACTTTTGCCAGCAAAACTTGCTGCAGCGGCTGTTTGCTGCGGGGCTAATGGTTCCTGTCTCCATTTACAGGCAGGGAGTTACGATGGCTGGGAACGTAAGTGCTTCAGGGAGCCGGGGAGCTGAGATAAGCAAAGATGCTCCAAGCCACAGACTTAAATCCAAAGGTTATTGACAGGAGATGTGTCAGTGCATAAGAACCAGTCCAGCAGCCCTCTCTAATGCCCGGCTATTGACAGGGCAGTTGGAGTGATGAAATGGGGCTTCAGGCTGGTTTAATCACAGGACAAGCCTGCCCGAAGGGCCAGGTACGTCCGTCGCTCTCTGTGGAGGCACTGGCACGCTGTGGCGCAGGGATGAGGGAGCGGGGTGGCACAGGGCAGGGGGCAGCCCCCTCCAGGGAGCCCATCCCTGGGCTATGTGTGTGTGTGGGGAGCAGAGGGACCCCCCGGCCTGGGGGTCTGACCCACGGGGGGAGGACAAGTGGTGCAAAGCAGACGTGGTGCCGGTGCACGAGGAGAGCCTGCCGGCAGCGGGCTGGGGCTGGGGCTGCACTCAGGCAGCCCCGCAGCACCTGGATCTGGTCAAACACGGACTGTCAGCCTCCCTGAGTCCCTGTGGCTCCGAAGCTGGTTTATCAGCACGCTCCAGACCCAATCGATGCAGGAGTGACCTGAATGGCTGATGAGAGGGGAGCAGCCACTGTCCCTGCCCTGGGCTGAAGGATGCAGTGACAGCGCACTCGGAGGAGGCTGCCCAGACAGCCAGGGCAGATTAACAGGGGTCGCAGGGATGCATGTCCCCGCACACTCACATGGGCCAGCCTGGCCACAGGCAGCCTGGGGACTCAGCCACGCGAGGCCAGCTCTGAAGGATGCCGGCTCTGAAGGACACTGGCCAAGGTCGCAGCACCAACCACTGCAGCTCAGCTGCTCTCTGCCGCCAGGCCCAAGGTGACTGAGCCCCCGGGAAGGAGAAGCCAGATGGGGCTGGGGTTAAAGCAGAGATGCACAGGGAGGAACAAGCAGAGGATGGATGCAGAGCCGCTTGCAAAACCCACAGACTCCCACAGAGTGATGCTGTCCTGGCCCTGTATCCCATAGGGTCAGGTGCACCCCCTCAAAAATGGGCAAGTTTGCATCAATGTTGCAGAAATTCTGGTTTTGGGCACCAAAGTGGACAATCAGATCCATCTAGGCTGGTGAAGGATTGTACCACCCAGTGCTGCAGGCACCCATCAGGTTAACTCACAGCCTGGATTCTCTGAGCACAAATCAGGGCAATTTGAGCTTAGCAAAATGATCTGGGGTCCCTGCAGGAGGGATTCTGCCTGGGGAGAGGTAGGAGAGGCCATCCCAGCCCACAGAGAGCTACAAATAACTCAAACGGCCTCATTACCCAGTTTCTGATGAACAGGAGTTTGATTTCATGTTTCCCTGGGGGCTAACTCCACCTGAAACTGGGCTATGCCTCATTACGGCAGAAGCCGCTGCCTTCAAAGTCAGGCAGGAGCAGCACGCTTGCTCCGAGCACCTGTCCTCGCTGGAGGTAACCGCCGGCAGCGGCCCATGGCGAGGAGCCCCGATGGCCACAGCGCCCGGGTACCGTGCTCCCAGGGTTGGGTGCCCAGAGAGCGGCCGGGTTTTGGGCAGAGACCCCTCTGGGACATCCAGGTGTCCCCGCCTGCGCCTGCAGCCTTCGGTGCCCGGTGGAAAAACCGCCCCTCGCCCTTCGTGGGAGCTCCTTGTGCCCGGCAGCACCGGGCTGGGAGCACGGACAGAGTGTGCCCCCTCCGCGCTCCCGCCGCCCCCGCCGCCGCCTCACCCGCCGGGACGCCCGCAACCGCGCTGCTTACCGGAGCGGGAGGTCCCCGGGCCGGCACCGACACGCGTGGCCGGATCCTGCGGGGAAGGGGCACGCACGGAGCGGCGGGTGCGAGCGCCGCAGCCTCCCCGCCACCGGCCGGGCACCGGCTGAGCGACCCCCCGGACCGGGCCCGCTGCCCCGGGCGTCCCCCAGCTCCCCGGGCATCGCCCTCATCCCACGGCCGGGCCGGGCCAGGGCTTCCCTCTAGCGACCGTCGGCGGGAGAGCACGCCCGGGGGGAAACGCGGGATCCGCCGCCGCAGCATCCCGGCCCGGCCGCGGGGACACCGAGCCCCCGGCACCGAAACCCCCCCGAGGCCGGCCCGGGCGCGGGGTCCTGCCGCGAGCCCTGCGGCTCCCTCAGCCTCCCCGGCTCGGAAGCAAGGGACCCGGCGAGCTCTGCTTCCCCGGGGCCGCTCCAGCTGAGCCTGCAGAGCCCCCGGGGGGGACACAGGGGCACTCGGGAGCTGCCGGGGCAGGGGCAGGGTCGCACAGCCCCTTCCCCGAGCCCGGGCGCCCAGGCAGGGTGACTCCGGCCACACTGTGCTGGACTCCCCGGTTCAGCCGCAGCAGCCCTTTCATCCCTGCCAGAAGGTCAAATCCACCCGCAGCTCCAGCTCCCTGCAGTTCCTGCAGGGCTGAGCCAACGCAGAGAGGCTGAGGCTCATTCTGGGCTGTGGGAGGTTTGTCTCGGGTGGGCTGTGGGAGGTTTGTCTCGGGTGGGCAGGTGAGGTGGGTCGCTCAGGCTCAGGTCTGCAGGGGGATGTAGGACTGGGGCAGCCCCACACACGCGACTCCAGGCACTGGCAGCGTGCAGTGGGATCTGGCTCTCCAGCAGGCAATGGGGCGGTCCGGCTCCAGTATGAGGGCTGTCCTGTATCAAACCTGCCTGTGCACAGCAGGCTGTTGCGATGAATGAAACTGCCAATGCTTCCCTCATTCCCAGCACACACAAACTTTTTTAATGGAGGACCCTCGAGTTGCAAAGCAGATGGGAGGCTGCCAGGGAAATGCTGGGCCATGTCCTGGTCCCATGTGAAATGGCTGGGTCACCCGGCAGGGCAACCTACCGGCCGTGGAGACAGCCCCCCAAGCCCAGCAGCACTGGGGGGCAGGAGGGGAAGGCAGTGGCACAAGGAGCAGCTGCTAGCAGGCAGGGAAGAGTTCGGGTGCTTTCCCATCCCCATGTCTCGTCCTTTCTGCATGGGTGCAGCAAAGCCTCCTCCTGCAGTCACAGGCTCTAGCAAGGGATGTGCCGCAGCAGCTCAGTGCAGTGAAGAAAAGTGGAGTGAGCCTTGGCTCTGTCTGCACAGGCCTGGAGGAAGGGCCCCATGCCAAGGGCGATGGGAAGGGTCCCACTGTCCCAGGACGTGGCCTGGGAATAGTCCTCTTCTTAGCAGAGCCAGTGCTAGAAGGACTGGCCATAGGTGCTGGAGCAGTACTCCAGGTAGTCAAACTCCTTAACAGGGAATGTCACGGCACTCCACTTCTTGTACCTCCTCTTTTCATCCGGCGTCTCCACCACAAAGTTTTTGATGCAGAGGATGGGCAGCTTCACCTGCCGGTAGATCATCTCCATTCCCCAGTCCTGTGTGAGCAAGGAGGGGACAGTCACACAGCCTGCGGCATGGCATCCCCGGGCTGCAGGACCATGCACACCTGGGATGGAGGCAGCTCCTTGCTCCCAGGGTACGTCCCCCTTTGGAGACAGCTGCCTTTGTCCATGTCCCACATGCGCAGCACGCACATCACATGGGCATGTGCTGTAGGGAGATACAGCTCCAGTCCTCGGCCAGGAGCTGGGACACAAGGCACAGCCCCTCCTGCCCCTCCAACGCCAACTGGGGGCCATGGGGGCTGCTTGGGCACAGCCATGGGGCATTGCCGCGTGCTGCACTCACCTGGCTGCACTCACTGCACACGATGCGGCAGCCGGGCTCCCAGTCCTTGAAAGTCCGTGGGAACTGTAGTTTCCCAGAGGAAGCTCTGTAATACAACCTGCAAGAAAGTGGCCAAAAGGCACTCTGAGGATGATGGGCCAGGGGGCAGAAAGAAATGGGGGTGTGCTACCATAGTCACACAGTCCTACAAAGCCCCCGTGACCTCCCTGGAACGGTGTCCCCAAGAAAGAGCTGGCAGCAGGCTGCTGCCACCCCCTGCCCGTCCTGGGTGGAGAGTGTGGCAGCTCCTGCAAGTGGCGCCTGACAGCCGGGCTCTGCCCACTCGCCCCTGCCAGCGCCCAGCTCCTACCCGAAGTTGGGGTTGATGTTAACGTGGTGCATGCCCTCCACAGTGCGGATGTCGCTGCCGCGGCACACCGCCGTGTTGCAGTTGACGCAGTAGAGGTAAACAGCGTCCGGGTCATGCAGTTGTCGCCTCTCGCTGATCCTGGCCTCCTTCATCAGCCAGCTGGCAACGGCAACTCGCTGCAGCTCCCTGATCTGCAGAGGACAGGGGGAGGCAGGACGGCAGGGATGACGGGGGTCAGAGCAGGGCAATAGGCAGACAGACAGCAGACATGGCAAGACACACAGCCACGGGGAGATGCACCGTCCCAAAGAGTGTGAGCCACACAGCAGGACGGGCAGAGCAGGATGGGCAGAACAGGATGGGCACACACCGCCCCGTGCACTTGATGCTACCCCCTCCCAGGAGCCAGTGCTGCCCCAAGGGGAGACCTGGCAGCCAGAACCAGGGCGCAGAGGGCTGTGCCCAAGCAGCAGACGTGGTCAGGAGCTGCCTGGCGCTCCTGGTGCTCAGGGCAGCGCCCCATGCTCACCTTGAGGCGGTACTCCTGCTCAGGCATGGCCTGCACCGCTCTGATCGCCCTCTCCATGAGATTCACGAGGTCCTCATTGAGCAGCTCACGGGAGACCTCTCTGCTGTTGGCTTTGGCGAGGACCGAGTAGACGCTGTTCTCAGCACGGGCACGGCCCCGGGCCTGCAGCGGAAGGGCCAAACACTGCAGTCAGCAGAGGAGGGACATGGCCAATCCCCCCCGCCCCTCCGTGCCACCCCAGAGGATTGGATCCACTCTCTGCAACCCGCTGCGTCTCGCCAAGGAGATGCTCTGCCAGGGGCTGGGCTCATCCCCAGGGACCTGCCAGCGGGCACGAGGGATGCAAGAGCCCCCATGTCCCACCCCTGTGGCTTTGGGGCATCCTGGCAGGCTGCCCCACACATGGGGCCGGGCAGAGCAGCCAGAGGGAGCCCAGACAGATACCTGCATCATGGCGATCTCGTTGGTCATCAGCCCGTAGCGGACCACAATGTTGCACTCAGGGATATCCAGGCCCTCCTCGGCAACGCTAGTGGAGAATAGCAGGTTGAGGGCTCCGTCGCGGAACAGCTTGATCACATCCTGCTGCTCATTCTGGGGGAAAGAGGGGGCAAAGATTCAGCAGCTCTGTAAGGCTCTGACCCCTGGCAGCACCCACAGCACCCACAAAATGTGCAGAGAGGGGTAGGTCCAGCTCCTTCCCAACCTCCGTTCACCTGTGTCATGTGCCTGGTCTGGTTGCTGTAGCCAGCACCGGTGAGGACGGCAGCCCTGATGTGCTGCCCGCAGAGCGTGGCCGTGTCCTGCAGCCAGCTGAGCAGGCTGTGGGCACTCTGCCGGGTCTTGGTGAAGACGATGCCACGAGAAGTGCCCAGGGGCTGGAAGTGCTCCCGCAGGATCTTCTCCAGCTTGTCTAACCTCGGGTTCTCGTAGCGCTGGTCCCTGGCGAGTGCCTGCAGGCTTGTCCTGTTCTCTGCGCAGGAAAGCAGGGTGTCAGAGGGGCTCCCTGCACCCCCAAATGCAGCCGGCACCAACCTCCCCCAGGCCCCTCCGTTACCCTCAAATGTGGCAGTGAGGAACTGTTCGGTGGGGTCCTTCGTGTCCCGCTCGGCAGCGTAGAATTGCTGGAGGCACTGGAAGGCGTCGATCATCCGCACCGTGTCGTTGATCAGCAAAGCATCGTTGTACTTGCGCAGGTGGAGCGCACACACCCGCGTCTTGCGACAGAACGTCTCTGCCGCTGGCAAGGGACGGGGCACGCCACGGTCACAGCCTGGCCCTGTGGCTGCCAGCTCTGCCCCACCGCACCCACACTGCCACCTCCTCACCTCTCTTCTCCAGCTCCACGATGCGCTGCTCATAGACCTGCGTGCCAAAGTCCTGTGGCAGGCTGGGCATCTCCATGTACTGCTGGATCCTCTCCATCACCTTCTTCAGCCGCTCGCCAAAGGGGTCCTGGGAGTAGAGAGGGGCTCAGGACCCAAGGAATCAGGGACACTGCTCCGGACAGCCCTCGAATTGCAGCACAGAGTGCCTGGCCCAGGGTTTGGGGCTGTTTGCATGGCAGGACCCAGAGGGTTGCAGGATCCCCCTGCACCAAAGCTCTGGATCAAGTCATTCCTCAGATTGGCCTGTGCTAAGGGGATGGAGGGACACGGCCCCGGCCACCCCTCACCTGCGCTCTCTCCTGGCACAGGTCGTACTGCTTCCTGGGCTGGGGGACGTGGCTCTGCAGGTGCTGCAGCTCCTCCTGCGCTGACGTGATTTCCTCGGCATCCAGGTTGGCGCAGATCTAAGAGGGTGAGACCCTGCTTCCAGCCCTGAGCCCCAGCAGCCCAGGGCAACACGTTGCGTGGTGCTCACTGGCACCCCATCGAGTTTGGGGATGTCTCCCCCCGGGCCGCTGAGCTCACCAGCGCCTGCACACCAGGTATCAACACCCACCCCAAGGGACACCCTGCTACATCCCAGGGGAAGCCATGCCCGCGGCTGTTGCACCCTGTCTCGGCACAGGGCAGGGGGGCAGGACCCACCTGCAGGATGTGTTCTACGGCCCCCTCGAAGGAGGTTGCCCCCCCAGTACCAGGGGACGCTGTCAGGCCCAGGACCTGTGGCAGGTCCTGCTGCCCACTGAGCTTGAGCTGGAGGTATTTCAGCATGATTTTGTTGTAGACAGCTTCCTTGTGTGTATGGTGGCACTCGTCTATCACCAGCAGCGAGAAATCTGTGCCAGGCGAGGAAGGGGAGTGGGGTGAGCCGCAGTGGAGGCTCGGCCAGGGCAGTCCCACCCCAGCCCGTGGGGAGAGCAGGGCTGGGGGTCCCGCACCCACCCGTCAGCTCCACGCACATGTCCTCCTCCCCGCTGACCAGCGCGTTCTGCAGGATCTGGGCCGTGCAGATGAGGACGTCGCTCTGCTTCACCACACAGGCGAATAAGGACTTGTGGCTGCTGTCCCCGCTGATGGCTGTCACCCTGAAGTCCTTCTGCAGCACGTTGAACTCCTTCTTGGCGTGCTGGTCCACCAAGTGCACCTGTGTGCCCGCAGACCCCGCTCAGCTCCAGCCCGGGGACCACCACCCGGGACCACCGCCTGGGAGCCCGCGGCCGGCCGGCGCCCCGTTACCCCCGGGGCAGGGAACCGGGCTCGGGGAGCACCTTGTTGACCAGCACGGCCACCCTGCCGCCGCGCCGGCTCTCCAGGTGCTGCCGGCAGACGTGGACGGCGGCGCGGGTCTTGCCGGCGCCCGTGGGCAGCCAGAGGATGCTGTTTCGGCCGCGCAGGGCCGGGGCCACGGCCTCCCGCTGGTACCCCCGCAGCTCCATCCCGCTCCGCCGCTCCGCTCCCGGGGCCGGTCCCGGTTGGGAAACGAAACTAGGGGCGGCGCGTCCTGCCGGAGCCCCAGCGAGGGGGGGCCCCGCCGGCCGCGGGGCCGGGACCGGGCGGGCAGCCGGGCCGAACCGAGCGGGGCTGAGCCGCGCTGCCCGCCCCCCCTCCTCCCCCCTCCCGGCGTCTGTCC
>VFFE01008899.1:5117066-5131549 GCA_008921705.1 Burhinus oedicnemus | reverse complement strand
ATGCTTTGCCGGATGCACCTCGCGCCATTCGCCTCCAGCTCCCTGGCCACCCGGCTGGGCACGGTGAGGACCCTCTGGCCGCATGCAGAGACCATCTTCACCGAGCTGCAGCAGGAGATGGAGAAAGCTCGGGAGTTCATGAGCAGCTTTGAGCAGCTCCTGACCAGCCAAGGAGCTGCTGCCATGGAGCAAGCCCCGAGCACCAGCGCAGCCCTGACCCAGAGCTCCGGAGAGGGCTTCTCCGTCTGCCAGGACGTCAAGAATTTCACTCCGGAGCAGCTGTCGGTGAAGGTGGTGGGCAGGAAGGTGGTGCTGGTGGGGCAGAAGGAGACGCAGAACGTCGATGAGAAGGGCTCCTTCTCCTACAAGTACGAGGTGCTGAAGCGGGAGTGGGACGTGCCCGAGGAGGTGGATGCCGAGGCACTGACGTGCTCCCTGTCCAAGGAGGGGCAGCTGCGCATCGAGGCCCCCAGGCTGGCCCTGCCGGCCGCCCCGGAGAGGAATGTGCCCATCCAGGTCAGCCCTGCAGCCCCACAGCCTGGACCAGCCTCTGAGGATGGAGCCACCAAGAAAGCCCAGGTGTAACGGGAAGGGAACCAGTGGCCTGCGGCAGGACCGGAGCAGACAGCAGCAAGTCTCGGGTTTTAGCCCAGACAAGCTCCATCAGCAATGATGTCATTTTTTTTCACTATACTGGAATGTTTTTGTATCCAATAAAAATACTTTTGCATAGATCCTGCTTGTGTTCTTTTGGTGTTGATTGATGGGGAGGCAGGGCCCTGGTCTCAGCCCTTGATGCCAGAGGAGCTGGATGCACCAGAGGGAAGAATCTCTCCTGGTGCCTCAGGGCAGCAGAAAATGGGACAGTGGACTCAGAGAGAGGGAAGGGATCTGTGAGCACAGGGTGGGGAAGAGCAGCCCCACTCACCTGTACCAGCGCAGAGGCAGCTCTCCCAGGGAGTGGGCTGCCTGCCTTCACTCCCTCCTCATGCTACTGTCATCATCTGTAACAGCTCCTCACTCCTTGGGCGGTGCCACCAAATGGGAAGACGACCGTGCTGGAGAGCCTGGCTGGGTGTAGGGTGCCCCAGCCATAGCCACACTTTCCCTCAAGCAGCTTGGAAAGGGGCTGCTGGAGGCCCCTCTGGGATCCCAGCAGGAGGAAGAGTGGAGCCCATCTCCAGGCACTGTATGTAACCACCATAAACACCCGTGCTCAGGCCCAGGCAGGCAGCAGGTATGCAGGCAGGCATGCCTGTTTGTGCTAAAGCCACTCCGAGCTCGGACAGCCCTTCCCCATGGCAGCACAGTGCCAGCAGCAAGGAGGCTCTACTCCAGGGAGCATTGCCACACACCTCTGCAGCCAGCAACACGTCTCCAACCCTGACATTGAGTCCTTACAGCTGAGCAGCACAAGCTCAGGCAGCAACAAGACATCCCTTAGGGCATCGCAGGCTCCTTCACAGAGAGGGAGACCCAGAAATGAAGCCCTGTCAACCAGGAACCAAGTACCAGAAGCCAGCAGATGGCAACAGCACCTCGTGTTGTGTTCACAAGATTGTTCAGCGTTGGTACTGGGGAAGCCCTTCTCCAACAGGT
Source organism: Burhinus oedicnemus (assembly GCA_008921705.1). NCBI lineage: Eukaryota > Metazoa > Chordata > Aves > Charadriiformes > Burhinidae > Burhinus > Burhinus oedicnemus. The sequence goes on along the minus strand of VFFE01008899.1, from coordinate 5,129,950 downwards.
CCATCTCTTGCTTGGGAAACATGCAGCATCAGCCCAAACCACATTGGAAGCAATGAGACCTCAGATATCCCACAGGGGTCCTGAGCTCCTCCAGCAGATGAGCAGCCAGGCTCCCTTGCAGCGGATGGAAACAAGCAGCAGCCACAGCACCAGGTGAGTGAAGCCCTTTGGAGGCTGCTGGAGCCCACAAGACCCCAGGCAGCCCATGCTCCAGCCAGACATCAGGAACTCAGCCACCGAGTTGCTCCAGGCCCTTCTTGCTTCCAGGATTTTAAGGAAATACAGCAGAGCAAAAGGCACCAAGATCTTGGATAGAGGATGAAGCCCACGTGAGCCAAGGCTGTTCACACAGACAACTTTATTCACAGGTACCCAGCAGAGCTTTCAGAGCCCCAACACTGGGAGCCAAGGGCAAGCCCAGCCCAGGAATGGTCACGCTGATGACTGTAGCTGTGCCTCTCACAGAGCTTCAGCAGCAGCCACACAGCTGGGGAGAGGCAGCAGGTTCAAGCACCAGCGCATCCCAGTCTTCAAGCTCTCCCAAGCACATACACTGCTGTCCCAGCAGCACATACAGTAGCAGGAGAGCTGCAAGGGGCTGCTCAATTTTCCACACTGATTCCAGGTCTCACCCATGGGTGTAAGGATCCGAGTCCATGCAGCAGCAACAGGATAGGAGCACCTTTCAAAGCCATCATCCTCCAGGGACAGAGCCATTTTTTTCATTAATACTTGAGCACAGTATTCCTAAGCCTGTCCAGTTGTCAGGCTGATTTCCTCTGCATACTGCTCCCCACACCTCTTCCCAGCTTGAGCTGTAGATAGTTTCCCTAGAAGCATTAGACAATTAAAAATTCCCACTATTACCTCAAACTTCCTTGCATGCCACTGCACAGCACACACCACAAGGCTACCGAACCACCCGCAGCCCAACTGTAAGGAGTTGCAGCCTCTCGAGGGAGCTGGCTGCTGCAGGAGCAGCTGGTACAGCCCAGGCTCGGTCAAGCAGCCCCTGTTTCTCCCTGCCCAGGCAGGGAAGACCACGCATCCTTACAGAAGAGCCGGGTGTTGTACACACCACAAGCAGTCTGGCACATCTCAGCCTCCAGCACAACTGTTATGTTCTGGCCCACTCCCCTTCTGGTTTGAGCTGATTAAGAAACATGAACATTGTTGATTATGATAGGTTTATAAAAATTTTTTTTTAATCACACAAAACTGAAGTTTGTGATGAAGACTAAGTTGACAGTTCCTCTTAAATACCAGTATGCATAAGACATTGCATTAGGCACTAGGCAGCAGCCAACATCAGTTAGAGTCTGGCAACAGAAGCCATTTTAATACCTCCCTTCATACTTTGTGGAATTACAGGCTTTTGCAATACATATTGTTTCCACTGACACATTATTGGAGGTTTCCCCCACCCCACCTCTGTACATCAGTAACCCAAGTGTATTCACACTAGAGTAGGGTTAACAACATTAGTGGCATCACAACCATCAAAAAAAAAAAAAGGACAATTTTCTATACAAGATTTTTGCAAAAGTTGCAACAGGATTAGTGCATTACGACAGAACCGGAGAGAGAAAAAAAAGAGAGTTGGCATGCTAGAGTCCAACACAAATAAAGACAACAGGCAGCTAGTTGTATGTACTATATTGACAAGATACTGATTGGTTACATGAAGAAACATACAATACAAAATACAGAAGAAACCAGTTTTGCTTCCCTCTGCCCCACCCCAAAATACTCATAAGTGATTTGGTCAATAAGTGGCTGAAAAGCCAGAGTTTGTCACTATAATGCTACAGTTTAGTGGTTGTTCTAGGCATATCGTACTGGTATTAGCCTTAGCTTTTACATACGGGTAATTTTAAACAAGGTTGTCTAGCCTCAATATCCCTTTGTTTCCAATAGTGAACTACAGTACTGTGGGACCTGGGTGCTGCTGGCCCTCACCCGTGGGAAGGGATGAGCTGGCTGGGCAGACACCAGGTCATGCATCCACCACCACCAGGAAGAGGGAAGAGCAGAAGTTCATATATTAAAAAAGTGACTTAAGACTTAGAATTGAATTAGTATTTGTACAGAAAGGTGCAGGTGGAAGAACTCCCTCCAGCCTATGATCAGAAAGGGATGGAGAAATCACAGCAGCCACCGGCAGCAGCCGCTCTACGGTAAGTGCGATTGTTAGCGTGGATTCCAGTCACGTCATTCGAGGGCTCCATCAGGCGGGAACGGCTGCTCAATTGCTGCAGCACTGGCTCCTGCTAGGCTGACTGCTCTCCTGAAGGTCAACCACCCGATTCCTACCTGGGCCACCAGGAGCGTTCTGGGGTTCATTTTTTGGCAGTTTCTTGGCTAGAAAGAGACAAGATGTTAGTAGGCTCCGCTGCAGAGGCCAACCTCCTCCCCACTGGAGACCACAGGCTGGGCTCAGCCCTGCTCTGGCCCAAGCCTTCACCTCTCATGGAGTTTGGGATTGGACACTGCTAGCAGCATGAGTACAGCAAACAAACCCACTTTAGTTCTGGCCATCATCAATCCTGCTTCCTTACTCACCACCCCACACAAAGGGAGAGAGGGAACAGGCTTTGCAAGGCAAAGGCTCCAAACACTTGGGATTGACTGTTGACAGAACTGTGGCAAATTGGTCATCTGCTCCAGTAAGAGCTTCCAGACCCTGGCTGACACAGCAGCTCCCAGGGTTTCCAGTGGGCTGCACTGATGGTGCTCAGAGCTACTCCAGCCATCCTTCTGCACACAAACTGTTACCTATTGCCATGAAGATTTCATTCACATTCATCGCTGTCTTTGCCGATGTCTCCATGAACAGCAAGCTGTTGTCATCTGCATATGTTTGTGCATCCTACAAACAATCACATTAGAGTGGTAAAGGCATCCTGCCAAAGGGAGGCCCAAGCAGGCTTCACACGCTTCACTTGTTGGCACGCTAAACACCAAAGAAACTCCATCCCACCCCAGGCCAGACATTTCCACCCCAGTCCCCTGACCCTGCCTGGTCAGGACAGCTGGGAGACATGCACCACCAACAATACTGCATGGCTGGTGTTCCAGCAGCCGAGCTGGGGGTACAGCAGCACAGACTGTTTGTGAGCCATGTGAGACAAATATAGACACAGCATGTCCCGAGCAGCACACCACCTTGTACTTTGGTTAGCTGGGAGAGTAATGCACACTGTAAATGCACCACAAGCAATCCTGTGCAGAGGTCTGAGATAAGAGCTTCTCCTCAAAAGTCTGCCTTAGACAAGGTAAGAGCTGTGAAGAGTAGAGAACAAGCTGGGAACGATTCTTCATGTGTCTTGTATCTAAAGATGCTGTTTCGTACACTGCTGAAGACAGCCCCAGGTGAGTAAGGTACCAGAAAAGACTGAAGACAGAAGCTTGTGCTCTGTGGGCCTTATTCTCCACATTCATCATAATTGTTACCAACAAGAGCTACAGCTGCTGTGAAAGGAGTGCACGGGAAAGGCAGGCTACAATTCCCTTTGAGTGGCATCCTTAGCAGCATAAATCTTGACTTCCACTCTCCCTCAAAGCATTTTGCACATAGCCACCATCTCCCCGACTTAAGCAAAAAGCTGCTTTCCTGACTTGCTCAGGTAACAACTGATCTGGATTCCCACTCACCTGGAAGTCCACAGCTCTCTTGGTAGCAAGGTCTGCCTTGTTTCCTGCTAGTGCAATTACAATATTGGGGCTAGCCTGCCTCTGCAACTCTTTCACCCAGTTCTTGGCTCGTACAAATGTGTCCTGGAAGCAAACAGGAGGCAGCAGTCAGGAAGGGCAGCCTCTTATTAATCCACAGTGAAGATATGATTAGAACAAGTCTTTCCTGTAAGAAGTGTTCTGCCTCTACAGCACTTTGTAGCAGGATCCTTTATCAGCTTAGACAGCCTTGGTCAGAACTGAGGAAGAGGCCATTAGCAGTTTTCAAGAAACTCAGTACCTGCAGGTAGGCATCTGCAGGGACTCTGAACCCAGACACTCTCCCAGGGAGCTGAGAAGCATCAGCTGCAAGCGCAGACACCTCCTGCCCAGTAAATACTCAGCCCTACGCAGTACTCACTGTGTTAGTGATGTCGTAGACAACAATGGCTGCCTGGGCACCTCGGTAATACATTGGTGCCAGGCTGTGATACCGCTCTTGTCCTGCCGTATCCCATATTTCAAACTTCACCGTTGTGTCATCCAGACAGACTGTCTGTGTTAGGAAGGCAGCTGAAAGAGAAGGTGCATGTTTGCCTTACCTCCAGGTGGAGAGCCCCTGCAGTGAGAGCCAGGAGCTCGGAGCAGTGCTGCTTTTGCGTGGGAGTGAGCAGAAGCCCCGGCTGGAGGCCAGTGCAGTGCCACTTGCTGTGGAAGTTGCAGCTCTCCTGTATCATCAAGCTCCTTGAACACAGGAACCCAAGAGCCACCATGCAGCCGACAGGAAGGTGGCCCTGAGAGCCTGGGCAGCAGCCGGCCACCAGAGCAGCAGCACTGCCAGTCCCTTCCCCAGCAGCCTCCTCTCACAGATCATACAGTACAGCTGCATCATCGCCGCGATTAGCTTTGGAGAGCACCACAGTGCCAAAGCACTAAAGTCAGCCCAGTTACACTGCACTCCCCAATTCAGTAACTGGTTATTTTCTTGTTCCAGGAAGTATAATACCATGCGTTACAACCAGGATAAAGGCAACCAGCCTTGGATACAGATTGAAGCACAGCAGCAGAGTGCCCACATGGCCCTCTGCAGCAGAGCATTAAGCCCTACGTGCCCATAAGCTGTACTTACATCTATAGTAACTCGCCGCATGGGTTACTAAAAGGACAAATCAAGCCTTTTCTCAGTACACACCTAATATTACTGCCTAGAGACCCGAGTGCCGACTGAACTTTGACTGGTGACACTGTGCTAATGATTTCAAGCTAAAGAACTACTAGATGTGAAAGAGCTGTGGAAGTAGTAACAGTATCAGGCTAGAAACAGCCCCAAAATCCCAGGTCATGGTCTGAAAAGATAATTAAGGGCTATAAACCAAGCTGAAGGCCTCAGTTCTAATTAGAAGCAGGAATTCAAGCACTAGAAGTGAAGACGCCTTAGAGGCAGTGTGCATGGTTGCCATAGCATTATTCTCTGCTGCAGTGATCTTCACACTAACAAACAAGTTGTAAACCAAGAGCTAACGCATTTGCTGCTTCACTATTTATAGCAAAACCCCCAGACCAGACTGAATAGCCATTATTACTTCTGATACACCTGGACTGCATTAGTGAGGCCAGCATCTTCTAGCCATAGGCATTTGGAGTTGGCACTCACCTCCAATTGTGCTCTCCTGGTACTCGTGGAACTGCCCCTTCACAAAGCGCAGAACGAGGCTAGACTTCCCCACTGCCGATTCTCCCAAGAGAACAAGTTTAAACTGGCAGATTTTGTTTCCAGCAGCTGGTCCATTCGGTCGAGCAGCTCCACCTCGACCTGCCATTGTGGCCTAAGTGCAGGAGTGCCAAGTTAAGGATGCTGCAGGTTCTGCACTGGGATCCACCTGGAGGCAGGTTGCAACTGGAAGAAGAGGTCAGAGTTAGTGACGCACTCCTGGACCAGCCATACCAGTTCTAGAGGGTGGGTTTGATCTGCAACCACCATCAGCACAGGCAGGTGGTGACTCCTTCCCACAGTGGAAAGCTACCCACCACATGCACCACAGCACTATCAGGCAGTTTCTGTCAGTCAGCAGCTCCTTGAGCAGGATCTTAAGTCTCTTGAGCCTCCTTGGAGAAGGGATATTGGTAACACAAGCTTTCCTCCCCACCAGTGGGCCCTCCAGCACTTCCACTATGTGTAGATGTTACACACACCTCCCTAGGGTGAGGCACATAAAGATCAGCCAATTGGTGTTATTAGAGCTTTGTCTATTAAAACAACAATTACTGAGTTCATGGAGGTAACTGAAGTTGACCTTTAGCTCCTTCCTCATCTCCCGAGTTCACAAGGTAGCAGCTTCAGACTATCAATGCAATACAGAGATGTTCAAGTGCCACACGTAAGCCATTATAGGAAGCAGTTCTGTATGTCAGTCCCTCAGATCACAAGCTATTCAGACAAAGGGAGTTTCTATATTCAGTCTGTTAGTTTAGAGATACTCACACTAAGCCATTAAATACTGCATCTTACAGCAGTCCTGAAGAAGGCCTTTGAATCGCTACACAAGCAGCCTGTCACAGGGAAGTCATCTGGTAGCAGCCACTCTCTGGACACAGGCTGCGTATTCAGAGACTGCAAGCAACTGCTCCCCATCCCTGCTGCAAACAGGTACTTACTGCCAAACAAGAGTCTCGACAGCTTGATCCAAATGCAGAGGCAACACCTAATGCTTTCCACACCCCATCCCAGCTGCCTTACTGCTCTTACCCCACATCATTCCAGGTCATCAGGCTACTGGCCACACTCTTCATGAGAAGATTGTTCAAATCCAGCTATGCTGAACAGGCAGTACCACCTGTGATTAGAACTGCCATCCCACCTCCTCAGCACCAAATCTCTAGAGTTGTGCAGAAGCACAAAACCACGGCGAGAGCAGCAAGACAAGCTGTCTTACATCCATCATTAACCACAAGTGAAGTCTGTGCCTTCCTAACCATTTCCCAACTGCATGCAGCAGAGAACAGGAGTGCTTTCAAAGTCACAGTTATACAGATTTAGGCATATTTCCTGTTCTCATCACAACTCCCACTTCCTGTCAATGATAAATGCTACAACTGATGGCATCTGCTCTGTATTGCCACTTTCCCTTCCTCACCCAAGCTTCTTGTTGACAGAGACAACTGCCAAAAAAAAAAGTCTCCCAAAATCCAATTTCTCCTTGTTCCTAGTATGCCCCCATAGAAACTCTGGGTATGCTCAGAGTACATCCAGCATTCACCCAGCAAATAAAATACCAGATTCCTATGAATACAAAGCTTAAAGCAAGTTAAACTGGATCTGAACCGGAGCAGTGCATCCTGTGAACAAGGCTTAGGCCTGCCTCAACACAGAGGCTTACCAAACAAGAGTTTCAAATACCAGCTTTCCATAGCAAAGCCTGTCCAGCTGTGACTGCTTTGAGGCTACTTTAACTATGTCTCAAGTCTCAACTCAGTTCCGTAGTTTGATAGGAAACCTACAGCCATTTCAGTCTGAGAGCTCATCCAGAGGGATAGCCCATTAGCGTCATTGGCTGGAGAACCTCTTCAGCTGTCAACACACAAAAGCACTTGAGCATACTCTGACCTACAGGGACATTCAGCCTCAAATTGTTTTGACCAGGAGGCAAGTCAGAAACTTACTGTTAAGCCAGTACCATTCACTGAAGCCAGCAGGTAGGAAAGAAACCATGAGGAGTAACTTCTCAGCACAGTGAGATGTTTCAGTAGCCCAAGCTGTGAAGAAGCCATTGATTTGTGTGGCCTGTCCAGTCTTGGGTTGAGTCAGTGAAGAAACTGCAATTCAGAGTTGAGTCCTTGCAAAGGCTAGTAACGCTATCAGGACCCCCACCTCCTCTTCCCAGGAAGGACAAACACTGTTTTGACAGGATGAGCAAGCTTGACAGGAAGCGAATTAGCAACTTGTTTTGCTGGGCAGTGAGGAAGCAGCATTTTGCTGCTCTGGCCAGGAGCAGCTTGGTTACCACCAGGGTCGAAAGGCACATCAGCAGCTCTACACCTCTATCAGCCTGGAAAGGTTTCCACCTTTTAGAGTTTCTCCTCTAACCACAGTTTGCAAGGGAACACCTTTTGCTTGTTTAACCTTGCATTCATTTACCAGGGCAGTCTATCAGCAATACCTAAGCTTGTCACTGTTTCAGACCAACATTCTGCACATTAAATGCCACGTGAATCATGCCTCTACTGAGTTATGACCTCCTGAAATATGATAGGGGTGATTCCCAGAGCAAAACAAGAAAATGAGCCTGTTGACATCCTCAAGTCTTAGTGTGACCTATATTTCACAGATCTCCATTCATTTTGCCATCTGGTTGTGCTACATGGACTCAAACAGAGTTAAGCAAGCATGTCTGTATGTCCAGCTCATCATGGAGAGCTACTGATCAGACCAAGTAGTCAAGCAGCTAGAGCCTTTGACCAATTTTAATTATGCAGAACTTGATCATCATCTAAAGATGGCTTGAAGCCTGGCTGCAGGATTACATGACTTCATGATCACCTGAGAAGCTGCCAGATCTTTAGGATGTCTGAGTGGAGTTTATGCAGTTCCAATGACCCTAACTGCAGCTATCTCACTAAGGGTCTCACACTAGGAACGTACATGAGATCAGAATGACCAGCTGAACATTTCTGGTGATGTTCACAGGAAGACCAAATAACTGAAGTGAGTGACTACCAAAGCTGTAGACAGCAAGAACTCTCCATCGCAGGAGGATCAGTTTTTGCTAATGCAAACATCTTTGAGGATTTCTACATTCCTGTCAGAAACAGAATTCCACTCTGCTGAACGCAGAAGTAACAGCCAGCTAAACTACGCAGCCTGGATCTGTGCTAGATCAGCCCACACTGCTCAGTGAACACTGGTTTGAGAAACACGGAGTGCTTCATGCTGAATGAAGCCACTTCTGATGCTCAGGGAGGCTGCTCATCCCCTCTTCTAGGAGAGGGGATTGGGCTTGTAGCCCTCCCCACTCTCTGTGAGAACATGGACACTCGAGCCATGGGTCAGACCAAAATAACAGTGATACTGTGCAGACAGAGGAAGGCAGCTTGCCATACTAATTAAAGAAGTCAAGACCATGAGAAAGAAGGATATGATAGGGTACTCACAAAAATCAAGATTAACAAGTATTAATTTTCCTGCTAGCTTCCTGTAACAAGCTAAACTCAGCAGCTTGTGATGTCACAAGGTCCATAAAAAGGTACATCCTGGTTTGTTTGCTCGCCCTACCCTTCTCCTGCTTATTGAAGCGCACACAGGAGCTCTGCATCACACAGGCAAAAGTACCAATTTTTTATTGTAAACTCTTGGAACAGTCTCATGTTTGCTCTGAGATCAAAGACAAGTTTCAATGCCTGACGCTGTCCAACAACCAAGAACTCTAGGTCTATCATTTCTGCAGTTTATGCTCCTCTCAACACCTCACCTGTTTCCCAGGATTTGTTGTAGGGGCTCGTACACTTCCACGAATATTGAATTCAAGAATTTGAGTGCCCTAAATGAGAAAGCACATGCCAGTGCTGCTGCATTCCCAGCCTACCCAAGAGCAAGGCAGTTCTCCAGAGCTGTTAGGATGCTCAAGAATAGCATAAGAGCTCTTTACAGACAAACCAGCCCAGTACAACCACCTCAATCTCCCCAGGGCGATTACGGTCAGATCCCCATTAACCCCTGCATGAGAATTGCTTTACAAGCCTCCCTGTTGCAGGGAAGCCACTAGTTTAGAGTGCCAGAAGTTACAGAATCTGGTATTTTTGCCCTCTGTTCAGCCAGCAGCGAGGACTACTCTGAAAGCTGGCAATACTTAGAAACCCAATCCTAAAGAATCTAGCTCCCCAAGAGGACTGCTTCTTCTCTCAGCTATGCAAGAAACCATTTCACTGGGGATTTGTTGGCTTTGAATCAAAATACTCAAGACAAAAGCCCCAGTGAAGTATTTATCTTGTTAAATAGCTGACAGCATTACATGAATTTCTTGGCAAAGCCACCCCTGAAGTTACGGAGTGGTTTTGCTTCACCTAACACTGAATGGGCAGCTAGCCGCCGCTAGCAGGAAGCTTGTGCTACCTTGCTCCCACCCAGAACCAGCAAGTCTGCTTTAGGACCCAGGTTCACAAGCAACTTCCACGAGCAGGACCAGCAGCAAGTGTGAGACCCACCAGAGCAACACACAGACTCCACTAGCCCAGATTAGCATAGTGTGGAGTGTCAACCTGATTTTCCAAGGTGGTAATATGATTAATAAGAACAAACTTCAAAAGCCTTACTGCAGTAGGGTCCACACTGCAGAGGAAGAAATAACAGATCCAGCTCTTACCGATGAGATGAACCAGGAAACAGACGAAGTACAGACCTCAGTCCCTCAGCCCCATAAAGTCTGATCAATTTTAATACTTCATCTTTCTACAGACAACACACACTTCCCTCCACAAACAAAGAACACTTAGTCTCTTGATCAGTAAGGCTATAATCTGGAGCTTCAGTCACAGCTCTAAATTGGGGAACTAGTCATTGCAGGTGTCAGGAGCTGCGCTACAGCCTTAAAATGTAGATTCACAAGCCTAAATGAGCTCAGAGAGCAGTTTCAGAAGTACTCCTATGGTTGTTACACTATCCTAAGTAAAAGTCACAACTCTGTAGAGCCTCATGCCCAAGCCTCCCAAAGACCTGGGCGCACTCGTCTTAGTTTAGAGGTAAATAGGATTTACATGGACAAAAAGTTAAATTACATGTTGTTGGTAGCTACAGTCCTGAACAAGTATAGTAGAATCTGTAATACCAGCTCCTTTTCATGTTTTTAATACAGGCATCTGTTCCTGATATCTGCAGAGCCACGGCCTCCAAAGCAGCCCCAGCAGCCGACTGTTTTTCAAAACAGCTTTTCAAAAACAATTTTATCATCAGAGATTTCAAGGCCACTACCCTGCAGTCACCAGTCCACCCAGCGCAGACGCTACGTGCGGATGAATTAGCAGGAGGGTACAACATGCAGCTACCCCCAGCTGGACAATCCCAGGCCAAGCCAGCAGAAGAGGCCCCCACCATGGCTTCACGATGCAAGCTGAAGCCTGGTCTTATGAAGGACAGTTGCCAAGCACAGTGAAACAGAGCCATCTTCCTTCAGTCATCTCTAAAGCTAGATTAACAAAGCTTTCAAGGCAAGAGAAACCCAAAAGAAGAGATCGTGATGAAGGCCAAGTTTGCACTACTTCTCAGGGCTTCATGCGCGAGGCCCTACTGACAGGCTGCTGCTGCTCAGTGCCGAGCACAAGCGGCCAAACTGAAGATCTGACCTGAACAGGCAGTGGTGTACTTGGACAAGATCATCTGAAGCTCAGATCAACTAGAACAGTGTTATATACAGAAAGCTACTGCTCAGTTTGAGATTAAATCTCATTTGCTAGAAGTCATCTGCTTGAACTAGACAAGTCAGCTCTAAAACTGTTAAGAAACTATGAAGCCAGGAACACCTGTGCATCCTACAAAGCCTCTTTGGAAGATGAGGCAAAAATCACAGCCTGCATGACTGAGTCAAGAAGTGCAGTACTTTGACCAAAGGGCGTTATCAAGGTCCTTCAAACCTTCTTCTAGCCAGCTTAACCCCATACACATCCTCTCAGAAGGGTTTCCTAGGTTTAAGTGGTTATCCTTTACCGGGAAATCTTGAAAACACCTCATGAGGTAAAAAGACTTGCTACCTTGGAGCTACAGTTTTTTTAATACTCACAGACAGTTGACTAGGTATCAGCAACAAGAGTTATTACCATGTTGGTCACACTGGCAGCACAAGGAAGTTCCATGCCTAATCCAGTGGGGGTTTTAATTCTGCAGAATAGCATGACTAATTGCTTTTAAAACTGCAGTTAGTGTCCTATTAGATCACCACAGCGGAACACGGAGTGAGGACTGGCTGAGGTGTATTGCTTCTGCCTGGCCCTCGCATGTCAGGAAAGCAACAGGGATAACACTAGAACTCAGGTTCTAACCAGGGCCACCGAACTCCCAGTTGTGCTGACACAGTAGCAAGTGAACTCAAGTGACAGAAGACACACGAATGCATGCTTCCAGCATGGCTCCGGTCAAGCCTTACTTAGCTAAGCTATGGAGACAATATACTTGCAAAGACTGCTTTTAAAAGAGTGGATGAGAAGCGGCAACTTTCTACCAAGTGTTATCAAGGCATGAATCACAGCAAACCACTTCTGTGAAGAGTTTTGCATCACCTTCATTTCACATAACCTTCTCACTACCTGTCGGGAGCAAAGCCTCCATATTCTCTGTCATCACATTAACTCCCTCTTGGAGGTCTTACCTACTTGCAGTTATCCTTGATACTGCAAGAACTTAGCCCTGTTTCACAGGAGATGAGGCACAGCTAGGCTGAAAGAATAACTCATAGTTGGTCCAGACTGCACTCATAAATTGAGCAAAAGCATCAAGATTTTAACTCCGCAGGCAGGAGTTCTTTTAACTCCGCAGGCAGGAGTTCTTTTAACTCCTGTTCTTGATATTGTCCACTGCTCAGCATGCCGTCAAAAGACACAGCTTAATTGTCACCAGAAGTCCAGCAACATGTGCCTTTAGACAGCACCTACTATTCTGTGAACAAGAAGGCAAGATCATTAACAATGCAAAGCAGAAAATTGCCATCTTCACTGCAAAAGAATCAGTGACCTTCATAATATCTTTTTCAGACAGCACAAAGATCTCTTGCCTCTAGCAGCTCCCTATTTGGAGCTCTACCAAATAAAAGCAAACATGAAAATCAGTGTTTTCTTATCTGTTTATGTAGAACTACTCCAGCAGTTCATTCCTGTGCTCCAGGGGAGGAAAGCCTTCCTTTTAGGATTTACATGAAGCTTTATTCTTCCCCAATACTGTCACTTGCACGAAGGTTCGTTGTTCCTGGCTAGCATTTCGAGTGTTGTCATAGTGTTACTCTGACAACTTAACAGAACTTGCATAAGAGGACTTCAAACTTCATACCCCAAGGGAAGAAAACAGCTGACTCTACCATTTCTACATTCTACCCTCTTAAGTATGCTGACCAGAATACTTTGGGCTACACCCACTTCATTAGAAGCGTTCCCATTTCATTTCCTGTGTCTGAAAGTACTTGGCATTCTTTCCCCCTCCCTTTTCAGGGAGATGCCATGACCACATACCCGCTAAA
>VFFE01008899.1:5102186-5112606 GCA_008921705.1 Burhinus oedicnemus | reverse complement strand
TCTAATCTATTTGCGAGGGGAAGCCTGAGCAAGGTGCTGTGCCTTGCCGGCAGAGATCCCGGACGTGGAGAGCCAGAGATGCCCTGGCAAGTGGGTTTGGACGTGCAGCGATGCCAAGTGCCCCAGGGCCTTGCACAAGCCTCCTGTCTCATCCTTCTGCCTCCCACCAGCACGGCACCCGGCACCTCACAGGGGCCCAGGGCCACGGGCCAGGCAGGGGCTGTGCCAGAGTAGACACCGGGGTCAGACGCCACCAAGGTGGTCAGGATGGAGCCGATCCCTGGGTGGCTCAGCTCCGCTCAGCTCCCCACTGCCCAGAGGGTCCCTGCCAGGCTGCCCATCCTGCCAGCCACAGCTGTGTGCCCCCAGCTTGCCGGGCCCCAGCAGAGGCAGTGGCAGCGATGGCCCCTGCTTCAGCTGTGGTTGTTTTCCTGCCGGCAGCACTGCTGGGGCATGAGCGGAGCTGGGTTTGGCTCAGGGGGGCAGTTCCAACCCCAAGTGCCCTTGTCCTCTCCGCTTGCTGCTCTGCCTCCAGTAAGTGTAATTACAGTCTCTGCACTCGCCTCCCTCCTCCCCTCCCTGCCCCAATTAGCAGAGGATGGGAAGGGCCCGGTGCCAGCGGTGCACTTGCTGTGGATCCCCTCGAGAACCTGGGGAGGGTCAGGCTGGGACCTGCCTTCGTCACCGGTGTGTATCCTCTGTGCCCACACGTGTGGGAACCCTCCTGCCAGAGTGGGCAACGTGCAAACGGTGGTGGGGTGTGTGTGCACAAGGTATTTGCACGCAGACATGGAGCTGCTCAGAGCTGTTCTGTACCCTGGGCACAGCACAGGCGTGCTGGGTGCTGGGTGCAGGGCGGGCGACTGCCTGCAGCTCCTGGAGCGGTGCCTTGGCAGTTACTGTCGTTTGTGGCAGCCTCTGGTTAAATTAAGATGCGTGGGAGGCTTCCCACTATAGCTGCCATTGCTGCTTCCCCTCGCTGCCTGCGCTGCTCCCAGACAGGCATGCAAGGAGTGGATCCATTCAAAAGGGGCCACCTCCCCCACTCTGTCCCCTGCCCGCGGTGCGAGTGGCACTCACCACGGTCACGTTGAAGACGTAGAGCAGATCGAAGGGCAGAGCGGCAATCAGATCCACAAAGAACCAGGTGGCCGCGTAATGGATGCAGATGGAGCGGGGGTCGTACACCACCTGGCCCGACTGGCTCACGTACGTTGTCCGGAAATTCAGGATAATGTCTGCCACGGGAGAGCAGGACGAGCCCTTACCACCCCTGCCGCGGCCAGGGGAGCTGGGCCGGGGTCCATGGCCAGCCTGGGTCCCACTCCCAGGGTGCTCAGCATCAGCAGCAGGGGCAAAGCGAAGCCAGCTCCCCTCCCCATCACCCCTCAGGTCTGCTCCTCCGGCCACATCCCTGCCCCGCTCAGCCATGTCCCTCATCCCATATGGATGCTTGGCCGTGGGCATGGACCTACCCAGGATAAAGAGCATCTCCACAGCGATGTCGCTGACAATGGTGCTGCGGGCGGCCGAGAAGCTGTCCTCCGTGCCTGTGAAGCAGACGTTGTAGGGGACGGTGACGGCCACGTAGAAGGTGGCCAGCAGGATCAGCCAGTCCCAGAGGGCCTTGAAGATGCTGTAGTGGAGCAGGATGAAGCGGGACTTCTGCACCGAGGCCACTTTGTACTCAGGGATGGACGGCTTGTTCTCAAACACATTCTGGAGGAGGAAGCAGCAGGGTGGCACATAGATGGCACAGGGGCCATCCTGCATGAAGGGGTGGAGGCCACCACAGCCCCCCCTCCTCCTGAGTCCCACACACCTGGGGTGATGGACACACATTTCCAACAGGGCACATGGGCTGCGCTGAGGTCACCCTCAGATGGGCACAGAATGCCCGATTACAGCACATAAATTAACGCTATGCTAATGCTATTAAGAGTAATCCATTGGCACTGCCAGCTGCTGCCCAGAACCATCTCAGGTGCCAATTTGCGTGCTGGGGCAGAGCCACCCCCACCCTCTGCAGGGACACGGTGCTACTGCGGGGCAGCGAGAGCCCAGCCTGGGCCAGGGGAGAGCTGGGCCCATCTCCTCAAAGCCCCCATGATTCAAGACTGGCATACTGAAACCCTTTGCCGGCTTGCCAGCTTTGGGCCCCCGGCGGCTCTCGGCTGGTGGCAGACCCCCACCCTGGCCCCATGTCTGCAGGCGGTGCCTGGGGACCCTGCACTGGGGCACTGCAGCCACGTGAAAGGGCTGGCACAGAGACGACACCAGTCCCTGCTGCTGCTGGAAGCCCTGCTGCTCGCACCCGCAGCCTGGTAACGGCGCTCCCCAGGGCCGGCATGGCTGTGCTGCGAGCGAGTGGCTGGGTTTTCCTGACAGCTAACGTGTGAGGAGAGACACAGCCCTGCAAGAGCTGCCAGAGGATCTGTTCTCTCCCCACGGCAAGCTCTGGGCACCTGCTGGTCTCTCTCCTGCTGCCAGCAAACCACATTTGCAGCCTGGACCACGGTACAGCTGCCGGGGATGGAAGGCATTCCGGTGTCTGGGGAGGCCAGTGAGGTGAATGCATGGGAAAAGCATCCTGGCGAGACCAGGCTTTCCTGCGGGGCTGGTCCCAGGAGAGCCGCAGCACTGCCAGCCTGCCTGCAGCCCCAGCCTGGGAGGCACCAGGCAAAGCTGAGGGCTCCCCCAGGTCCTTACGCGGTTGATTTTCATCTCGCCACGGTCCCTCCGGGCAAACTGGCTGCTGAGCCGCTGGAGCACCGTCCGGCCCTGCCTCCGCGCTGCCCGCAGGTGTGAGCTCCCGGGCTTCTTGCTCCTCTGCTTCTCTGCAGCAGACAAGACACGCTGGGTTAGTGGAAGCGCTGTGGTGCTGCTGGTGCAACAGAGCAGGGGCTGCTTTGGGGACCCCTCCTTGTGCGGGTGCACAAGGGCAGGCAGGACCCAGCAGGGGACTGGGAGCCCCTTTGCCATGTGGCCAGTGCACACACCACTCCCTGAAACCTGTCCCCATCCCACAGCCGTGACTCACCCTCCTTCTTGTCACCCAGGTGGCTCCTGCCCCGGCTCTCTGTGATGTCCTTGAAGGAGAAGAGGAAGAGCACCACCTCCCCCTTCTCGTTCTTGATGGGCATGATGTCCAGCAGGCACCAGAAGGCAGCTCCTGCACGGAGGAGAGGGGTGGTGAAGGCAGGACAGCCTCCCTGCTGCTCGGTGGCTTCACCCCAGGGCTGGCATGGGGCTGAGCCCCAGCCGGAGCTGCAGGAGAGACCCAGCCTCATGCACCACTCACCACCCTTCTTGTAGAAGCAGACCTCAGTCTGGTACTCCTGCCTGCCATCCAGCACCTTCTCAATGCGCTGCAGGACGGGCTCACTGGTCTCAGCCCCGTAGAGGAAGCGGCAGCTGCAGTTCTTCTGCATGACCTCGGTGCGGGCAAAGCCAGTGAGGTCGCAGAAGCCATCAGAGCAGTAGACGATGGGGAAGCCACGGCGGACCTGCGCGTTGGCCAGGATGAAGTTGCTGTCTGAAAGGAGATGCAGTCACTCCTGAGGGCTCAGGGCCACCCTGGGGGGCTCAAAGGGAAGCCCAGCCCTCCCGGCCCCCCACAGGTCCCTCTGGGAAGCAGAGCCAAGTCTCCATCTGGCTGCCCCCAGCTGCTCCCAGAGCTCACTCATCCCCTACCCTGCCTCCCCCAATGCCCTGTCCCGGGCAGGACCCCAGCCCCTCCCCACTGGAAGAGGAAGGAGCCCAGATCCAGCTCCTGGCTCTCATCGACAGAGCCGCGATCCCAAGCGAGGCCATTCATGCCTCCTCCTCACCATCTGCTGCTCCCACCTCCCACTGTGGCTCAGGCAGCTTAGCTGGAGCAGCGGCAAACCCGGCTGGGCATTGCCAGCCCAGAGGCGCCGGGCTGCGGTGCAGACCAGGGTGTCCCCAGCCCTGACACAGGCTTCAGCCCGTGGGTCCCCAGCCCAGCACCCCTGTGCCCCCACAGCCCAGGCACTAGGAGCAGGCAGCCGGGATCTGCCCCCTCTCACAGTGAAGGTGGGGAGCCCGCAGCAGGTTACAGCACCCGTGCACCGACGGCAGAGCTGTGCCAGGGTAGCGCAAGGCAGGGCAAGGGCAGAGGAGGTTGCGGGAGGCCACAGGCAGCTCTGGTGTGATGGGGGTGCAGCGGGGCCGCCACAGCACAGCTCAACCCAGGATTAGCTTGGAGAAGCAAAAATAGCTTGAAGCTGTGACTAAGGCCAGATTTTGGCTCTGGGGAGCCAGGATTACGGCGTTGTCCAGGATGTGTTATTAGAAAAGAAAAAAAGGGCTTGCATTTGGGAGCAGCTCTGCTGAGAAGGGTGAAGCAGCTCTGGGGGGTTCGGCAGACCCCTGCCACAGTGGCCAGCTTGACTGGACAGGTACCCTCAGGCCCAGTGGGCAGTGGCTGCCTGGGAGAGGCAGGGTTAACTTGCATGGCGTATCACTGTGGCTAAAGCCCCTCTCCATGGCAGATAAAGCCGATAAGAGACACATCAAACCCACAAAGCCGGACACTGTTTAAAAGTGCCTGGGAGGCGAGTTGTCGCAGCTGCAGGCAGGATGCTGCCAGGGTGCTGTGGGGCAAATCCGGTCTCCCCAGGGCTTTGTGTCAGGTCATTTCAGGCAGCTCCTGTGGGGACTGTCCTCCTAGGAGACCCAGATCCAGCCCTGGGGACCCCAGGGCCAGTAAAGCTGGGGACACCTATCCCTGCTGCCTTCGGGGGCTTTGCAAATGCCACAGCAGAGCTGGGGGAACTCCCCTCAGCTCAGCAGAGGGGCCAGGGGCATGTGGACCATGGTGCCATGCTTGGCCTCTGCCCCTGTGGAGGGACAGTCATAGGACCACCAGTGTGAGGCACATGTGGCTCTGCCCTGGCACCTCCGGGTGCAGCTTGACCTGAGCTGGGGAGGGCTCAGGGGGCTGGCTGCTTCAGTACGCATTGCAGTCTCAAAGGTAACATCCCAAATGAGAGCTCCTATGGGCAAAGGACACCCTGTGTCATCTGGGATGCTCCGCATCACACCAGGCCATGAGCCAGCCCAGCATTGCAGCCAGCACATGACCCAGAGGTGCTCCTGGTGCCCCGATGGTGCCGTGGGAGGTGTCTGCAGGCTCCCAGTGCCATCTTCATGCTGGTCCCTCCCAACAAGGTGAGACATCCAGCCCTGCAGGCAGCTGGCCAGGGAGGACCCTGCTCTGGGTGATTTGGGGGGGCCTGGGGTCAGCTCCAAACACGATTTGTCCGCGGGTGGCTGCATGGTGCCAGCGGTGCTAGGAGCTGGCACGTGGCACACCAGCATGATTCCCTCCCCAACATGCCAAGGCCTTAATCCATCCTGACCCCAGCACACGGACATGGAGGGGAGCCCAGCTCCCAGAGACATGCCAGAACCTCCAGCCACAAGAAGCGGCCCCAAATGGATGGTGCTGGGACAGCACAGGCCCTGCTCGCCGCCCCTGCCAAAACACACTGCTACCGGTATCCACCTTTCCAGGGACTAACCCCAAGTGAGTGGGCGCGTTGCTAACCAGGGGTCCAGGGTGGGCTGCCCTGTGCAGCACCGGGGCTTCCCGCGATGTCCATCGCAGCAGCGCCATGTGCCGCAGAGGTGGCAGGCACAGGGGCGCCCCACGGCCGCCCGCTGGCTCCGGGAGACCCCTGTTCGGGGCGGGGGGCTCCTTGGGCCAGCACCACGACCCCCGCGTATCACCACCCAGAGGTCCCCTTGGGACCGGCCACCCCTCGGGCACGGGACGAGGCAAAGCCGGGCCCACGGGGGCTCCCGGGGCGGCCTGGGCGGGGTGAGCCCGGCCGAGCCCCCTCCCCGAGGACCCCCCTGCGCCCCGGCCGGGGCTGGGCCCCGGTGCCCGCGCGGCCCCTCCCGCCGCTCCCGGGCTCTGTCCGTGGTGCTGAGCGCAGCCGCGCCGGCACCGACCGCGGGCACCAGCACCGGCAGCGGCAGCGGGGAGCGCATCCCTGCCGCACCGCAGGGGCTGCCCGGGACACGGGGGACACGGCGGGTCCCGGAGCACCGAGCGCGGCCACGAACACGAGGTGTCCGGGAGCACCGAACCCTGCCACGGACACGAGGGGTCCGGGAGCACCGCGCCCGGCCACGGACACGGGGTGTCCCCGGGACGGTGCAGAGCGAGTGGACGATCGCCAGTCACCGAGCCGCGGGTGCTCCGGTGCCGGGACGAGTCCTGGCCCTCCCCGCCGCTTCCCGGGGGGCAGCGCCTCCCCCTGCCCGGGCCCTCCCATGCCCAGCGCGGACCCTCCCCGCTCCCCACCGGCCCGGCCCCGGCCCTACGTGTGCCATCGAAGCGGGTGGCGATGGTGTCCAGGAAGGTGTTCTGCGGTGCCAGCAGCCCCTTCATCACCGGCATGGTCCCGCCGGGCTGCCCGTCGCGGGGCTGCGGCCGCGGGGCTGGGCTCCGCCGCCGCCCCGGGGCCCCTCCGCAGGTGCGGCCCCGGCGCCGCGGGCTGATCCCGGCTCGGCTCGGCCCGGCCCGACCCGCCCGGGGCTCCCGCCCCGCCCCCGCCCCGCCCCGGGCCCTGCGCGCCGCCAGCACCGGGAGGGGCCTCGGCAGCGGCGGGCACCGGCACCCGCCCGGGAGCGGGTCGCTCTGCCCTGGGGGACACCGTAGCCCTCGGCCCCTGGGGGCACCGGCTCGGTGGCGCCAGGACCTGCTCAGCACTGGGACCCGCCGCACGGGGACCTGCTGGGCACCAACCCGCTCAGCACCGAGAGGCACCGGTCCTCCCGGGCTCCGTGGAGGCCGAGAAGGGGGCAGGACCCGGCCTCCCCGGGGGCTCCTGCTGTGGGACGCCAGTCCCAGCGCTCGGGGCTCTGCCCTGGGGAAAGCCAGCTCGGGGGCTGCAGGGCAAGGCCGTGCCCTGCGGGACCCCTAAGGAGGACCCAGGGGTGACATGACCCGGCTGAAGCCCTCCCCAGGACGCTGCGTGGGGACGGGATAGTGGGAGGGCAGCGGGGTGGGGTGGAGGTCGGGGACCTGTGGCCACGAGAGGATCACCAGAGGCTTCCTGGTGCTGTGGTGGGGGATGCTCTGAGCCCTTTAGGGGGGCTTCACAAACACCCTCCAGTCCTGGGCAGCCTGGTGGAGGCTCGGTTCTCCCTAGTTCTGGTTCTGCATCCAGCCAGCTGGGTCTACGCACGCCCCCAGTGACGGGCACCACAGAGGAAGGCACCAGTCTCATCGGCTGCCCCAGTGCGGAGCTGTGCTCCCCCGGCCCCACCCCAGGAAGAAGGCAGAGCCGGGAAATGTCAGGCTACCATTTATTGTAAAAGGCCAGCGGTGCCTGCGGTGCCCTGAGCAGGCTCGGCCAGGGCCAGGAGGAGGTATGTAAAAGTGCTATTTACACCAAGCTCCCGTGTCTCCCCAGGGATCCCCTCTCCGCTCCCGCTGCCCCCACCCCTCTCAGTAAAAGCTCTTGGCAGGTCCTTGGGCCTGGCTCTTGGTCACGTCCTTCCCCGAGTGTCCCTGGCACTCCGTGGAGCTGGCGGCTGCGCCCCGCAGCGCCGGCGTGGGCTGGGGGTCCGCGCTCCCCGGGCAGCCCGATGCGTCGTGGCAGGCGGTGCCGCGGGGCTCCCCGCGCTTGCCCATGGTGAGGATGCCCGCGGCGTGGTTGCCGGAGCCGTGCAGCAGGCGATAGAGCCGGCTCTGGAAGGCCGGCGGGACGGCCTTCCTCTTGCCCAGCGTGAGGATGCCGGCGGCGTGGTTGCCCATGCCGTGCAGGAGGTCATAGACGCGGCAGGAGCAGGTCTTCTGCCGGCAGCACTCGGGCAGGCTCTGCCGGGCGGCGGCCAGGGAGCAGAGCAGGAGCAGGAGCAGGAGGCAGGCAGCTCGCTGGAGCTGCCGGAGCAACGGGCGGCGTTAGTGCAGGGCAGCCGGCAGCGCCGGAGATGGGCGCCCCCACAGCCCTGGGGCTGTCCCCCGCTCGGCTCCCGTCCGCCCCGCTCGCTGCAGCGTTGCCACGGGTGCCCAGCCCCGCTCCCGGGGTGCACCCGGAGCGTCACCCTTCGGTTCGCCGGGGTACGGCTAGCACCGCACCCCAGGGAGCCTGGAGTGCTGCTCCCCGCGCCCCCCTCCCGGCCCCAGCGACCACGGCCCCCACCCGGCTCTGACCAGCAGCCACACGCGGGTGCCGCGCTCCGGCACCGGGCAGCCGCGGCAAACACCCTCCCCGGGTCGCCGAGCGCCACGGGTCGAGCAGCGAGGGCACCCACGAGCGACGCCACAGGGACGACCCCTCCAGCTCCCTCTCGAGGAACCCACGCGGGGCTGAGCCCCCCGAGCGGCTGCTGGCCACAATCGGGGAGCTCTGGGGAGGAACCTGCCATGTCCCCCTGCACACTCCGACCCCCCCCATCCCGACCTCCCCCCCACCGCTGCCCTCCCAGCGCCGCGGGCTGCAGCGCCCCGGCCCCACCTTGGCGTTGGGCACCTCCATCCTTCCCGGGGTCTTCAGGCGGCCGAGCGGTGCTGGGGCATGTCCCGCCGAGAGCCCCGCGCCCTCCTGCCCGCCGCCGCCGCCGCCGCTTTATAGGGCCCGGCACAATGGCGCGGCCAAAAATACCGTCGGGGCCAGGCGGGAACGGCCGGTCTCCGGGAGACGCGGGCGCGCTGCGGCCGGTAGCCCGGAGACTGGTCAGGCCTTTCCCCTCATTTGCAGCTCCTCATTGTGCGGGTGCCGGCGGGCCGGGCGCGGTGGCCAGGGCGCGTGGCACTAATGAGGCCCTAATTGCCCGCCGGCCCCACCGCCGGGCCGGCACAAAGGGGCTGAAAGGCAGCACTGGGGAGGCGCCGGTCCGCTCCTCGCGGCCCCATTAGGCTAATTACCTCCCCGAACAAAGGGGCGCCGGGCAGCCGCACGGCTCCGTGACGTGGGGAGCCGTCACCCTGCGCTCGGCCGGTGCCAGGGCATGGATGGTGCTGCAGGGTCCCCGTCCCCAGTGCCACCCTTTTGGTGACCCCATCCCGCCTTGGAGGGAGCCGCAGGGCGCCGGAGTGGGTCTCGCATTCTTTATAACTCTCCGCAGCCCCGGTCCGACCCCAGACCGCCCCTCACCCCTGGCCCGCCCCGGGCCCCCTCGCCCTGGGGGACGAGCCCCGACGTTTCCCTGATGCCAGAAGCCACATCTGCTGCCCAGGCTGGTCTGCAGCGGCCCCCCCGCCCGCTGCACCCCAGAGCCGCCTGTCCCCTCTGCACAGCGGGGGAGGGAGGCGGGGACGCCAGGAAGGGAGAAGGACCCGCTGCCCCGCGGACAGGGGACAGGGACCGGCCAGACCCTTCCCGCCAGGCAGGGGCTGGCGAAGGCACACCCAGCGGGCCTGGACAGAAGCAGAACCCCAGCCCCGGGGCTGCTTTTACAAGGGGGGGCGGGCACAGTAGGCTGGAGGGCACATACACACGGGCACCGGGGTGCCAGCATCCCCGCCGGCCCCGCGGCAGGGCGCTTGCTCCAGAAGCGGATGGGGGGGTGTGGTGTGTGAGTCCTCGGGGAGTTCGGGGGGGGGGGACAAGCGGGAGCGGGGACACCCCTCCCCGACATCCCCGCTGGGCCCCGCCGCAGCCCCTCGGCAGGGCAGAGCGCGGGCAGCGGCCCCGCACGCGTCCCTCCACGCACGCTGAGCCGGCGGGCAGGCAGCTGCCCGTCCGTGGGCAGGCTGGGGCTCCCTGGTCCCGGCCCCTGCGGCCGGGGGGGGGCGCTCAGTCCGGGCCCCCGAGCCCCAGGCCGGGGTCAGCAGGACGCCGCGTCGCCGCCTCCTTCTGTCTCCGGGATGGGCTCCAGCGGGGCGCGCAGCCGGGAAGGCTCCGGCGATGCCGAGCCGTTCCTGCCGATGCCGCAGGACTGCCCCGCGTTGTGGATCTGCCACAGGTTGTCCAGCGCCTCCGCCTTGGCGTGCTTGAGGAGGTCAGCCTGGCCCTGCGCGGGGAGAGGGAGGGAGTCAGGGCCGGGGGCCGATGGAGCGTGGGCTGCCCCACGGCCACTGCCCCGCGGGAGGCCATGGGGGCACGGCCGGGCCCCCCTGAACTGGCCGGTGCCATCCCCAGTGCCCAGGGAGTATCCCCCCCGGTGCGGCTGGGGAGGGGGCGGCGCAGCCCTGGCCCCTCACCTTCAGGACGGTGATGTTCCAGGCGAAGCTCTCCAGCGCCTTCTGCAGCTTGCGGCCCCGCAGCCCCTCCTTGGCCTCGATGCGGGGCAGCTCCTTGTGGAAGTCCATCCCTGCGCGGGCGGGAGCGGCGGTCAGCGGGCGCGGGGCCACGGGGACGGCCACCGCCCGCCACGGCCGGGGCCAGAGCCTGAGGGACGCCCTTCGCCAGGCACAGGGGGGTGCGGGCTGGGTGGGCTC
>VFFE01008899.1:5087105-5102166 GCA_008921705.1 Burhinus oedicnemus | reverse complement strand
GGGGGGGGCCGGGACGGGGCAGTCAGCCGGCAGCACCTGCCTGTGTGGGTTCAATCATGTGTCTTGGAAGTCGTAACATTCAGTTGCCACTTCCACCGTCCGCCCCAGTCTGTTATTCCTGGTGCTAATTATATTCTGGCGTTTGGCAGCTAATGACTCTTCCCCGCTTCCTCATCAGCCTCCTCCGCTCCGCTCCCCTCCCTCCCCTCTCGCACAGCCCCTGCAGCCCACCTGTGCAGCACCCTGCCCCGCCACCGGGTACCCCCCGCACCCACCCCCGTGCAGCCGGGCTCGGGGCGACCCCAGCCGCAAATCGTTCTCCCACGGCCGGGCGGCCCCGGCTGCTCTGCCGCTGAACCCCTGCCCCGCCACGCACCCTCCCGGCCTGCAGACATGCACCCCTCGTCCTCCGCCACACACCGCAGGTGTGCAAGTGCACGGCCAAAAACGCCAGGTCCGGAGCCTGGTGCCAACCCCCCTGAACCGAGCCCTTCAGGGACATGAGCCCCCAGCCCAGTGTCCCCCCTCCCATCCCCCCGGCACCCACCTGCCTGCTGTGCCTGGATGAGCTTTCCGTACACTGCATCGGCGGACTCGATCAGTGTCCGGCTGGTCTGGATCATCTGGGGAGAGGGGAGGTGTGAGGAGCTGCACACCCCCCAGCCCACATACCCACTGGCTCCACGTACCCCCCGGATTCATGCACCTCATGGCCCCATGCACCCCCAGCAGAGCGGGTGGGGAGAAGGGGCTCAGGCAGGGGTTGCCCCTCATGCTGGCACGGTGGATGGGGTCTGGCCCAGCCAGGTGTGGTGTGACTAGCGCCTGGCCGGCGGCCAGGTCCCCCTCCAACACAAAGGAAGGAAGCGGCTCCGGCTGCAGCCATTAATGGGATTTCTCCCGCCAGGCGGGACTGCGGGATGCTCCGCCAGCCGGCCCCAGAACAGGGTGCAGGCAGCGCAGGCAGGGGGACAGGGGCTGTGGCCTCCCTGGGCTCATACCGAGCTGGCTGACCCTGCGCCTCGACAAGCCTCCTCCCTGGACAACCCCCAAGCAGCCCCCTGCCAGCCTCCCCCTGCACCGGAATGGGTGCAGTGAGTTCAGGGTGCCCTGTCCTAGGCTGGGTGGTGGTCCCCATGCTGCTGGAGCATCCCCGCGAAGAGCTGAGCCCCAGTGGAATGGTACTTACTGTCTCGTAGGCGGTGAGGACCTTGCGCAGCAGGTCCGGGATGGGGCCCTGGGCCTCCATGGGGGGGTACTGCTCTGCCAGGTTGAGGGTGACGCTGGGCGCACTGTCACTGTGCAGCAGCCACGTGGCCACTGTCAGGATGCACTGCTTCATGTTGGCAGCGGGCGTCAGGCCACACAGCTCCTTGAAGGAGACCAGCGCGTTCTGCAGACAGAGACTGGCGTCAGGGGCTCAGGCCTGGAGGGTCCCCGAGAGCCCCCCTCATGGAGTGGCACTGTTTCCCCCAGCTCTCTGCTCCAGATGAGGGTCCTCACCCACATCCCCCAAGAAGAGGGGGGATGCCCAGGCTCCTCACCGCTCATGGTCCAGCCCTATTCTCCCCCACAGAAACCAGGTCCCCCAGTGCATCCGCAGGGTCCGTACCTGCACATTCTCTCGCAGGTCAGTGGCCTCCCGCAGTGGCTGGGTGGCCGTCCGGAAGACCTCATCGATGGCCTTGATGCCAGTGGCCTTGGTGGAGGTGTACTCTCGCACTCGGCGGCCCCGGCGCCCTGCCAGCCCCCGGCGGTGCCCTTTACCCCCACCTCGGCGGTCAGTGATGGCTACGTGGACGAAGAGGGTGGCGTGGGGCAGGGGCTCCCCAGCCAGGGACTGGAGGGGGACGTGGCGGTAGCCGGGCTGCAGGCACTCGAAGGGGATGGTGTACTGGGCAATGAACTCATCCCCGATGTAGTCATCGTCCAGCACGACAAAGCGCAAGACGGCCAGCTCCGGCAGGTTGATCTGGAACTCCAGGCTCTCGTCAAAGACAGGGTTGTCCCCGCTCTGCAGGGCTGTCTTGGTGCGGTGCTCGGCACAGTCAGCCGGGATGCCATGGATCTCGGCACAGACGTAGGGCTCCACCACCTCCCCCTTGGCCCCTGAGCCCTTGGGCTTGGGCAGGTTCTGCCCACTGATGACCTTGAGGTGCAGGAGCTGGGCAGGCACCCCGGGCAAGGAGTCCTTGGCGTTGGCACTAAAGTAGGAGACCTCCTCCCGCATGATGGCGGGGCGGAGGACATAGCCGCAGGCCCCGTTCTGCCGGAACCAGCCTGCGTTCAGGTCCATCATGAGCCCCGGTGTCTGGTAGTTCATGGCCACCATCTGGCAGCCGCACTTCCAGAAGTCCTGGGGGTTCATGTTACTGGCATCGATGCGCATGGGGCTGGGGTAGATGCGGGAGAGGAACCGCTTGTTGTAGCTCACCAGCTCGGCCGGGCACTCGTTGGCGAAGCGTCCCGCCTCCACCTCACTGAAGGAGCACATCTCCCAGTAGCGCTGCCCGCGCCGTGAGCTCTCGAAGTCCTGGAAGGGGACAGCCTGACAAAGGCTCACCAACTCCGAGAGCTCCCGGCTGAGGCGCACCCGCCGTAGGCCACCTCCCTCCGGTGCCTCCCGGTCCTCCTGGCCCAGCCGCCGCGCCAGCTCCCAGCCTTCCTCCTCATCCGACACCTCCCCCTCGCTGTCCTCGCAGCCGGGCGGCAGCTTCTTGCCCTTGATGAGGATGCGCCCCTTGAGCTGCTCGGGGGAGGGCAGGTAGGAGGCAGTGGGGTTGGGGGGCTCCAGGTACAGCTTCTCCCCCAGCGTCTTGCGCAGGCACTGGGCGGCAAGGCGCTGCTGGGGGGCTGAGCAGCGCACCACCAGGCAGAGGATGAGGGGGTAGGCGGAGGCGGCGAAGGCATGCTGGTCAATCAGCCCCACCACGGTGCGGAAGGGCACACAGGACGTGGCCGAGGGGCTGGTGTAGACCACGGGCTCGCCCTCAGGGCCATCCCACAGCACCAGCTCGATGCTGCGGCAGCCCAGGCCCAGGGCGTTGATGTAGCCACTGATGTCCGAGTGGCCCCAGAAGTTGTCCTCCAGCAGGCAGGCGCTGTGGGCAGAGCTGATGTAGTAGTGGGAGAGGGGCTGTGCCATGTCCTGGCACACCTTGCGGTGCTGTGGGTCAAAGATGGAGCAGTCAGCAGAGAGCAGGTAGCGCGTGAAGCCATCGATAGCCAGGTAGCCCTTCTCTCGGCCCTCCTTGGAGGGCTCGTACTTGCTGACAATCTCCAAGCACTTCTCTTCCGTCACCCCCTCCATGCCCTGCTCCACCTCCAGGAACATCAGCAGGTCCTTCACACCCAGGTACTCCTTGTTGCTGGAGAACTGCACCAGAAGGAAGAAGATCTCGGGGCGGGTGCAGAGCTCACAGTATGCCTCCACAAAGAGGTCGCAGGCCACCTCTGTGCCGGGACGCTCACTGGCCTTCTGCAGCTCCTTGAACTTCAGCTCGATGGTGGAGGTCTTCATGCCTGGGTTGAGTGCTTTGATCAGCTGCACGGCCCGGGACACAGGCATGCGGCCAGACTTCTCCAGGTCGGCAAGGTCAAAGACGGAGGAGATCCAGGAGGTCCGGAGGCTGGGGTGGCCAGTCCCAGGTGCCTCGGGTGTGTGCTTCCCGTAGGACACCAGGTACCGGAGCCCCATCACCCAGGCACTCACCACATCGGCTGAGCTGGCCACCAAGTCCAAGGACTCATAGTTGTCTCCATAAATGATGGAGAAGGCGCACTCATCTGGGAACTGGTCGGAGAGGCCATTGCTCCGCAGGACAGGTGTCTTCTTGCCCACACGCACCTCTTTGACCGACTTGATCTCGATCTTGGCCTTCTCTGAGTCCTTCTTGGAGGGCTCCCAGCGCAGGGAGCGCATATCAGCATCCAGCACGAAGAAGCGGCTGTACATGCGGGAGTTGGAGCGCACCTTCTTCAGCTCGCAGCCCTCCAGCATGAAGGAGATGCAGGCAGCTGTGCTGTTGATCTTGCGGTCGTTAGGCATGGTGCTGAAGGACACTGTCTTCTTCTTCTGTGGCGGCCGCTGCCGGGACCCATCCTGCCAGGGTGGGAGAAGGGGTCAGAACCATCAGGCATGGGACAGGCAGCATGTGCCCCACCAGCTCCCGACACCCTCCTGCCGCACGCTCTCCCCACCCCAGCCCCAATGCACAGCGCAGCACCCCAGGGTGC
Organism: Burhinus oedicnemus; assembly: GCA_008921705.1. Taxonomy (NCBI): domain Eukaryota; kingdom Metazoa; phylum Chordata; class Aves; order Charadriiformes; family Burhinidae; genus Burhinus; species Burhinus oedicnemus. The sequence goes on along the minus strand of VFFE01008899.1, from coordinate 5,097,930 downwards.
CCCAATACCATGCAAAGCCTAGTCCGCCCCAGTCCAACCCTCTCCCTGGAGGCTGGGAGCTGGCTCCAGCCCTGGCCTCCCCCACAGCTCACTGCCTGGCCTATTTTAACTCTGCTTTCCTTCCTTCCTTCCTGCTCCCGGCCCTGAGCCGGATCCTTCCCCACTGCTCACTCACCCTTGGAGGCACAGCCATGCACAGGCAGCCCCGCACGGTCCCCATCTCCCCAGCTTGAGGACATCGGAGGAAAACAGGCACCCTGCAGGACCAGCCTGTGCCCACAGCAGCCCCATCCCTGCAGAGGGGCACACGCCACAGCCCCTCATGCCTTCCCCTGCACCCCAGGCACCAACCCTGGGCACCATGGCAGTGGGGTGGCAAGGATGCCTGGAGCACCCACCCCGAGGCAGGGGCAGAGCTGCTCCTGGGGAGCCCCAGCCAGAACCCCCCACTCCATCTGCCGGGGACTGGTGCAGGACAGCCACTTGCAAGTGCCGCACACTGGGGACAAGCGTGGCTCACCGTCCCGTCGTGCAGAGCTGGTGGCTGCTGCTGCCTGTACGGGGTCACGGGGGTACAGGCTGTCTGCTGCCTGCATCCCATGCCCACACTCTGCCCGTATCCCTGGACCAGCCCTGCCCCTTGGCAGGGAAGGGGGACCCTGCTGCCAAGAGGCTATAGGGGGCGGGGGATGAGGGGGAACAGCAGGGCCGGGAGCATATTATGGGATGGATTTCATTAAGTAGTGCAGCAGGAGGAGATTTAATCCACTTCTTCAAGATTATGGTGAGTCACCTCTAATCTGGTGGTGTCTCCAGCAGAGACGGGTCCTGCCCAGCTGCCCGGGTTAGGGGCAAGGAGGCATCCCCCTCTGGCACCCTGACAACTTCCACAGCGGAACAGGCTGGCAGTCTGGGCAAGCACATCCCCGTGCCTCACCCCGAAGGGTTTCGATCTGCCCCCGTGGGGCCAGGCAGCCCCAGCCCAGGGTAATCGGGATGGGTCATGCAGGCGGCCGGCCAGCTCCCCCCGGGAGTGCGCGGGACACAACGTCCTGGGGAGGGGGGAACAGCCCCAGCCCCCGGCCTCACGCTGGAGCCAGCCATTCCTCTGCAGCCTCGCTGCCCGCTGGCAAAGGCCGGCCCCACTCAGCCTCGCGTGGGGGCTATTTCCCCCAGCACGCAGAATGCAGGAGCTGTTTGCATCCTCTCGCTGCCAGATTGCTCCGGGGAGCCAGCCGAGCGCCAGGACCCTGCCTCCGTGCCAGCCGGCTCCTGGGGGGGTGTCCCCTGCTCAGCCCGGCTCCCGGGCCCCCCAGCTAGCAGCATCTGCCCGCTCCACTCTGCAGCCTCTCCGGGCAGTGGGGTGATGATGCACGGCATCCCCCGGAACCCTACCATCCACCCGGGACAATCGCCCCCGGAGCTAAGCCGGGGGCCACCGCGCCGGGGTGCAGGACCCCGGCCAGCCCTGCTCAGCGGGGGGCTCAGCGGCAGGTCACACCATCGGGCCAGCCCCGCGGGGAAGGACTCGCCGCCGGGACGCTTCCTGCCAACAGCAATCTGAGCGCCCCACTGACGGGCAGCCCCGGCCCTCGCCCCCCCGCGGGGTGACGGCTGGCACCGGGGAGCGGCCCCCTCCTGCCCCGGGCAGGACACCCCCGCACCTCTGCGGACCCTCTCCCCGCCCCGGCGCACCCCACCCCGGGCGGCTCCGCACCGGGCCCCACAGCCGAAAACAGGAAATCCATCCGGAAAGGAAACACGGGCGGGGGGCCTGCGTGCACCCAGCGCCCGGGGGATCGGCCCCCCCCTGCGCCCACCGCAGGCAGCCAGACCCACCCTCCGGCACAGCCCCGCCGGGCCCCGCGCTTCCCCCGAACGCCCTCCCTGCACCCCCCCAGGGCTTGGGCAAGGGGAGGGGGTGCCTGCTGCAGCGCTTTGGGGTGCAGACGGCTCCGCTCCCGGTGTTTGCACCCAGCGAGCCGGTGGCAGCGGCCGTGTGGGGCCTCTTGCCCGCAGCCGCCCGCCGGCTTCACACCCCGGCCGGGGGACCGGTGGAGAAAAGCCGCTGCTCCCCGGCAGCCCACGGCACAGGCGCTTTCCAGGCGGGCTTCGAGCCTGGGGGACACCCTACGCGGTGCTTTGCGAGGTGCGGGCAGGAGCAGTGGGAGCAGCCGGGGCCGCACAGCTCCATCAGGAGCGGAGGCGGGAGGAGGCGGCACCCACGGCCGCGGGAGCACGGAGCATCCCCGGACACGGGGCAGGGCTCCGGCAGGAGCAGGGCATCCCGCACGCTGCGCCGCCAAGCTGGCAGCAAGCAGGCAGGGCTCCTGTGGCCAGCGAGGCCACGCACACCGCACCCACACACCGCACCGTCTTCGCACCGGCTCTGCGCAGGGAAGACGCACCGACCGCGGTGCCGATACCGACCACGGCGAGCGCGGGCACCAGGCTGGGCACGGCGGGCACGTCGGAACCCCGCTGCCCGCGCCCTGCCCGCCTCTGCAGCGTGTGCTAAGCTCCTCTTCAGGCAATTACCTGCCGCGATTAGTGCCCTGGCAAGAGCGGTAGCTTTAATCTCAGCCGCCACGTGACCGCCGCCGTTACCCGGCCAAGCAACCCGCTCCCCAGCCCGGGGATGGGGAAGGGCCCATCGGCCGCCGCTCCCTTCCCGTTATCCCCCGAGGGCCGGCCGGGGGGGGTCCCCGCCGCGCAGCAAGAGACAGAGGAACTGAAAGCCTCTGGGGCTGAGGCGTCCCGGCCCGCCCGCGGCTCTGCTGCCCAGTCCGGGGAGAAGGACTGTCGCCGCCCCGGCAGCAGGACACCTCTCCCGGCCGTGGGGACGCGTCTCGCCCGGGGAACGGCGCTATTCCCCAGCCTGGCTGTGACGGCACTCATCCACAGCCGGTTTCCCCAGGGTTCTTCCCACTTGCCCCCATCCCGGGGCTGGGCAGCGCGAGCAGGGATGCGGGCAGCAGGCAGCAGCCGGCAGCACCGGAGCGGAGGCAGTGGGAGGCCAGGCACAGCCAGGGCTTTTCTACCGTCGTTTGTTGCCTGCCAAGAAGAGAGCGAGTGACACATCCACTCCCCGCGGCACCAGCTGCCGCTCCCCAGCGAGGGGCCGTGGAGCCGGAGCCCCGCGCAGGGGCACCGCACAGCTCCGGGGGCAGGCGCGGGACGGGGAGGGGGCCCACGCAGGGCACAGGACAGCGGGGCGAAGGGGAAGGGTCACCTCCTGCAGCGGCGAGGAACAGATCCAGTACCCCCCCCCAGTCCCTCTCCAGCATCCTCCCAGCCCACCGGACCTCCAGCCCCCTCCGCTTCCAGCCTGAGAAGAAAGCCGGGAGCAGGTCCTCCAGCCAGGGCATGGGGACACCGCCCTCCCCATCGCTGCACGGAGCCAGCTCTGCCGCCGCCCGGCACGGCCCCCCCGGGGCTCCCCCTGCCCCATCACAGCCGCCGATTCTCACTTTCAGATTCACTCCTCCAGCCTTTTCTGGAAATTCCAAAAAATAACAGGGCCAGCAGCTCCTCCCGCATGTGCCTCCACTTCGCCAGCAGCCAGCCCCTGCCCGGCCGAGCTGCGGGCGCAGCCCCTCACTCCCACCCGCCACCGTGAGGCCTCCCCCAGGGATTCGAGTTCAGGCAGCTGCTCCCCAGGTCCTGCTGGGGCTGGTTGGGGACCCAACCTGCTGGAGATCCCCACGGACCCTTCCTGCCACCTCCGCTCTCCCCAGCCGCTGTGCAGAGGCCCGTCCGAGCCGCCGCCCCGCCGGGGAGAGCCCGGGCACAGAGGGGTCTCAGCCGGTGGTGGCAGAGGGGCCGGAGGAGGACGCGCTCTGTCCCCTGTCAGGGACAGGGAGCTGCGCTGGCCAAGCAGCAGGACCGCTGCCTCCGAGCAGGGGAGGGCAGGAGGAGCACGGCATGGGCGGCCGGTGCCTGCGCGGTCCTACGGGCAGAGTGTCTGCCCCACCGCCCCCTGCCCGTCAGCCCCCGCCCAAGGAGGGGTCCTGGGGCACCGACAGGCCCAGCCCGGGGAGCTCACGGCTGTGGGACTCGGGACCTGCAGCCCTCCCGCACCAGGGCAGGATCAGGCCCCGGATGGACCCGGAGATGCACGGCGGACCAGAGCAGGCTGGGGACCCCGCTCCAGCGCCAGCCCTGCCCCACCCGCGCTGGTCCTGGACCATCGACCTTCACGTGAGTCCAAATCCCGCGGTGACGGGGGGTGCCCCCAGCCCGCGGCTGGTTCCTGGGCAGGCAGCAGCCGAGGGGCGTGCTGCCCGACCCCGGGAGGAACAGGAGAACCCGGCGAGGTCCCCGAGGAAACTGGGCACAGACGGCGCACCGGCACCGGCCTCGGGCTGCACGGGAGCACCGGGAGGTCTCCTCGCCGTCCCCGCGCGGGGCACAGCCCGGCCGCTCCCGCAACAGTTTGCAGCGGGAGCCCGGGGGGCGCGGGGTCCCTCTGGCCGGCGCCTCTGCTCAGGGAACCGGGTCCCGGGGGCAGAAGAGCGGGGCTGGGCCGGCACCACGGGAACAGCCCCCACACGGGGTATTAATAGCACCGGAGCAATCCCGGCTTAAAATAGGCTGCCAGGAGCGGGGAGGCGGGTCCCGGGCGGACGCGACCTATTGTGTCAGCGAGCATCGCCGGCATAAGCGCAGTTAGGGGGGCTCGTTTAGGAAAGCGCGCATGTGACCCACTGCCCACCCACGAGGGAGACCCCCAGAGACCCTCCCTGCCCCACGGCCCCGCCGGTGCCCCCACCCGGCCACGGCACGGCTCCGGGGAGGTGTCGGGAGCAGGTCGGGAGCTGGCCAGGCCGGGCCCAAGGCTCAGCGCCCTCGCAGGAGGGAGCACGGGAGAGCGGAAGGTGCTCGGGAGCAGGCGTCTCCTCACCGGCACCCAGGGGTGCCCTGAGCAGGACAGGGTGATGCTGCGGTGTGGCTCCCACGGCAGGAGCAGCGTGGCCGTGCAGGGGACCCGCGGAAACGCCGGCGGCTGGACGGGGCAATCCACGGCCACGCAAAGAGGACAGGCCTGGCCCGGCAGCGCACGGAGCCCGAGCCAGGCTTTGCCCTTGGGGACCCACGGTGCCGGGCAGGGCGAGAGGATGCTGTGCCAGCCCTGCTAAGAGCAACCCCGGCGAGCCCGGTGCCGCGGGCAGGGGGCAAAGCCCCGCGCCCGGCCGGGCGGGGGACCCCCGATGCGGGGCTGCAGCTGCCCCGCGGCTCCACAAACCCGCCCCACGGGTGCGCCCGGCCGGGCACGGCGGGAGCCCACGGGGGCGCCGGGCGCGGCGGGCACGGCGGGCTGGCAGGGCCGGTGCCCGCTGGCTCCGGGGCCGGGGGACGCGCAGTTCCCACGCGGGGCACGGCTCGGCCCCCCGACCCCTGCGCCGGTCCCGGGCGGCGCCGGAGCCCGCTGCGGGGCGGGGAGGGGAGGGCGGGAGGGGCCGGGGCCGGTGCGGGGGTTCTCACCTTCATGATGCTGGCCCGGGGCGCAGCGGGCGCGGGGCTCCGCTCCGCCGAGTCCTCGCGGCTGCTGCTGCCCGAGCCCGAGCCGGGGCTGCCGCCGCCGCCGCCGCCGCGGGGCCCGTTGGGCAGCGGGGCGGCGGGGCGGGGTGAGCCCGGCGGCGGGGCGCCCCGGGGCCCCTCCGCCATCCCCCGCGGCCTCAGGGCAGCGGCCGCCGCGGGGCCCCGGGCGCCCCCGGAGCCTGCGCCCGCCGCCGCCGCCGCTGCGGGCTCAGTGGCGGAGCGGGCGGGAGGCGGCGCGGCCGGGAGGAGGGGACGGGCCGCGCCGGGGGCGGGGCCGCGGACGGCGACGGGGACGGCGCGGCCCCCCCGCCCCGGGCTGCAGCGGCGGGGACGGGGACCGGGCACCGGCACCTCCCGCCGCCGGGGCCCCCCCGGCCTCCGCCCAGCGCCGCAGAACCCGGGCCGGAGGGCCGCCCCATCCCGGCGGGACCCGGGCCAAGCCCGCGCCCTGCAGCCGGGCACCCCCACCCAGCCCACGCCCTGCAGCCTGGTACCCGAAACGAGTCTGCACCCTGCAGCCTGGCACCCAAATCGACCTTGCATCCTGCAGCCCGGCACCCAAAACAAGCCTGCACCCTGCAGCCTGGCACCCAAATCGACCTTGCATCCTGCAGTTCGGCACCCAAATCGACCTTGCACCCTGCAGCCCGGCACCCAAACCAAGCCTGCACCCTGCAGCCCGGCACCCAAATCGACCTTGCACCGTGAAGCCTGGCACCCAAACCAAGCCTGCACCCTGCAGCCTGGCACCCAAATCGACCTTGCACCCTGCAGCGCGGCTCCCAAAACAAGCCTGCAGCCTGGCACCCAAACCGAGCCTGCACCCTGCAGCCTGGCCCTGCCCGGCGGGGCACCCACCTCCCCCCCACCCCCCCAAGCCTGCAGCCTCCAGCGGGGTCAGTGCCCAGGCAGGGGCAGGGGACAACTAGAGCTGGCAGTGCCATGCTGAGCCAAGCCAGAGCTGCCGGGTGAAGCCCTGGGCCGGCACAGCTCTCCCGGGCAGGGGGCTCGAGGCTTTTGCTGGGGGGCCGGGTCACTGTGGGGCCTCCAGGGAAGGCTGTGCTTGCCCCAGGTTCAGGCACCTGCGAGGGGTGGGTGGGCTTGTGTAGCAGAGGCAGCAGGACCAGCAGCCCTGCTGGCACCTCTGCACTGGATCCAGTTGCACAGGTCTCTGCCAGTGCAGGGCTGCCCGTGAGCCCCCCACATATCCCCCGGAGCCTGGCTTCACCACCCCGGCCTTTATCCAGCCACCACCCACCCCACTCCCCACTAAACCCCAGCCTGTACCCTGCCAGAGCCAGGCACGCTCAGTGCCGGCTGGCCCAGCACCAGCGTTCCCACCACGCTGGCATCAATCCAGGCTCACGTCCCCCCGCAGGTTTCCCCTCCGTAGCTGCAGGCACCGCTTCTCCCCTACTTGCACCAGGAATTGTGCCCCAGGCCTTTTTTCCGGCAGGGATGGCAGGAAGGGGCCTTAGCCCGGTTTCCATCCCTGACGGAGGTTTTTGCTGCGCCAGGGGGATGCTTTGTGTGGACCTTGTTCAAGACATTGTCCTCTGCCAGCAGCCTGGCCTGCCCCCACCCCAGCAGCAGCTGCCAGCACAGCAGGTTCCCAAGCACCACAGCTCACCAGCCCTTAAAATAAACCTTAACAAGCAGGAGGAGAAAGGACCAGTCCCTCCCGCCTGGTACATTTGTGCCTCAAAGGCACAAACAGCCCGATGCTCCCAGAGCCCCAGCCAGACGCTGAACTGGTTAAATATTCATGGCTGCCCCTTCCCCAGGACCCCTGAGGAAACAACAGCAGCAACTCAACCACCAGAGCAGAGTCAGGGCTGTCGTCAAGAAATCTCTTTAATGAGGATTAAAAATAATAGTATAAAAACACCAATCCCAGAGTGCTGCCCATATTTATTTTTGAGAGATAATCCTCCTTTATTTTGTTTCTGGTTTTTTTAAACATTAAAAGCAGCCCTTGCTGGAGCTTATTGTTTCCTAAACCAGTTGGCACCTGCCACCCCCAGCCACCCCATGCCCTGCCTGCGCTCTCCCTGCCCACATTGTCCCTGCCAGCGGACAAAATGCCACAGGGCCCCAGAGCTCAGTGTGGGGATGAGCCGAGCTCCTGCATGGGCCTGAGGCTCTGCTGCTCTTCCTGCCTTCTGGGGAGGTTTTGGCTGGGGTGCGCTGCAGGTCCTGCTCCATCCCCGTGGGCAGCACTGAATGGGGTGCCCACCAGTGCCTGGTACCTGCTGCCACTGGGGAGCAGGGGCACGGTCGAGCTTGCCGGCTCCATCCGCTACGCTTAGCCAAACCCTCCAGGGCTGGGCACCCTCGCCCCTACACCCCCCGCCAGGGACTTGGCCCAGCTCCCTCCCCAGAGGGCTCATGCCAAGCGAACCCCAGGGGCGGGAGGGCTGTGGAACCCCTGGGCTGTTCTAGGAGATGACGGTGCTCTGGATGAGCTGCAGCAGCCGCTCCTCCCGCAGGACCCTGGGCATGGGGAGGGGGAAGCCCAGCGCCTCCCGCAGCCGGGCAAAGGCCCCGGCCCCCACCAGGTGCAGGCGCAGGGGCCCGATGCTGCCCTTGAAGCGGAAGGACTTATAGATGGGGAAATCCTCCTGGAGACACTGGTCCAGCTGCAGAGAGAGAGCAAGCTGCCCACGCTGCTCCAACACCCTTTCCCATTGGAGCAGCCATCTTCCCCCACAGTGCTTGGGGTCCTGCTGGCGGCCACAGCCCCCTGGGCAGTGCTGGGCTGTGCCCATGCCCCCCAGCCACCCCCCCCTGCAGCAAAGCATCCTGGCGGCGCAGGGGCTGTGGGGCCAGCACCGCTACCACCTGGCTGTGGCCATCCCGCTGTCTCGCCTGCCCAGGTGCAGGCAGGGTGCAGGCAGGGTGCAGGCAGGGTGCAGGCAGCAGGGGACCATCCCCCTCACCTTGTAGCGCTGCCCCTCTGACAGGTCCCGCAGGCCCCGCAGCTCCACGAACACCTCGTAGTGGGGGGCGCAGGCCCCTGAAGAGGCACCTGCAGTGGCACGGCCAGCACATTAAAGCCGCCTGCAGCCCCCAGCCCCGGTGACCTGGGGGCAAGCAGGTGCAGGAGGGCTGGCAGTGCCCCAGGCAGCGCTGGCCACGCTTTCAGCAGGACTTTGGCAGCTTGCAAGGGGACTCACCCAGCAGGGCACTCTCCACGCAGACGTAGTCAACCAGGCGAGCGCCCGGCCACAGGCCCACGGCGCGGCACAGGCTTCGGCAGAACCGCTCCTCAGGGATGCTCTCGCCCCGCACGCTCAGTGCCTGGCTCTCCCTGCAGTGCAGGGTCAGGGGGTGGGTGCCCCGTGCTGCGGGTACCACCGGCACCACCCCATCCAGGCCCTGCCGGGCACACGGCCCCCCACGCAGCCCCCCCGAGGTGAGGGGCAGAGGCTGGGGCATCCTCACCTGCGGATGGGCTCCACTATGGGACACTGCTTGTGGAAGCCGGCCACCCTCAGCACCTCCCCAGCACGGCACCTGTGTGGGCAGGGGGAGCATGAGTGGGGCCGGTGCCGGGTGTGCGGGGCTGGGGCAGGCATCCCCCCTGGACCACCACAGCAGGGAGGAGGCACCTGTATTCTCCAGGCCGGGCCGTCAAGACCAGCCCATACTCGCGTCCCTCCCAGAGCTCGCCCAGCAGCACCGTCCGCAGCTCCTCCTCAGCTGGGCAGGGCAGGAACTCGCAGAAAGCCCAGTCGGGGCACAGCAGGAATCGGGGCACTGGCTCTTTTGGCCACAGGTTCACACCGAGCAGGGCTGGGCAGAGGGCAGCATGGGTCAGCATGAGACCCTCCAGACCTCCTGTCCCTGCCCATGCGGCACCATCCCCCTCTGAGGGGGAAACTCTTGTCCAGTGCCAGGACAGAGCTGCTTTCGGAGAGCAGGCAGGTCTCTCCAGGGAGGGATGTGGCACTGAGATGCACCCACATCTGCAGGGGCAGGGAGGGTTTGTGCTGCCATATGGCAGCAGCTCTCCTTGTGCAGCCAGGGCAGGCCCTGGGGACAGCCCTGCATGGGGGACACTCACCTCCCGCTGCCCGGTAGAAGGGGCAGTAGAAAGGCAGCCCCTTGCAGTCGGCCTGGCGGAGGGTGTCACAGTAGAGCTGCTCCGGGCCATGTGCCGTCCCCACCACTACCACCTCCAGCTGCGGCCACAGGCGCTGCACAATGCCCTCAAAGCCGCGGGCACACTCGGCCTGGAGCTCGGCTGCCCGGGCGGCGTCGGGGGCCAGCAGCACCTGCAGCCGGCCCCGCACATCCTCAGGCAACCCGGGCTGGGGGCTCAGCCTGCCCAGCGCCAGGTCCTCGGCCAGCCCGGGCCAGCCAGCGCGCAGGGCTGCCAGCGCGTCATGCAGCTCAGTGGCCAGTCCGGCCTCCAGCACACGCAGGGCACGTGCCTGCAGAGCGAAGAGCAGCTGCACCTGCAGAGCGGCGGCCCGCGAGGGCAGAGCCCCCGCCTCGGCCGGGGTGCAGTACAGGGTGGGCAGGGGCCAGCCCGCTGGGGCGCGGGGGCGACCGGGTGCCCAGGAGAGCAGGGCCGTGCCCCGGGGGGCCAGAGCCTGTGGGAAGGCAGCACGGAGGGTGTCCAGGTAGAGCAGGGACCCCTGCACAGGGAGAGGTGGGGGTCAGGTGGGCAGACCGGGGCAGCAGCGCAGCCCTCCCCGTGGGGGGTACCTGCGCTCCCCTCCCTGCCCCGTCGCCCACCTACCTGCAGAGGGGGGTCGGTGCTCCAGCAGCTGCGGAGCAGAGCCCAGGGGCGCAGCGGGGGGACCTGCTCCCCCGGCGCCCCCTCAGGGCAGCTCTGCCCCAGGGGGTGTCGCTCCCGGAAAGCCTCCGAGCCTGCCGAGAGAGGCACGGGGTGAGAGGGGCGACCCCCGGGACAGCCCCCCCCCCCCGCCCCGGTCCGCTCCATCGCCCCCCCGCTCACCGCGGGCCGTGCCGGGGGGCAGCAGCCGCCGCAGCCGCCGCTCCTGGCTGAGCCGCACCTCGCTGCCCAGCAGCTCCAGACGCCGCCGGTACCGGCCCGCGGCGCGGAGCAGCGCGCAACGGGCCAGGCGGTGCCGCAGCGCGGGGGCGGCGGGCAGTGCCAGGGCCACGGCCACGGCCAGGGCCACCGCTACCGCCACCGCCACCAGCATCCCGGGCAGCACCGCCGGTGCCGGCACAGCGCGAGCGCCGCCCCCCGAGCAGGGACCCGGGCACCTGGACCCCCCTCCCTTCCCGGTCCGCCCCCCCCCCCCCGGCT
>VFFE01008899.1:5068866-5087085 GCA_008921705.1 Burhinus oedicnemus | reverse complement strand
CCCCCCCGCCCTTACAGGGCAGGGACCTGCCTTCTCCCCAAGATACACATGAAACCCAGAGCTTTTGTGTTATAAAAATATTCCGTGCTTTATTTACTCTGTGGTACAAAAATAACATGGCCAGGACCCCAGAGCTTCTTTGCCAGGGCAAGGGGGGTGGGGAGGGCAGAGGGCCCCATTCCCCCCAAACCGCCCATACTGCCTGGCTGCCCTCACTGGGTGCCCTCATGCCCTGCCTCCCTCCATGCTGCACTGGCTCCAGAGCGGGATGCCAAGGCCAGGAGCCGAAGAGGCTCCCGCATCCTCAGGGGGCCTGAGGAGGAGACAAGGTCTGGGAGGGGACCCTGCCACTGTGGAGCAGAGCACCAGCATGGGCTTGGGGGGAGCCCTGGCCAACCCCCCCCCCATCTGGCCCGCACCGGAGCCCAGTGTGCCCACACACCCCCTGGGAATGGAGCCACGGGGTAGAACAAGAAGGCGACACGTACATTCTTAGTGATGACTGCGAAAGCGAACCTCAGGCCAGACCCCCTGGTCCCCACCCCAAGCAGCCCCTCGGCGGGGAGCGGGGCGGCTCCAGGGCCGGTGCTTGCAGAAGCAGAAAGCCGAAGCTGGGCCTCTTAAAAGGAACATACAGGAAAACCATGCGACAAATCCGCTGCCGTTTATACAAGGGCATAAACACCAAAGAGCTGGACACCAGCCTGCATTTCGGGGCGGCACAGAGCAAATCTCCAGAGCAGGGCCCACCCGCTGCCCCCCCCAGCACAGAGACACGAACACAGCACAGTCCCCACAGCGCTGCGGCTGGGGGTAGGGGGCCAGGTGCCCGCCCGTCACGACTGGGCATGGGGGATCCACTGACTGTCCATGGGGCGCCGCAGCAGCTCCTCCACGTGTCTTGCCACATCCATGGTGTCATCCAGGTCGAAGTCACCCTCGGGGTCCAGCACAGCATCGGGGCTGCGGGAGGCAAGGGGTGAGGGGGGGGAGACCGGCCACAGCAGGATGGAGACAGGGGATGCGATACCTACTTCTGGGCATACATGTTGTAATGGGGCTGGGAGCAGACAGCGGGCGAGGGAGCCTGGTCCATGTAGGTGGCCCCTCCGGGGGCAGAATCGCCTGATGCACTGACAAACCTGCAGGGACAGGGGGGCTCATGAGCGCTGGCACGGGATGGGCTCCCCCCAGGTGACGCTGCGCTCTGGAATTCCCATCACCTCTGATGGGCTTCTCCCAAGGCTGGTGGGGTGGAGCAACAACCCCAGCCCCCTGGGTGGCAACATGGTGAAGGGGGGTTTCTGCCTTCCCAGGGAAGGCACAACCCTGCCTCGGCCACAGACACCCCCAGCGACAGCATCGACATGGCCAGTGGTGGTGCCAGAGCCTGAGAGCAGAGCTGCTCTGGGCTGCAGGCTGCCCCAGCCAGCTCGCCAGGGACGATCCCATGGGACCATCCAGGGTCTGCATTCAGGGTCAGACTTACTCTGGCACCACTTGCTTGATCTGCGGCTTCACGTATCCATCCACAGCTTTAGCTAGAGGAAAGAAGGCAGCGCTAAGGCTCCGGAGCTGCTGGCGTGTGCCAGAAGCCTGCGGTGGGGCTTGGGTGTTCACGCACGGCGAGCTGCAGAGCCCCCACGGGGCTGGATGCGGCCCCAGGGCAGAGGGATGCCATGAGCCTCGGCTCCACCCCAGTCAGATGCACGAAGGAGAGGGACGCGCGTGGGGTGAAGGGCAGCGCTACCTGGCGTGGACTCACAGAGAACCGGCGTGTAGTACTTGGAGAAGACCTCATCCTTGGGCCGGTCAGGGAACACATAGATGAGGTAACTGAGGTCCCCAAGGCGGTCAGCCAGGGAGCGGATGGAGAAGTCCCTGGTGGTGAAAGGCATCAGGTTCCAGAACATCCTCTCGGCTGAAAGACAAGAGTGAGGACAGCGGTGACGCCCAGAGCTGATGGTGGCTCCCGGCCCCACTCCAGTTGCGGGCTGCAAGATCACATCGAACATCAGATGGTATTTGCCACGCTGCATCCCTCCCCTGTCAACATTTAAGGAAAAAAGCAGGTTGCCAGAAAACAGGATCTGCCAGGAGGCACAGTGAACTTGAGGCAGGTCTGGCCTCATCTGGACATGTGGAGGGCAGGTCCCCCGGCTGCGGGGTGCTCTGCAGGGCTTTGCAGTGCTCCTGGGCCACGCGAGCCTCTGAAGGACATTCTCACGAAGAACAGTAATGAGCAGACTTGCTACTTGGGGTCAGGCAACCTGTGCAAACCCACTGTACCAGGAGGCACCACGGAGTCGCTGCATTTCACATAGCCACAAGTGAGACCCGGTGGTTGGGTCGGATGGTTTCGCCCAGTCCCTCCCTACCAACACCAGTGTTCGGGCTGGACGTGGCCACAGCTGCGACAGCAGCGCCGCTCCCCGCGGGGCAGCTAAGGCATTCCCACAGGCTCCCACACTCGCCCCTTTCCCAAGGAAGGTTCCTGTGGCCACAGTGGTGCCAGTGCTGGTGCCCAACTGAGACAGGAGGTGCTGGAGCAGCAGCACCAGCCCCATGAGCACGAGACGGCCGAGTCCCAGGCTGGGGCCAGGAACAGCGGGGCTGGGGGCTGCCGGCTCCCGGCACGCACTCACAGGAGTCAAACTTCCATGCGATGGTGATGCCGCCGATCTCTGAGTCGCTGAACCGCAGGAGGAAGGTCCCGTCGGGCTTGTTGATGAGCAGGTCATGTGCCTGCTGCTTGTTGACAAAGCCCAGGATGGCCCTAGGCAGATCGGGGGTGTCAGAGCCGGGGGCTCAGGGCCAGGCAGTGCGGGGCAGGACGGCTCTTACCCGTCGTTCCAGTGTGGCTTCAGATGTTTCTTCAGCACCTCCATGACCCCGTCAAACCACTGCCAGAAGGTGTAATTCCTCCCAGGCAGGTTTTCCTGTTGAAATCCCCAGACAATGAGCACTCCTGGCTCCAGCCTCGCAGCTGCTGTTAAACAGCAGAAGCGCTGGGCACAGCACCAGAGGCTCGGGGACCTGGACTGTGGGACAGCCGCCAGCACTGCCAAACCAGGCGCAGGTCAGACCGGCCAGGTGGCACAGCCTGGGGGAGCACCAGCAATGCCTCCCCGAGGACACACACCCCATCTCCAGGCCCTACAGCATCCTGTGTCCCTCCAAGCGATGAAGGCAACACTTCCCACCCTGTTACAGCCGACAGTCATCTCGTTTTTCCATCCCTCCAGCAACAAATGGCTCCTTGGGAGGGACATGCCCCATCCAGCCCCCCCAGCACAAGCACTGGTACTGTGGGTATAGCAAAGCCCCTGTCCCAAAGTACAGCGGGACCCTGGGGCTCTGCAGCTCTCCCAGCACAGACCCCAGCCTGCTCACCCGGTTGAACTGGGACCAGGACACTGTGGTGCTGCTGTAGTCCTCCAGGTGGGAGCTGGTGCTGTTGAAGAGCTTCTGTGCCAAGAACACCAAGTTCTCCTTGGTCAGCCCGCGGCTGCTCTGCACCTCTGCCTTGAACTTCATGTTGAGCGCCTCGCACAGCTGCGGCCACTGCACCTTGTCAGGCACAGCGAAGGGGACACGGCCCTGGGGAGGCACAGAACAGGGTGAACACCGAGCTCTGCCCACCGCCTCTCCCCGCTGGGAGGCTGAGCCCAGCTCCTGCAGCCCCCTAGGACAGATGGGAACTGCCCTCCCCCGGCCGCCCCCAGTCCTGGGACTCACGGGCTCAGCAAAAGCATTGTCCCAGAGCACGGTGGCTGTAGCATTGTTGTCCTGACTCCCATGCACGATCACCACCACGGGCAGGGACAGCGTCTGCCGGGAGGAAGGAGACGGGGATGGGCTGTGGGGCACCACAGGAGCATTGCCCACGGGCACCCCATGGCCCCAGCCCAGCCCCACACCCGTGGGCACAGTGCCCATGGCTCATCCGGGCTCTGCAGAGGGGACATGGCTGGTGGGTGGCTTTACCTTCACCTGGAAGACCAGCTCGTTGCCACCAACACTGAACTGCGACTCAAAGAGGATAGTGAACTTCTCCTCTGTCACCGACTCAGCCCCACGGCGGTCCGAGCGCTTGATCCGCTTCAGGGACTGCAGGGACATGAGGGGTGAGCACGGGGCGACAGACAGGGACACAGGGTGACACCGAGGTGAACACAGGAGGGATATAACACAGATGGGGACACGAGGGGTAAAGACAGGGGGATGCAGCACAGATGGCAACACAAGGGCTGAGCACAGGGGGACATGGCACAGACAGGACGCGAAGGGACATGAAGGTGGGTGCGAGCATGGGGAGGGGGGAGCTGGTGTTGCTCACCATGTTGCGGAAGTGGGCGCTGAGCGTTCCAGTGGCCTGGTGATACTCCATCACGCAGCAGTTGTTGAGGATCTCCCCGCTGCTCTCGCTGCCACAGGAATACACAGGGTCAGGGGACCACCAGAGCTGGGAGCCTACGTGAGGTGTAGCCCCCCCACGCTCCCAGCTCCAGGTCCTGCTCCCCAAAGCCCCAGCCCCCCGCAGCACACCCCCAGCCCCCCGGGCATTACTTGCGGGTGCTCTCGTTCTTCAGCAGGGCCTTGGCTTGCTGCTCACTGATGATGGTGGCCTTCACCTGGGGGGGGTTCATGTGCACGTTCAGCTTCCCCCCCACCAGGAGCCGCACGGTGGCTGCGAACTTGGTCTGTGTCTTCAGCACCTGGGGAGGCTGCTTCTCGATGATGAAGGTGCTGGGGGAGCACGGGGATCAGGGGCAGGCGGGCAGAGTAGCCCCAACCCAGGCCCCCCCACCCCTGTCAGGTGCCTCAGCCGAGCCAGGCCCCCACCTCTACCTGGTCACCAGGGCAGAGATGATGTCGGTGATGGTGCCATTCAGCTCTGACAGCATCTCCTCCACCGGGCCCGGGATCGGCAGTTGCTGGCACAAGTGCTCGGCCCGGCGGATCTGCTGCCGGTTCTGCCAGATGATCTCCGCCAGCTTCTCACACCTGGGGGGAGCGGGGGCTCAGCACCACGCTGGGGCTCAGCATCCCATCCCACCCTACCGGGCACAGCCAGCACCGGTACCCACCAGGTCTGCAGCACGTCCAGGGTGCCCTCAGGGGGCCCCCCGTTCCCTGCCAACTGCTGCCGACGCTTCCACTGGATCAGCTCATCGTCCAGGATGGTTGTTTGCTGCTTGCGCAGCAGCTGCAGCGTCTTCTGGTGCTTCTCGGCCAGGTCCTGCGAGGCAGGACGGTGTTACGGGGTGTGGGGACAGCAGCACAGCCGGCATGGGGCGAGGGCAGCAGCACTCACCACGCGGTACTGCTGTAGTGTCTGGGCTTCCCGGTGCAGCCAGGCCTCCAGTGACGCCTTCTTCTGCTGCAGCGTCGTCTCCCGTGACAGGCGCTCCTGGGGGCCCAGCTGGGAGAGCTGGGAGAACTGGGCTGGGGGTCGGGGTGCAGTGTTAGGCACAGCACTGCCAGCACCCCGGCCCCATCACCCCCTGGCCCCCCACCCACCTTGAAGGCGCATGTTTTCCTGGTACTGGATGATGAAGTACTCCTGCGTCTGCTGCAGCTTCTTGAGCTCATTCTCTGAGTCCTGTGTGATGAGCCGCAGCTCCTCAAAGGTCTGGTTGATCTGCAGGTGCTTCTGGGACATGGCGTCCACCAGGGAGCCAGCCGGCGAGGGGCTCTGCATGGGGCACAGGGAGCGCTCAGCATGGCAAGGGGACCCTCCCCACCCCCTGGGTGCTGGGGGCAGTGGGGATCCAGAGCACCCTCTGCCTCAGGGCTGCTCCCACGACCCCCATGCTGGAGCTCCCAGGCATCCCCACCACCCTGTGGAACCTGCTCCCTCACCCCCCATGGCCCCCGCTCACATTGTTCGCCTCCCGCACCAGCCGCTGCTCATGGTAGAGGATGTGCCGGATGCAGCGCACCAGCTCCATGGGGCACCGGTCGTACGTGTTCTGCAGGGAGAGCGCAGCCTGAGCCAGGTGCCAGGCAGGGACACCCCCTGGTCCCGCAGCCCCTGCCTGCGGCCCCCCTACTCACCTGCAGCTGCGTGGCATAGTGCCCCAGCTTGATCTTCAGCAGGAAGCCATCTTCGCCCACTTGGTGGTCTGCTTTCTTCTGCAGCTCCTGGATCAGCCCCTCCAGCAGCTGCGTCGCCTTCACGTTCTCCTGGGGGTTGTCAAGGTCGATGGAGTCCCTGCACGCGTGGAGCAGAACGGTGGTGTCAGGGCAGCCCCTGCCCCACATGGGGGCTCCCCAGCAGAGAGGGGCACCCGCCAGCACCCCAGGGGTGGGTGCTGCCAAGCCCCATGGGGACATGGACCCTGCCGACCTACCATGCCTGGCTCTCGATCCACTGCGACAGGTAGTGCCGCACCTCGATGGGAAAGTGCTGCCCGTAGAGTGCCTGCATCTGCCGCAGGGCTTCACCCTGGAGCTGCTGTGCCTGGATCCACACCGCCATGGCTCACCACCTGCCAGGGAGACAGGCTCGTCAGGGCACCGTGGCCAGGATGGGTCCTGTGCTGGGGCAAGGGGGGGGAGTCCAGCCCTGGCCTCCCTTGCAAGCCCTTTGCAGGAGCGTCCAGGTTCCCGAAGCCTTTTGCAGGTTCCTCTGGGTTCTTCGGTGCTGCTGGAGCCACCTCCAGCTGCTGAAGGAATGGGCAAGCGGGGACAGGGGATCCCAGTTCTGAGTCACCCCCTCTTTTCTAGGAAGAGCCCTGGGGGGGTCCGGGGCTATGAAGGCACCTCTGTGCTGCCTCCCCACATGGTAATCATTTCCCCTTACTGTGCCGCGGGGTTGCAGCCATTACTGGCCAAGCAAATGAGGAAACGGGGCCGGGGGGAGGGCTGGCGAGAAATCCAGGGTGACGTAGAGCAGAGGCCCCCCCCCGGTGCTTACCCTGGCTCCTGCCCACACCCTGGCAGCGCCCGCAGGCAGATGGGCAGGAGCAGCCCCAGCTCCAAGGGGCCCCCATGGCACCACAGCCCCCCGTGGGTCCCTGGTCCTGAGGCCACCGCGTGCCCTGTGCACCAGTGCCACAGAGGAGATGCCGGCCGGAGCATGGAGCTTCCCAAAGCAGGTTTTGGGGCAGCTCTGGCTCCATGCAGGAATGCTGCCAGATCCCACATGGCTCTGGCACCCTGGCTCACATGGGATGGCCACAGCAGGCATGCAGAAAGGATGGCCAGGGACAGTCCGAGCGTCCCCTGCCACAGTTATATGCACAGCTTGGTGGGGCTCGGAAAAACAACCTGGCGGTTGAGACATTGAGGGTGAGCCGATGGTGAGTGATGACGGAGGGCCTGGGGGACTCGCAGCCCCTCCAAGCCAAGGATGCAGCAATAAATAGCTTTTACACACACTCACACTCAAAGCACATGGGATTTAGTGCCATGCGGAGGTGCCAGGCAGGGGCACGAGGACTCGGGCTGCGTCCCAAGGCCGGGTGACTGGGACGGGATCCAGTTACTGCACCAGCCAGTGACATGCAGAGGGAGCTGGGGACCCCAGGAGCTGTGCCTCCCTCCCTCCCTGAAGCACTTTGTTCAGCATCAGAAATAGCCGGTGGCCCAAGGGGCTCCAAAAGCAGCCAGTGCCATCCCACAGGCAGGGGCGCATGCTGGGGGAGCACACGGCGGGGGATGGTGGCAGCGGGTCCAAGCTGAGCAGCCACGGCCAGAGCACCCGAGCCCCGTGCACCCACCCCCTGTGCAGGAGGAGGACCAATAACTGAGAGTTGGCTAAAAATGAATTTTTCCCCTATAAAAAGGAAGGAACATTTCCACATTCACAGAAATCACCAAGTTGGAAATCCTGCTGGCAAGGAGGAGCCTGGGGAGGCATAAAAACGCAGGCGAGGAGGGAAAGGGAAGGCAGGATGGCCGACAGCAGGACGCGCGCTGGCAGTTAGAAATTGCAAACGCTTGATAAGAGGCATCCGTGAAAACCACTGCCCCGGCAGAGCCGAGGAGAGCGGCCACGGCCACGCCGGTGCCACCGCGCCACAAACGGTGAAGTTCCTGGAGCAGCGGGGACATCCGCATGGACACACAGCAAACAAACACTGCCCTCCCTATCGAGAAAATGGTGATCTCTTCCCATCTTGCGGTGACAAAACACTTCCTATTCCACTCCAGCGTGTTGTTAAGCAACGAGTCTCGGGCTGCTGCTGCGGTGAGCCAGCAGATACCACGCTCGGCCAGCGCCAGCCTGGAAGCAAGAGCGTGAGCATCGCTTTTAGAGTGCCCAGCGGAAGGCAAGTCAGCATCACGTCAGCATTTACAAGGGGATGTGAAATGGTCAGCAGCGGCATGGCTCACTCGGCACATGTCCTGACCAAAGACAGGAATAAACACACCCCAAAAACACTCATGCCAGGCTTGGACACAACCTCCATGGGTATCACCAATGCAACAGTGGGTATTTACCCAAGCACCTCCTGTATCTCACCACTGGACTGACAAACCAAACCTCCCTGAGGGCCGCAGGGCACCATGAGTGCCCTGGCACAAGTCACCAGTGTCACCTGCCATGGGCAAGTGAGGCTTTCTGGTCACGAGACCCAGCAAGGCTGGGGCAACAGCTCCACTTTGACAAGAGGCACAGCACCATGGTCCCACCATGCAGCTGGAGCCGCCGGCCTTTCCAGGCAGCCCGTGCCCTGGCTTGGTCCATGCCCAGCACCACGCTCCTCAGCGACACCGCCAGCTGCCCCAGGTGAGCGCTCTCAGGAACCTCCTTGGAGCCTTGGGATGGTTTCATCCCGTGCCCAGGGATCGTGTCCCTCCTCACACTCCCCACCACCAATGCATTGCCCCGGCCCCGCAGCAGCCTGGCTCAGGAAACCTCTCCAGGATCAGGTGGCCGGGGCCCGCTCCAGCCCGCCGGTGTTCACTCACTCCCAGTGCCATCCCCAGCCCACCAGCCCCGGCTCCCGCACCCTGGCAGGGATGGGCAGTGCTGCTGCAGCATCACACATTGCCAAGGGTCAGCCCTGCTGCAGCCGCCAGCCACACACGCACTCAAACTGCAAGAGACAGATAATTGCGGTGGTTTAAGCTACTTTGCATTTACTTGCTGGCAGCGAGCTATAACCCACCCATTACCGCAGCTCGGTTAACCAGCAGCAACTCAACAAGCCACAGCAACGCGCTCACCGGTGACTTATCGCCTGCGAAGCCAGGCATGCGGCAGCTTCCCGGAGGTAGGACAAGTGCCGTGGAGAAGGACCCCAGCCCCACAGGGACAGCGTGAGCAGGGGAGGCGCAGAGGGAGGGGAGAAGCCGGCGGTCATCACTTCTGCATCTGACAGCCCTGTTCCCCACTGCCAATGGGGAGACACCACCAAACCGGCTGCGAAATGGGTGAAATCCACCCAAAAGGGGCGACCAGAGGATTAGAGGCAGCGGCTGGCAGAGGATGGGCAGGGGGAGGCTGGCAGCACTGCTGGGGCAGGGGGTGGCCAAGGCACCCAATGTCACCACTCCAGGGACGGGCCACAGCCACAGTGGCAGCCCTGGTGGCAGGAGCAGTGGCACCTTCCGGACATAGTCACAAGCCACAGGAAAGCCAGAGCGAGCCAAGTGTGTCCAGAGTCAGACAAAAGGAGGGAAATGCCTCACAGGGCGAGGCCAGTGGCGACGCCTTCCCATGTTCCCACCGTGCT
This sequence comes from Burhinus oedicnemus, assembly GCA_008921705.1. Classification (NCBI taxonomy): domain Eukaryota; kingdom Metazoa; phylum Chordata; class Aves; order Charadriiformes; family Burhinidae; genus Burhinus; species Burhinus oedicnemus. The sequence continues at coordinate 5,077,396 of VFFE01008899.1, read as the reverse complement.
TCTGCCAAGGAAGGTTGGACCAGATGATACTTGAGGTCCCTTCCAAGCTGGTATTCTATGACTCTATGGTTCCCCAGGCACAGTAAAGCCCAAACATGGGCAGTGCCCGCCCAGGAGCCGGTGCACGCAGAGCCGTGGGATGCTCGCAGGATGCTCACTGCACGCAGCTGCAGGATGCTTACAGGATGCTCACTGCATGTAGAGCCACGGGAAGCTCGCAGGATGCTCGCTGCATGCAGCTGTGGGATGCCTGCAGCCCACAGCCACCCTGGGGACCTCACTGCGGGCAGGACACCCCTGCCCTGGCACTGGCACAGCCACCAGTTGCAGTCCCATGCCCAGTCCTGTGCCCTGCAAGGCCAGACACTGGCCGAGAGCCAGGCAAAGCCCTGGGGAGGCCACAGCAACGGGTTCCAGCTGTTAAACCCCCTGCTCCCAAACGCCAGCCCCGTGCAGCCCCTCCGCCATGGCAGCTCCCACACTGCCCTTTGCCCAGCACTCTCCCGGCACAGGGGTCTCCAGAGCAGCGTCCTCCCCTGGGCAGGGGCACGGTGCTCCCCCCCCGGCACTGGGCTCCGGCAGGCAGCAGCCCCGCCACAGCAGCCTCCTCCCGCCGCAGTAAACACATGGACACGTGGTTCCTCAGCACCTCCGGGAGCCACAATTGCTTCCAGGTCAGAGCCGGCCTCGCTGGCAGCTGCAGAGCCGGACCCTGCTTGCCTGGTGGCTGGTGCTGCCAGGGGACACCGGTCCTGCCCCAGCCAGCACTGCTCCTGCCCCCCGGCAGGAGGAGATCCTGCATCCCCCAAGAAGGGCAGCCCCAAGCAGGCTCCCTCCGGGAAGGATCTGGCCCCCAGCCAAGCCCCAGGAATGGCGGTGCTGGCAGCTGATAGCAGCCACTTGGCACACAGAAGGGCTCCGTTCCCCCGACATAGACACCCACCCCCTTGCCCACACCAGCTCGCCTCCCTGCCCGCCCCAGCTCACCCCAGGGGACCCGCTGGAGCCCCTGGGCAGTCCTATGGCCCCGCTCGGCTGGGCCCCTGCCAAGGGCTCCCCCAGCTTGGTCCCCCTTGCCCGTGGGCCGGCCTGCCGCTGCGCACCACGTCCTGCCCCGCCGCTGGGGGGGGGGCACAGAGGGCTCCGCACCCACCTGAGGGGCCCCGCAGCCCCAGGGCTGTCCCAGCCGGCAGCTCCCACACACACTGGCTTGGCAGCGCCAGCAGAGCCCCAGGGCTCGGCACAGTTCCCGGCTCTGGAGGGCACAGGAACCGCAGCCCCGGCTCAGTGTGCCCCGTCCTGCAGCCACACTCACCCAGGGTTGGGCACCGCTCTGCCCCACGCACCCCTCCGGTGTCCCAGCCCCGGGGCAGCCCGGCCACGGTTCTGGGCAGGCGCTGCCGGCACAGCCGGGCTCCCGGGGCGGCCGTTTCGCAGGCTGCGTGCTACAGGAAGGAGCGGAGAGCAGCTATTTCCTTCCAAAATGTCAGCTGCCTGCGCAGGGCAGCCAGCCCGGGGCTGCCAGCAGCTTCCTCCGCCACTGCTGCCTGCGCGGTGCCCACCAAGGGAGCGGGGCTGGCACCCCCTCCATGCTCGGTCCCGGTGCCGGAGCTGGGCACAGCCTCTGCCCCCAGCAGGTCAGTGAGGCTGAGCCCCCCGAGCCCCTGCGGGCAGCCAGGGATGGGACCCCAGGGACCAATGCAGGGTGTCCATAGGGGAGAGATGGGACAGACTTGCCTGTGCCCCCCAGCTCTGCTCAGCGCCCCCAGCACACGGCACTGAGGCAGAGCCCGCACCAGGAACACTGGGGTGCTGCTGAACAGCCCCCGGGCCCCCTGACCCCGCTTGGAGCTGCTGGATGGGGCTCAGGGCTGGTGGGCACCGGGGCACGATGAAGCCGGTGCGGAGGGTCACGGCACTGGGAACGGGGAGGGCTCGCCTGTTTCACGCCTGCCTGTGGTTTCCAGCTTTTGGCTGGGAGGCGAGCTCCTTCTAGAAGCTCACTGCTTTGATGGGCTTTGTTTGTCTCCGGCAGAAGAGCGGCAGCAACCGACGGCTTTGCCCTGGTGGCATCGGGGAGGAGGCAGCCGACCTCCCCAGCCCGCCAGCCCCAAGTAACAGTGAGAGTTCTCCGTTTTTGGCTCCCAAAGATGCCGGGACGCCCAACTTTGGGAGCCAGCAACTTTGCTTCCGGAATTCCCGGCAACTTTGGGAGCCAAAAACAGAGAACTTGCACCGTTACAGGAACAAGGAAACCCCACGTGTGGCCTGATGCTGCCCGGGGAGAAACTGGCCCCACACAGGTGGAGAAGCCCCAGCCAGGGACTGGTGCTGCCCCCCAAGTGCTGGGGGGAGCTCAGGGCCAGGGGCTGCCTGCAGCTCAGCTCACACCACGGGCCTGGGGCTGTACTTGCCTGTTGGCATTTGCCGCCCTCGGGAACGTTTTTTCTCCCCTCTTCAGATTTTCCCTTCCAACCACAAAGGCCCAGAAACCTGCGTCAAACCAAAACCACCAAAATACCCAACGAAATCCCAGCAAAATCTCTCGAATCCAGGGGCTGGGACCTAGAGAAAAAACCACCCCGGTGCACTGAGAGCTGCCCTGGTGCAGCCGCAGTCAGATACAGGCGCTGCCCAGGCACCGGCAGGATTCCCTCAAATTCTGAGCATGGAGCAGGACCAGCACTGGCAGGACCCGAGTCCCCGCGGCAGAGCAGGGGGCCATGGCCACACTGCCACCCCCCCATCCGAGCTCACCGCAGCGCACACAGGAGGGCCAGCCCCAGTCCCCCCGTCCCTCAGGGTCACCGTGACGAGGGGAGCCTGCCCCGTCCCTCGGGGTACCAGGTGCCCGGGACCACCCAGCCAGCCCCAGCACAATGAGCCGGCTGTGCCGGACCCGGCGTGGGCTGGCCTGGAGGCTGTGGCCACACAGGAACAACGGGGGCCTCTGTGGGCACCGGGGGCCGAGCGGAGCAGTGCAGGCAGCCTGCCCACCTGGCTGGCTGTAGGCACCCAGTGCCGGAGCAGGAGCCAGGCACTGGTGGGCAGGACACACTGCGTAGCCACAACGGCAGAGCCTGGTGCCCATCTGGCCCCCGCAGGCATGAGTCTAGCGTGGATCCTGCGGGACATCCACTGCGGGGAGCCCAATCCCCGCCAGCACTGGTGCTGCTCCCACCGTAAGCCCACAGACAGGATTAGAGAGGACTGGGCAGAGCTTTAATTACTCCTGGCTCCCCGGGGCCAAGCAGCTCAATTAACCGGCTGCGGGGCTGGCATGAGCTGCTGGCTCCAACGCCTCTGGATCCTGGGGCTTCCCCTGCGCTTGGTGAGGGGATCCTGGGGTGGGCATGGAGCCACTGCCCATCCACAGTATCGTGGCTCCGGGCAGGCACCAGCCCTTGCCCGGGAGGGGATGTGCAGCCACCACGTGCCAGGGCATTTGATGAAGGTATTTTTCCTCTACAATAACGACCCACCCCAAGCCCCTGTAACTCTGTGCTGGGGGTGAAGCACCTGCCCGCAGGAGGTGCAGCCCCCGGGGACCCGCACACCACCCTGGCGCCTGCTCCAGCTCAGCAGGGAGAGTTCAGCTCCGGTCCCCGTCCTCCAACCCAAGAGGGAAGAGGCATCACCCCAGACGTGGCCCTAGGGAAAGGCAGGGAGATGACAGGATCCCAGCGACCCCCCCAAGGATAGGGTGGCAGCTTCAGGCTTAGGAACAGGCCAGGTAGATCTGGGACAAGGGAGAAGCCCCCACAGCCCCGCCTGATGGTTCATCCTTACGTTGCCCCTTCCAACAAACCAGCCAAGCAGAGGAGACACCTACCAGGGACCCGCAGCCGCCTGAGGTCCCGCACCAGCCCCCACCACCGAGGCCACCTCCAGCACAGCCCCGGGCTCGCTGCTAATCCCTGCTCAGACCAGCACCAGCCCAGGAGGGATGGGCTGGTCAGAAGGACCTGAGGATTAAGCTCATTTCAGCATCGAATTAGTCCCGATTGGGGTCTGGAGACACAATTTCATTTTATCTGCCACGCTCCAGCAAGCACACACAATTGCACTAATCCAGTCGCTGGCCGGGCTGGATTTGCAGAGCAGGACCCAGGTGGGCCAGGGCAGACACGGGCAGCGCAGGGTGGGCAGCGCAGGCACCGGCTGCACCGCTCCGGCCGCATCCATCCCCCTCTGGCCCATACTGTGCTCGTGCTCTCTGCGGGGCAGGGGAGACGGTGCAGGAGCCTCCTCCACCGCTGGCACGGCCATCCCGTGGGACCAGGCCAGCCTGCACGGCATGGGCACCTGGCGGGCTGGGGCAGGACAGGGATGGGTGATAAACAAGGACAAGCAGAGGGATGCCAGCCCACCAAGGGCACCCACTGCCCTGCCTCACCACCCTGCCTAGGGAAGAGGCACCGAACACGCTGTGAGACAGCGCAGGGTACGTGCAGGACCCACCGTGCAGCCACAGTTCGGTGGGCAAACCCTCACACCCGCATTTTCAGGAGCAAACACCAACCGCAGGGTGCAAGCACCTGGCTGTGCATGAGGCTGCTCGGGCAACGGGGGACACTGGGTGCTGCTCTGTGCCCACCGCCAGCAGCAGCCGGCGTGGAGCCTGCACGGTGCCTGGGAAAAAGCTCGCCAGCGCTCGCAGACATCCCAGCCCTGCAGCACCCTGTTGTCTCTGCCCGAGGGCAGGCCCAGGCAGCACGCTGCCGCACAGTGCCGGGCTCCCACCAGTGTGGGCAGGCAGGGCCCAAGCCCTGTGCTCTCAGGAACTAGGACAAGTTGAGGTGCAGGACAAGCATGCCCCCCCGGAGCAGCCCCTGCATCCCCCACCGTGCTCTGCCCCTCTGGGCCATTTGCAGCCGCCGGGTGCCACAGCAGCTCCACGCAGGGCGATGCTCTCACACCGGGTCAGCAGAGCAGAAGGGAGGGAGGGTAAAGTCTTGCCTTTGGAAGAGGGGGCACTGGCAGGAAGGGGCACTAGTCAGAATGGGAATAAAAACCAAAGCACTAATGGTTTCTGCAACAAAATTCTCATTCAGGGTAGGTAAACCTCACAGTCAAACCTGGCCAGGGGTTAAACGCAGCGTTCATCCCCAGTGCACACAAACGTGTTTGACTGGGAGAGCTGGGTTTCGGCCACTCTCGCCCCGGGACGCGCTCCGCAGCCCCAGGAGCAGCAGCAGCCGCTGGCGGTGCCGGGGCAGAGCAGAGCCCTGGCCTTTGGGCTGCACTGTGAGCACTGCACCTCCGTGTTTCCAAAAGTCTCAGGTGACTAACAGGGTTATAAACAGAGCCAGGACAGCTGTGCCACCCAGAGCCACAGCCCGAAAGCACCAGAGCCACATGTTAATGCCACCAAATAGGACAGAGATCATTTTACAGCTGTTTTAGCCCATGCGAGGGGCTCAGATACTCCACAAATGAGAGCTGCCTCTTTCTCTGCTAAAAGCTTTGCAGACAGCCATCAGGCGAGAGGGACAAAAAGCCAGACAGAGTGCGTGGCAGCCGGGGCTGTGACAATGCGGCGCCGGATCTTCAAGCTCTGCCCCAGCACCAGCCTTTTCCCCAATTCCCTCCCTGGCAGAGCTGCGCTATAAACCAGCATTTACATCTCATAATAACAGGAAGACATGAAATTGCAGCGAAAATGGAGATTGCAAAACTCACCAGTGACTGAACAGGGAGCGAGTCGTGACCATGTTACGGTTCAGCTACACCACTGCGGCCGCCCGAGCCCGGCCAGAAGGCGCCCGGCAGCGCATCATTCCCCGGCTTGGGGGAGAGCAGGAGCTGGCACTAGGGGAAACGCAGGGCAAGAAGCGGGCCCGCCTGCGAGCAGCCAGTGCTCCCGGCCCCTCTGGTGCAGCTAGATGGGTGGATTCTGCTTTATCAGCAAGTTAGCTCAGCCCTATCGGCCAGGAAGCCGTGTTCGCATGTGTGCCTCCCCCTCGACATTTCCCAACGCGGCGGGAGAAGCGGTTCACGGCAGCCTACCTTTTATCAGCCAGCAGATGTTGCTAGAACTGTTGCTGCACGTAAAATTCAGGCATGCCCAGCCCGCTTGGATCCCTGCACCGGCCACGCGGTGCCAGGGTAAACACCCGCCCCCTTCCTCCCGGGATCAAAACACTTAGGGGTTGCAAAATAGACACCCCATGAAAGGAAAGGCATGCCACAGAAACATTACAGCTGTCGAGGCTACTTCTGGAGCATGCCGGAGCCCCAGAGCCAGCAGCCGGCACAGCCTCCCAAGCCAGAGCCGCCTGAGCGAGCCTCGACCCGTCCCGGCAAGGCAGGAACCGGTGAGCCGCTGCCTCCATCCCCCAGCACACGCAGCCCTGTGCCGGCTCCCCTGCGGCAGGCACCACCACGGTACATTTGGCCCCATAACGCAGAGGCTGCTCGGAGCGCAGCACCCACAGCCACGCAGTGGGAAGCCGGCAGCAGCTGCAGCCCCACCAGGCAGAGGGACGTGGACCCCAGCGCAGGCGCCCAGGGGATGTCAATGGGAGGGAGATCCTGCTCGACCCCCACGCCATCTTGCCATGCCTGGGCTCCCGCCAGCTCCCCAGGGCTGCCGCGAAGCCCGTCGAGCACAGACCAGCTTACAGTAATTCCTTGCAAACCAGAAAGTCATTTCCCAGCTGATGGGGCCACTTTACTGTACTCAGCACAGCACAGTCACCACTTGCCGCCCCACCACCCACGCCGTGGAGGAGTACAAGGAGCAGGGATTTTTCACAAGTAGAGTATCTGGGTTTTGCTATCACTCGAGAGAGAGCTGGGAAACCCCACGGTGAAGACCTCACAGTCGCTTTGGAGTCAGCACTTCCCCTGCAGCAAGACGGGAAGGTCCCTCCAGAGGCTCTGCGCAACCCTGCACTGAGTATCCCCCGCTGCAGCTCCCTGTCCCCAGTGCCGGTGCCAGCATCCCTCATCCTGCCCCGAAGCATCAGCCTTGGGACAAGGCGGTCGCACCAAAGCCAGCAAGGTGGCTCTAGTGACAACTGCTGGGGGGAACCCCCCCGTGAGGAAGGACACTGTCAAAGTGCCATGAAACACAGAGTGGGTGACAGCCGCCCATCACGCCCCGTTCCCAGCCTGGCTCTCCCGTGTCCCCGGGCGTGGGCTGTTGGCACCTCTCAACCTGCACGGGAGCTCCTCCTCCACGTGGCTGCACATGCGGCACTGCGCAGCACAGCCCAGCCCTGGGGACAAGCCCCACTCTCCAGGGACAGCTATAAAACCCAAGGGGACAGTCTCCATCCTCACGTCCAGCACCTTGGGGACCTGGGAGCCACATCAGGTCGGGCTGCAATCCCAACGGCTTCGGGAGCAGCCGTCCACAGACAGATGACCATGGCATCCTCAATGACTCCCACTCACTGGAGCCACACAGACGGGGCAGAGCCATGCTCGGTGCCAGGCCCCAAGCAAACCTCCCTCCAGCGTAGGATCGCTGCACTGGTGCAAACACATCGAAGCACAATGGCAAACCTCGTCTCAAAATTGCCACCGAGAGAGTACCGCAACAGCAGCCAGCCGTCCCGCACCAGCACAGGGCCACGCTCCCCGTGACGGGCTCAGAGCCTTCCTCCTGAAGTCGGGGCACAGGGATGAGGGGGAACAAAGCTCTCGCAGCACAGGGCTGGCTCCCTGGTACCCATGACGGTGGACAGGCGCTCCAGACCACCCCACACTGCATGCGCAAACTGCGGCCGCGGACACCGGCTACAGGGGCTCGTGCAGCTCCGGCTGCAACCGTGAGTGCCGCCAGGGATGCGGGCCTGGCCACAGGTGGAGTGAGCCAGCCCGGGGCCAAAAACGTTGTGCTGCAACAAGGCAATCCATGCTGCGGGGACTTTGTGTACCGTGTCCCAGCCACGGACGAGCGACACAGCCCTGCACGGCGGTCCTGCCACGGCAGCACCGTGCCCTGCACCCCTCGACAATGCACCACAACCACCGTGAACAAATCGCATGCTGTCACTGCCCTGTCCTCTGCCACGGGGCTCCCCTGAGCGCGGCGGGGTGCGTGGGATCCTGCCAAGCCTCACCGCGAGTTCACGCGAGCCACGGCCCCAGCTCCGCGCTGCAGCCGACGCCGGAGGTGTTACCGCCGTCAGCGCTTCAGGCAGAGGCAGAGCCGGGGAGCCCTCGGCAGTGCCAGTGCCTGCACCCCAGCGCCGACACGAGCTGGGTGCTGGAGCCCCGGAGCTGCTCGGTGTCACGGCGAGGAGCTGCCGGGAGCCCGGCCGGGCGCAGCGCCCTGACAGCTCCCGTATCCCGCCGGACAGGTGGCCGCCGCTCCCCTGGGCTCGCAGGCACCCGGCCGCGTGTCCCGGCCAGCACATGAGCTGGGTGAAAGGCCACCGGGCGCCGCAGTCCCCCGGCGTCGGTTCCGGCGCTCCCCCCCGCGGCCGCCGCTCAGGCTGGGCCCGGCCCGGGGCGGCGGCGGCGGGCACCGGCCCCGCTCCGCCGGTCGACGAGCGCCCCCGCCTCGGCCCGCGCAAAG
>VFFE01008899.1:5050797-5068846 GCA_008921705.1 Burhinus oedicnemus | reverse complement strand
TTGCAAGCCTCAGCACCGGCTATGCTGGGGCACAAACCGGCACCGGAGTTTGGCACCAGGTACTGGGGGAGCCCAAACCAGCACCGGGTGTTGGTGCTGGGCAGGGGGGTGCCCAAACCGGTACCGGGCATTGCCAGCGGCAGGAGCCAGCACCGGCACGGGGCACCGGCATGGGGCCCTTGCACCTGGGGGATCCCACTCCAACACCAGCACTGGCAGTGGGGGGAGCCCACCATAGCACCAGGCACGGCCGGGAGCCCCCACGGGCACCGGGACCCCTTCTGCACCTCTCCTTTCTCCCACACCCTCCCCGGTTCTCCGGGTCGCCGGCCATTTCCCCCTTGCCACCATCCCTGCCCATGGGATGGGCTCTTCCCCCACAGCCCCACGGCCACCCCAACCGCCCACCCACGCCGCTGCGTGCCACCCGGCCCCTCTGCGGCTCATCCCCAACAGCCGCTCGGCTGTGGCGAAGGTGCGAATGCTGCCCGCTGCACCTATTAATATTTCTTAATGGTTTCTTTGTGCTGCGCTGCCTGCAGGCCTCGGCTGCCTCCCGCTCGCCCTGAACCTCTCGGGGCAGAGGCTGCGTGGGCTCCCACGCCTGGGGAGAACGGGTTTCCCATGGGAGCCGTGTGGGCCCTGTCAGGGTTTGCATGTGAGTACTAGGAGAGAAAGGAAATCCCGCTGCATCAAGTACAGGATGAGTAACGCCATTGCCCCGGCTCCCTCTGGCTCCGCAGGCTTCCTCCCTTCTGGTAACTCAGCCATGGGCACGCGGGAAGTACCCAGCGTGAGAGGTGCGGTGCAGGGCTGCTCCAGCTGCTCCGGCTGGGCTCCCAGGGAAAGGTTTCCATGCCTCAGGGCCGGTAGGGCTGGCCAGCCCGGGGGTGCAGGAGGAGGCCACCATCCAAGGTCAGGGAAAGTGGGAATCCACCACCCCAGGGAGCTCCTGGGGAAAGGATCCTCTGGGGACAGGAGCCATCCAAAAGGTGAGACAAGCGGGGACGAGCGTAGCAGCCACAAGCCACCTCCCAGACAGAGTCCCGTCAGGTTTCCTTAATCCCTGCACGTGCCCGCCCAGTGCAGCAGCCGCTGGAGCTGGTACATCCACACTGGGGTGCAGCCGCTCCCTGCCCAGGAGCACAGCAGCCGAGGCCAGGGGTCATTGTAGGATGGGAGCACCAGCCCAGCCTCGCCGGGGTCTGTGGGGTTTATCAGCTCCTGCCAAGTACCTGCGGTGCCAGAACTGGGCTCCCCGCATGCGCTTGATGGGGGTTCTCCGGCCCCCGCTGTCCTGCTCCCTTGCCACTGCGGTACCGAGCAGCCGCACAAGCGGGTGTGCTTCGTGCTGGCTCTGGCCAGCAACTGCACCGGGCCCTCCATGTGAAATGAGCTCGATTCCCGTTTGGATACGCATGCCTCCTCCCGCTGCAGGCCCTGAGCTGATGCCATGAGGCCACATGCACAGCCGGGGTCTGCACCACGGCTGGGTCACCAGCGCTGCCGCAGCCTCGCGCACCAACAAGGCAAGGATGCTGGTAGCAAAGGCAGGGGAACGGGAACTGGTGCGTCTCCCTCTCCCGAGCTGCCACATCCCCTGAGAGCTATAAGGAGAACGGAGGCACTACCTGATCCTCTGGCACCCCCCAAACTGGGAAAAGTGGCAGCGGCCATGAGAAAACCAGCTCGAGGAGCTCGTGCACAGCTGCCCACCCACACCAAACACCTCCCAGGCAGCACTGGCACCCCAGGGCGATGGGGCACCCCAGGTGATGGGGCTCCCCACGTGACGGGGCACCCCGGGCAGCGGGTGGCTGCTGTGGGGTGGCAGGGAGAGGCGACCGGGCAGGAAGCAATACTGGGTGTGCTTGTTTCTGCTTGAGCGCTCTCACCAGCCGCATGGGATCTCCTGGGCTTTCACTTTCGTTACCAGTTAATCTTCTGCGGCCTGAAAAAACTCTGGAGGGAAATACAGTGGGTGCATGGTGCTGTCGCTCTCTGGCCTGGGAGGAGCGTGGGTGATCCCTGCCCAGGGCTGGTGAGCACCCAGTGCCGGTCTCGGGAAGCTGGGGGAGACGGGCTCGGCTCTCATTGCTCAAGTGCCAGTGCTGGGACAGGATCATTCTTGGGACAGTTAATGCACCGGCAATTGCAAATCACCTGGCAATTATGTAAAAGTACAGTCTCAAGTTGTCACCTCTCCCTTTTTTTAAATCTATTGCTTTTGTATTAAAGTCCTCTTTTCTTCAGGAGCATGCGGCCATGGGAGCTGGCTGGAGGGCAAGTGAGTCCAGGAACGTGAGTCCTGAAAGCCAGGGCCACGTCAGGAGCATAGCAAGACGCCCACGAACCCCTGTCCAGCTGGCAAAGCCACAGCCTGCCCCGGGTGCCATGGCCTTTGGGGCTCTGCTGCCCAGAATGACACCCCCAAACAGCCCCCAGCTCCTCACTGCCTAACCTGGTTCCACGTGTCCAAGAGATAATTATCTGAGGGCCGGGCGGGCGCCACCCCAGCACCTGCTCCTATGCAAATGCCAGCCACAAACCGGTGCTTTTCAGCTTCACGTCCTCCCGGCCAGCCCTGGCTACGTGCCCGGAGCAGCTCGGGATGAAGGGGACGGCCCAGGGGGACGAGTGGCTCCAGCCCGAGCAGCTCCCAGCTCCCACCAAGCGTTTTGTTGCCTGTGCTCATACGCTCGGGAGGCACCTCGCACACATGGGGCTGACACATCGATGCTGAGCCGCTGCCAATAGAGTCCTGGCTGCTGTTCCCAGTGCTCCCCCTGTGCTCCAGACCTGGCAGGGAGGTGAGCTGGGACCCCGGCGAGTCCGGGACAGGCGCTCAGCGTGGAGCCAGCATCTCCCACACTGTTTCCACTAAGACAAAGGAAAGGAATGGGGAAATCGGCTAAAGGACTGCACTCCCTGTCCTCCCTGCCTTGGCTGCAGACGCTTACGCTCCAGCGAGTTGCATCACGCGGACAAATGGCTTTCACAATCCCCGGCCCACATAACCCATCGGCGCAGTTATCCAGGCACTGGCTGCTCCAGCTGAGAAAATCAAGGTCACACGCAATGTCTGTGGCTGCCGGGCCCCTGGATGGGCACAGCGGGTCCAGGTGGATCTGGAGGGTCCCGGGGATGTGGCACTCACCATGCCAGAGAACCGCACAGCCACACATGCTCGGGAGGGCTGGAAAATGTACATAAAACATTCTCCGTTCCCTCTCCCCTTCTCTCTGTCTTCTCCTTCCCCTTTTTGGTAGGAAGGGGGAAAAAAAAGGGGAAGAAATTAGTGACGGGAGAGAAAGTGGAGAGTGCTCCATGCCAAGAGGGCAAATGGAATCAAATCAAATCAGTTTTCTTTCAAACAGATCCCAAGGAAAACTCCGAGCTGCGTGGTGGGGATGTTACCCAAGCGAAATTCTTCCTTTCTAGAGAGAGGAAGGGAACGGGGGAATGGCAGCTGCAGCAGTAACCGATGGAGAGCCTGCCCTGACTCTGCCCCCGCTCTGCCCCAGCACTGCCCCAGCGATGCCCTGGCATTGTCCCGGTGCTGCCTTGGCAGCAGCGGCTGTGCTGGTGGTGGCTCCTGGGGACAAGGGGGCCACGCCAGACACTCCCAGAGACAGGACTGACTCTGCAAACACCAGAGGAGGTTCCTGGGCATGGCTGGCGTTCCCCCCGCCACCATCTCGCCTGGCCCTGCTTCGGTGCAGAGTGGCCAGACCCTGACACAGGAGAGCGGGTGCTGGGTCGGTGCATCAGCATCCAGGGGATCTAATGGGCAACACCGGCACCTCTGGGCAGGGCTGGAAAGGTGGATTTTCCAGCCAACTGAGCACAGCAAAGCACCTGAGCCAGCACAGCTGGGCTCCTGCTCTCATCGGGACCTCTCTTGTGCTGGTCCTCAGAAAGTCTCAAAAAGCCTCTGGGAAGGTAAACAGTGTCCAGGCTGAGCTGTGGCCAAACACGTTGTCATCTCAGATGAGCTCAACAGGATGCTGAGTGACGCTGCACATTCAGGGGAGAGAGGGAGCGTGGGGCTTCGTAATTGATTTCCTAGAAAATTGCCTCTGTGTTTGGAGCAGGAGTGTGAGGAGCGCAGGCAGAACAGCCTTTTTCTCTAAGTGACATCTCAAGGGTCTTAATTATTTCTCAGGAGTGGAAGCATTTATTTAGGCAGCCTCTGGAGAGGTCCCAAGGCTGCTGGCTGTTGCCCTCCCTCCCCCAAAGCCATCCCAGCACATCCAGTACCTGAGGTTCCTCCACATTCCTCTCTGCCACTCTTGGGACACGCAGGGCTCGGTGCTCGGCCAAAGCACAAATGCACCGACCATGTCACCTGCGGGTAGGGCGCAGCCTCTGCTCCATCCCCTCAAGCTTATCAGTGAGGTGGGAGATCTTGCCAGGGACCCCAGCCTCGACCTGTCCCTGCTTTGGGTCCCACGCAGTCCCAGATCTGTGCCGAGGCCAGAAAACCCTGTTATGATAATCCAGCCCAGTTAATGAAAACCAGATGAATCCCCAAATTAGTCACAGCTTCATGTTTTCCCACTCGGTTTCAAACGCAGTGAGGACGAAGCTTCGGCAGGGCTGCGCTGGCACCGTGGACCTGTGGCTCCTGCCATGGTGCCCTCCTGCCTGCCCTGGTGGCCCCGAGCCCCTCCTGCTCCAGGTGCAGGTGCACACAGGCAGGGACCGTGTCATGGGCTCAGCCACGTGAGCTCAGCGAGCTGCAGCCATCCCCCCCTGCAGCAGATTTCCCGGCACTGGAGCCGCTCCTGGGTCTCCGGCCAGCGCCGTCCCCATCTCCTCGCCCCCGGCAGCATTTGCTCCCCACGGTCTCTGCAGAGCAGAGCAGGCAGGAGCACCCTGGGCAGCAGCAAAGAGCTGAGGCCGTTGCCTTTCAGTCCCACTTCCCAGGGTGGCCAGGGGTCTGCCCCCCACCCTTCACCCCTCCCCATGGAGGAAAGTGCTGTCCTGGTGCCCTGGAACGGTGTGTCCTGATTTCCCTGACACAGGCCATAAATACTCCTCCGGGGAGAGAGGGATGCACCCAGTGCTGCCAAAACCAGGGTGGTCACTGGGTGCAGGGAATGGCCTGTCCATGCCAGGATGGCTCTGCCGTCCCCCGAGACCGGGGCATGACGCAGAGTGGTCAGGCTGGAGCCGGCTGGGCTATTTCTGCCATGGTCATTCATTTCTGCCCCAGAAGTCATTTCCTGCCAGGCCGAAGGATGCGAAGGGAGGTCCCATCGGAGAACTGGCCCAATGGGCTCCATGGGGCTCTGACTCCACTGGGAGGGAGAGGACGCAAAACCCCGGGATGGTGGAGGCTGGTCCTACAGGCTGCTTGCGGAGAGCAAGGCCGGCAGCTGGCCAGGGGATGGGGCGGGCAGCACGAACCCTGCCAGGGCATGGCCAGTGCGGCTCGGAGCCAACAGGCAGGGGAAAGCAGGGGGCACCTGGGAAGCTCATCACCGGCGGAAGCTCATCACTGGCGCAGGCTCGGCCCCACCAGTGCCTTGTGCCAGTGGGAGGGAGGACCTGCTCCAGCAAAAACCTGGGAAATGGCATTTTGTCCGAGGGGGAATTTCCACAGGAAACCTCTGCTTCCAGCCACTCGGATATGACTGGGAACAACCCCAGCGAACACCCGGTCTCAGTAGCCCACCAGCGTTATTGCCTGGGCAAAGGCTCTTTGTTCCCTCACATCATTCATCCAGCTCACAGAGAACATCCAGGTTTCTGCCTGCTGAACAACACGGGGCAGTAACAGCCAGTCTGGGTCTGCGATGGGAACTGGAGCCCCCAGTCAGCCCAGCGAGCGCTGCTGCACCCCAGGGGGGGCAGAGGGGGCCCAGCCAGCACCCACAGCCCAGCCGGGACCGAGGGCACAAGCATCTCATGCCTACCCCAGTGCCGGGGCTGGCTGGGGGGCATCAGGAGCGGGGGGACCAGGGCAGCACCCAGACCCCCACCCCACGCTGGTGCACCCATGCATCCCCGTGCTCGCCGGAGCGCTCCCCTCGGCAGAGCCCAGGTTGCCACAGTAACCGCTCGGCCTCAGCCGGCTCCTGCCATCCACACGCTGCTGCAGGAGCGAAAGCAGGAACCCAAAAGCAAGAGCAGCCCTGGACCCCCCCTCAGGGCCGGGCACTGCCCCCGCAGCAGCTGGAGCTGGAAGAGATGGCAACCAGGCAGCTCCGAAGGGAAAGGCGGCTGCCCATTCCATCCTGGCCGGCAGCAGGGTGAGGCGGGGGCCGGGGGGCCACCGTGGGGCATGGCCCATGGGGTCTGGCTCTGAGGGATGGTGGATGGTGGACGGTGACAGCTCGCACTCCCCGTGCTGCTGGGTTTCCAGCAGAGCTGATGTGCCTGGGTGAAGGCAGAGGGATGCAGAGGGCTCCTGCCCCTGCTGACGGTGGCGTGTGCTAATTCCCAGGCTTCGTGCTGAGGGACACCAAGGAACCTGTGCCTCTGGAAAGAAAACAGGGGAAAAAACCCCACCCGAGGAGCCCCTCTGGTGGGCTGGCAGCTTGGGGCATGCAGGGCTCGGAAACCAATTTTGGCCAAACCCCATCAGCCTCCCAAGCAGCCAAGCCCAGAACCAGCGTTGGTCCATGGGGATGGTCAGGAGCTGTGTCGGGTCCTTTACCCTGCGCTCGGGGCGAGGTGAGCCCTTGGCCTTGGTGCCGGCACAGCCAAATGCCACGCTCTGAGCTGGAAGGGGATGAATGCGTGAGAACAGGCAGGTCACGTCCCTCTGGCATGGCAGCCGCTGGCGGGGCTGGCAGATGGTGGCACTTGGGGACCGTGCTGTGCTGGAGCTCTGGATCTGACCTCTGCCACACCTGGCAGCGGGCGCCGCCGCCGAGACCTTGCTTGGCCCAGCTCTGCTGCGTATTAAAGTTTGAGAGTGATGCAATATTTGACTTGTTTTATGAGCACTGGGAGGCAGGGATGGCATCTGGCTTAGGCAGTGATAGCCTGGTGCTCTGCAGCTCAGCTCAAAGCCGCCTTTGACGAGGGCATGACGAGGAGGAGGCCTGGATGGACATTTGGAGCAGAGCATCCCACCACTCATCCCCCGTTCCACCTTGACAACAGCACACGACTGGGAAGTGGTGGAATCGCCATCCCTGGAGGAAAAGACCACAGCATCCATCTTCCCTGGCAAACCAGCAGGTACAGAGTGGCATTTCACAGCTCCAGCCAGCCCTGCCCGAGCTCCGCGGGGGTGCGGGCAGAGGGCTGGGCACAACCTCGGCCAGCAGCCGGGGGCTGG
This sequence comes from Burhinus oedicnemus, assembly GCA_008921705.1. Taxonomy (NCBI): domain Eukaryota; kingdom Metazoa; phylum Chordata; class Aves; order Charadriiformes; family Burhinidae; genus Burhinus; species Burhinus oedicnemus. The sequence continues at coordinate 5,061,552 of VFFE01008899.1, read as the reverse complement.
AGCAGGGGGACATTGGGAGCTGGGCTCAGGGTTGGGCGCTGACCTCTCATGCTGCCCGAGGCCTTCGTGCAGCCCACGTGCATCGTCCAGCTGAGCTGCTGGCGAACACTCCTGCCCACCCACAGTGCTCGGGTCTGCGATGCCCCACTGCCACCCCCCCAGGGGACAGGGGGGCTGCTCTGGCTGCTGAGGATGTGCCTCTGCCTGTGCGATCTGAACTGGCGGTGGTTTGGAAAGGTGGACGACGGCCACGATGAGCCGAGCTCGGTGGGCTCAGGGCACCCACAGTCCCGCTGAGGGTGAGGGGAGAGGGGGGTGGGAACCTGCCAGGGCAGCTGCCCCGGGGCTGGAGGGGCAAGGGGGGGGTCTTGTGGTTTTCCTGCCCCATTAGAGCTGCTAGGGTCACCCACTGGAGGGAGGAGGGAAGCAGGACCCTGGGCAGGAGGCGGCCGAGCCCCGGGGGTCTCTGCCTCCCGCCCCCCTGGCAGCACTGCCAGTTCAGTTGCTCTCCCCGGGGGCCAGGGCTGTAGTCATGGCTGTGCCACAGCCTCGCTAATCCCCATCTGCGGGTTCATCCCCCAGGAACTGTCAATATGGCACAGGCTGGGCTCACCCAGGGGCTGGTGGGACCCCGGGGCTTGGCTGGCTGCACGAGAGCTGCCAGCTCCGGGCTCCCACGGCACCAGGCTGCCCAGGCAGGTGGCTGCCCATCCCCGCGGGGGCCTCCCTGTCACGCAAGCATCTGCGTCCCAAGCGGCTTATCTGCATTTGGAAACCCCTAATCCGTTTGCACGTTTGGCTCAGACACCGTGCCCGCTGCTGGAGGGGGGGCCGCAGCCCTGGGGAAGGGGCAAAGCCGCCCCTGTGACCTCCTTTCGGAGCCACAAACAAACCTATTCCCCAGCTCCCGGCACCCTGCTGGGTCCTGCTGCAGTGCCCAGCACGGGGAGAAAGCGGGGAGTGCAGCCCCGCACAAACTGCAGCCCCCCAGGGATGGCCTGGGCGGCGGGAGAGGGGACAGGGGGGCAGCAGGTATCCCCTGCCCTGGCTGCCCCTTGATGCGCAGGGGTCCAGGCAGCCTGGCCCAGCACCGGGACCTTCCCCTGGCAATTTTGTCCTGCCGCAAATCAGGCTGCGGCACTTGCCAACTGCGCTGCCAACTGGAGCATTCACAGCAGCAACCCCTGAGATCAGATCAGCGGCCAATTAACGCCGTTACTCAAGGGCCTGGGCCCCCCAGCTAAACCCGGGAAGCAGGGCAGGTTCCGACAGGGATGCAGCAGGGCGTGTGGGTGCATGGAGATAAGAAACCACTTATCTGCAGGAGCGTGGGACGGGACGTTGCGTTCCTGACAGCAAACGGTTGTAGCAACCCCAGGGTTTGCATATCGGGAAGAAAATTCCTTGTTCTGGGGTTTTCCGCCTCATCCTGCAGCTGGCAGAGGGGACCTGGAACCGCCGGGGAAGGATGGGGGGGGTCCCTGGGGCTGGGGCACGTTCCTGTGTGAGCCACCCCCCCCCACGGCCCCCCAGGCTGCACTGCCAGGAGCAGGCACCTGATCCCATGCTGCTGCCTCAGGGTCTGGAATGGGTTGACGGGCTCCATGCAGAGCCCTGGTTTGTTTTGGTAGTGAAACGGAGGGTCTTGGAGGGGCTGGCTCCCAGAGCAGGGACACACGCTGGCCTCAAACCTGCGCAGGATACTCCAGGGGTGGGGAGGGCACAGGAACCTTCAGGGCCATCTCCAGCCCGGCGCAGCTGGTCCCACAGGGGCTGGGAGGGGGATTTATTGAGCATGACCTGCATGAGAAATCCCCCTGCTAATCCTGCCCGGACAGAGCAATAATCTCTCCCTCTTGGCCTCATCAGAGCCCAAACCCCGCAACGATCCTGCTGCTCCGCAGCTTTCCAGAGGGCTGTGAGTGGCAAGGGCTGGGGGTGCGGATCCAGCGGGAGATGGTGCTGCTCCGCAGGCACCATGGCACTGTCCGGCTGCCCTGGCCCCAGCACAGCCCACACGCTCCTCACCCTGCAGAGCCCGGGACCCGCAGCCCGAGGCTCCGAGCCGTGGGCCGGGGTCTGTCCCCGCCGGGCGCCGGCTCCAGCGCGTCCCCACGAGAGGGCAGGGCAGACCCACGCTGCAGCCCGGGGCCCGGTCCCTGCAGGGCCCCCAGGCAAACACCCCAGTGACACGGCCCGAGGAGAGGGACAGTGGGGAAAGCCACCTCACACCAGAGCCTGCTGCCCCCTCCGGGGCAGAGGCAGCCGAACGGAGCGGCAGAGGGGTCCCGGGCACAGCCCCAGGCGTCAGCAGGCAGGGAGCAGCCGGAGCAGGGCCCCGGCGCAGCCGCGTCCTCCCACGCTGGCACCGGAGTTTCCTTGACGCAAGCAGAGGAGACCCAGCGCTGCTCGGGGTCAGAGAGAAACCAGTGATACCCTCCCCAGCCGCCCCCCTGCTCAGTGCCCTGTGGGCTCTGGTAAGGCGGGCGGCCCAAGAGCAGCCTGCCCACGCGTGACGGGCAGCGGCGCAGCCCAGGTGCAGGCAGCACTGCGGCGGCTGGTTTGCGCCAAGCAAACCGCAGCTCTGGCGTCAGGGCCGGTGTTTCGCTGAGAGAGGCCCCAGTTCCCGGAGCAGGGTAAGGCAGCGCCGCATGCAGACAGCTGAACTCACACCCCGAGAGCATATCGCTTCAGAGCCTTTATTTTGGAGAAAGTTAAAGCCTGTAGATACAGCAATAAAATATACAAAAAAATAAAATTTTGTACAATATTGAGTGCTGCCCAGGGCTACAGTGACTGCAGCTGGAGGCAGCTACATGCGAGCACAGAGGCAAGCAAGGGGCACAGCCCTCGCCCCCTCTGAGCACCTCCCAACTTCAAAGGGCCTTCCTGTCCCCAGGGGCAGCCACGGCCACCGACTCCTGCCCACACACAGCAAACAGGGCCAGCCCAGACCCCACAGCCCTCGCCCTTCCCCAGGGACCCTACCCCCTGCCCTGCCTGCAGGCTGCAATGCCAACGGTGCAGCCCACAGCTGGGGGGGCTGTGGGGACACCCCATGGTCTTTACTGGGCACAAGAGCCAGAGCCACTCGTTGGGCCCACCCTGCGCCGCAGGAGCATCACCAGTACGGATGATTGAGGGTTTCTCTCCACCCAGGCCCAAGTTAACACACACCAGACATGTAAAGCCCAGGGCTGGTGCCCAGTAAGACATTTCTCCGCTGATGTTACCCACAGCCTTGGTGCCGACAGCTCCTGCAGCCCTGCCCTGAAGCACTGGGCCTGGCTGAACACAGCACACAACCCCCTCTGCCACCCCACTGTGGGCAGCCACAGCCCCCTTAGCACCATGGGCTTCTAGATGCTAGGTGGGCAGGCAGCTCTCCTGCTGCCTCTCCCTCCTCTTCGTCGCTCATGGGTGTCTGCACGCCCACCGCATGGAAAGGGCAGGGCTCCCCCCGCTTAGGCACATACAGAACCACAACCATCGGTTAGGTCAGCACAGCTTCCAGCTTTCCTCGACCTCCCCCCCGAGCAAGGAAACCTGCCCTTTGCAACACCCACCTCTCTGTCGAGTGCCAGCCAACAGCGGATTGCTCTCCCTACGTACATCCTGCTCCCTTCAACTCCTGCCACCTCCTACTTGAACAGCCACAGCCAACCTCTAACAAAAATGCCATACGAAACCCCTGAGAAGCTGCAAACCCACTGCCTGGGACATCACAAGCCGTACCAGAGAGAAGAGGGCCAAGCCTCGCCGTCCACTGCAGGTTGCATTGGATCCAGCAGCCTCCCATCCTCCCCCCAGTGTCCGACAGGTTTAACTCTGCATAGCACGTGCTGGTGTTGGGACACATCACTGCCCTGCCCCAGGGAAACCAGTTGTCCCAGCAGGAGCCCTGGGGCTGCTGGAGCCAGCCGGATCTGGGTGCCTGCAGCAGGAAGCTGGTGGCAAGCAGAGGCAGCCACCGCAACTCCCTGCTCCCGGGCAGAGTCCAGCAGAAGCATCACCCTGGCAGGGCAGGAGTGCCAGGACCCATCCACCTCACAGCTCTGAGCCATGCGCCGGTCCTCCCGGCCAAAAGCAGAGCCAAAGGTGGAGAGAGGAGACACCTCTGCACTCTGGGAGGGCTGCTGGGGCACAGTGCATCAGGCAAACTGTGTGAAGGCCAGCACCAGCTGAACCCCTCTCAGGCACCCGGAGGCAAATCCAGGCTTGTAGGATCTTCACAGGCTTTTGGACTCTGGCAGTCAGGAAAGCAGCTTTCAACAGCAGGCAGCACAACTTGGGGCTGCAGAAGCGTTCGTAAAAACTGAGGCTGCGATTGGAGGCTAATAGGCACTTGAATGAGCAAAACAATAGTAAAAAACTGTTATGGAAGGAACTAGAAAAAGGTTCATCCCCCCCTCCCCCCAAAGAGACAAACGGCACCACCCTGGAGAGGGGAGTATTTGTTTGGGTCAAACAAGGAATCGGTGGTGAGGACCCCGGCCCCCAGCTCCTCCCGAGGAAAGGCCCAGAGCAGCCATGACCAAGCAGGGCAAGACCCTGGGGGGGGCGCTCTTTGGAGGTGCCGAGTCCTGGGAGGGCCCCCACAAGTGCCAGCGGAGCACCTCACATCGGTGAAGAAGCACACTCCGGGGTCAGCTCCATGTCAAAGGTCAGCGACTCTGCGGGGAGACACAGCCGGGGGTTACGGGGCCCGTGCGCGGCTATAGCCAGGACCCTCTCGGGTGTCACAGCCCACCAGACTCACCAAACTGCCCTCCTGCATTGGCCTCTGCGCCCTCACTGCTGTTGCCAAACTGCATGAGCGAGTCCAGGGTGCGCGGGGACATGGGCAGGTCGATGGTGTTGCTGAAGGAGGTGCTGTCCAGGGGAGGAAGGGAAAAGCACAGAAACCTCCGGAGTCAGGGCCTGGCCAGAACTCTCCAACACCCCCTCGCCCCCCCAACAGGCCCCAGGGCACAGCACAGCTGGTCTCAAGAGCTCTCCAGAGGAAAGAGGCCCCGGGAGGGGAAGAACAAGCCTGCGGTTAGGGCAGCAAGCCGGAGCCTGGCTCAGCCCCCACAGTCTCCGTCTGCCCAGAACAGTCCGGGCAGTGGTGGGAAGGAAGCACCCTCAAGCAAGGCTGAGCACACAAAGGCCCCCACCCCGCACTCAGAGCTACCCCCAGGAACACTTACGGGGTGACGCAGATGAATTTGGTCTTCAGATATGGAGCAGCACCTGCAGAGGAGCAAGTAGCCTGGTTACCAGCCGCCAGAGGAACAATCCTGCTTTCCTCCCCCTCAGAGCACAGACAGCACCCACCCTCCCAGCCCCTGCACAGCCCTCACTGCCCACACCCCACAGGGACCTGCCGCTATTCCCACGCTGCGGCTATGCCCTCCGGGGACTGGCACAGGACGCAGAGCTGGGGTCAGCTCTTCCATCAGCACTGTCCCTGGAGCCACCTCACAACACAGGAGCTGTGCTGGAGCACGGAAAGTCAACGACTACCTGAGTCAGTAGCTTCAGAATGCTCCTGGCTCTCTGAGCGGCAGTACTTCCCAAATGCCTCCTCTTTGGGGATGTCTGGGTACAGGTACACCAGGGGGGAAACCAGGATGTTGGTGGCATCCATGATTTTGTAGCCCATGATGATCTCCGCAAATGACATGTTGTTCAGCTGCTGCTTGGTGTAAGGCTCCACAGACTGGATCTGGGTCTTCCCTGTACAAGGAGACTTTTGACACACGGCGAGACACCTGCATTCCTCGGGCAAAGGCATGGCCTTCCTCAAACACCCCAGGAGCAGCAGGGACAAGATCAGCCTGGGGCTGTGCTCAGCCTCACGAGGCACCCAACAGACCACAGGGCAGGATGGGGACCTGCCAGGGAGTTTCAGCGCTGCAGAAGACTGTGCCACATGGGCAGCACACGGGCAGGGGCACCCAGGGTGCAGAGACCAGCAAAGAGCACCCAGGCTCAAAGACTTAACCTAAGGAGAAGGCTTTGTCAGGACGACGACAAAGAACAAATGTCTTATCAGGGGACATTGCCATGGTCCAAGCCCCCTTCAGAGCCAGGAACGCTGGCTGAACGAGACACCACACCCAGGGTTGCGAGGGGGAGAGCAACGTACCACTGATGTCCTTCTCCACCCACGTGAAGGTGATGCCACCTTCCTTGCTGCTCTCGCTGAACCGCAGCAGGAAGGTTCCCGGAGGCTTGGTGCTCAGGATGGCTCGCTCCCGCTCCTTGCTGATGAACCCCATGATGTACCTGGGCATCAGAAAGTGAGGAGAGCAAGGGTGGGTCAGGATACCGGGGCAGCTATTCCAGGATGTGAACCCTCCCAGCTCTCTGCACAGCATTAGGCAGCAGCAGGACCCGGCCTGGCCACCAGCACAGCCACCAGCATTTTAAGGATTGCCAGGTGGGCTTTCACTTTGAATCAGCCAACAAGGCCTTGACAGAAAAAACATCCTGGGAGAGCCCACCTGCACCTGGACAAGGCACTCCACTAAATCAGGACAGGACTTGTGGGACCCCTCCCAAGGCCCAGCCCAACCAAGGGTCTCTGGACTGATGCTGGCTGGGGCTTACCCTTCATTCCACAGCGCCAGGATGTACTTTTTCACCAAGTCAATGATGTTGTCCAGCCAGACCCAGAAAGAGAAGCCTTTGCCAGCCATGTTCTCCTGAGAAAGAGGGCAGAGAGGCTGTGAGCATGGCTCAGAGGATGGGAACAGCCAAGGGAAGGGACTCAGGCAAGAGAGGGAGTTATACCTTGCAGAACTTGGCCCAGGTGATCTGACAGCCTGAGTAATTCACACCTGGCCCTGGCAGAGAACAGGAGCATCAAAATTTAGACTGAGCTGTTCTTCCAAAGACACCATTTCCAGGGAACAACCTGAGGGACAGCAGGGATGGGCAGGACACCCAGACTGGGTTACCTAGAAGTTTCTCTGCCAGTGTTGTCAGCTGCTCGATGCTGAGGCCACGCTTTGTGGTGGAGGAGAACTGCCAGCTCAGCACCTCTGCCACCTGGTCCCAGGTCCCGATGGGGGGCTTGGTGAAGAAGTTCACGTTCTATACCAGGGAAAACACAGCCCTGAGCAAGACATGGGACAGAAGCAGAGCCAGGTCCTGCCCCAGCCCTGCTCCCAGGCTGCAGCTTCCCTCTCCCTGCCTACAGCCTGCCTGCTGGGACACTCTGGTCCCAAAGCCCTACCTTGGGGTTGTTGGTCAGCATGTTGTACCACAGGATGGATGCCCAGGCATTGGGCATCTGGCAGATGTTGGAGATGACCACCACAGGCAGCGAGTGGGTCTGCAAAGACAGGAAGTCACCACAGGCTGGGACATGTCCCAGGGCTCCTCTGCACCCAGGCCCATGGCAGCAAGAGGCAGTAACCCACAGCTCACCTCCAGGTCAATCTTCAGCCCCTGGTGATATACCTCTGTCTCAAAGGTGATAAGGTGCAGCTCCTCAGTGACTATCAGCGAGGCCTAGGGTGGAAGAGGACACAATGAGCACACAGGAGATGCCTGCCCTCAGCCTGACATACAACCATCAAGCCCAACACCAGTGCTCGGGTCTAGATGGACAGGGCTGATCTGGCAGCTGCCAACGTGCCAGAGGGTGCCTATGGACAGCCCCTCTTGGGACAGGGCTCCCGCTTCTCCTCGTGGCTCAGCTGCAAGACAGGGAGCGAGACGGGGAGCAGAACTGCCAGCAAAGGGCTCTTACACCAGGGCCCCCCAGCACTTACATCGCAGTTGGCTCTGCCTCCGTTACCGCACCGCTGCTCCCGCAGGGTCTGTGGAGAGAAGGAACAGGCTGAAGCAACACCACAATGGCACATGGCCTCAACAGGAGCAGCCCGAGAGCTTGTGGTACCTACCAGGTGCTTGAACTCTGCTGAGAGGCTGCCGTTGTTCGACTCCTCCATGTTCATGACCTTGGTGTTTGTCCCCAGAATGTTAAACTTCCGGGATCTCGAAAGAGGAAAGACAGAACATGGCTGACAGGGCCCTCTCAGAGCGGATGTGCAGTAGGACATTTGCCAGGATTAAAAGCAGAAGCAAGAAGAAAAAAAAAAACCAAACAAGAAAATAAACAAAAAACCACCATTGCACTTACCCCCGAAGTGCTGCAACATCCCCAGAGTCCCTAGGAAAGGGAAGAGAGACACCCGGTCACGGCCTTCCCACCCTGACACAGACATGCTGGTGCATGGGGCTGGCTGCATCACAGTATCAAGTCCCACAAGCCCCCCCCAGGCTGCCTCCCCCATGTGGGAACGAACCCTTGGGACCCAGCACCACCCCACACCCTCCAGCAGCAGCAGGAACAAGTCCCACTCCAGGAACTCCACTCAATGCCACCAGGATCAGAGCACAGGACTCACTTGTCAATGCAGACTTTAATTTTCAGCTGATAGTTCAGCTCTGGAAACTTGACCAACAACCTGCAGAGTCAGCAGATGCAGAGTGTGAGCATGAACATCCTGCACACACAAACAACTCCAGTTCAACACAGCATCTGGCACAAACTGCAGAACAGCTGGATGGAGAGCAGTGCTGTCTGCATTCCCCAGCAGGCAGCACCACGGTTCACAGCACAAAGTTCATGGGCACATGGCATTACCGAGCTCCTCTGGCATCCCCAAGCCCATCTGCATGCAGGCCTGTGACATGTCAGCCCTGACACCTGTCCCCAGAACCATGGAGGTACTGATGCTTCCCTGAGCCCCTCAAGGAGGGCAAGAATCTTCTCTGACCAAAGACCCTCCACACTGCTCTGTGGCCAGATGCTGCCACATGCCAAGGGGGCAACGGGGGCACAGCTGGAAGAGGGTGAACAAGCTCCAGGCAGACCCTGCTGTCGAAGCAGCCGCTCTCTGTGGAGGCTGGCAGGGAACACGGGCCAGCTGAGAGGCAGCTGGCCAGGGACGCACTGATGCTTCCTGCTGCCCGCCCCCACAGCGGGATTTACCAGAATCCCAGCTGCCTCCAGGAACGTGGCAGAGCCCCAGCCAACAGCCACCATCCCTGCACTGAGTCATGCAGCCTGCTGGGATTCCTTCCCTCCCAGCACCAGGGCTCCCTAGGCAAGCTGGAGGCTGCATCTGCAGCAGCATCTTTTTTGGAGAGAGATCCTGCTTTGCTTTCCCCCACATAGTTCCTTTGCTTCGCCCGTAGTGCAGCAGGATCGCAGGGGCCAGTGACACCCACCTGACTTTGGTGGTGAATTGCACGCCAGTTTTGATGACCAGGGGCCGGTCAGGGTGCATGGGCATGCAGGGCTGTCTCTCCACGACAAAAGCGCTACAGGGGAAGGCACAAGAACCACAGTCAAACCTCAGGCCTAGCACAGCATGCTCACTACCCACCCCTCCACCCACTGCCAGTGATCAGGGGACTGTCCACAGCTCCCCCCCAGCCCTTGGCACCTTTTCATCAGGTTCCTGAACAGCTCCACAATCCGCTCCTCCAGCATGGGCCTGTGTTGGACAATTGGGTCACCCTTGTAGGACACTTTCTGCTGCAGTTCTTCCAACTTCTTGATCTGCTGCCGGGTCTGTAGCTGTGATTCGGCAAGAGAGGTTATCCTAGGGGAGCAGGAAGAACCAGTGTTAGCTCTGGCTGCCAAGCCCTGCACGGTACCAGCCCGCAGAGCCCTCCTCTTCCCTCGCTTGTGCAAGAGAGGACACTCCGTACCAAACCAGCAGGGAACAGAACATGTCTCCCAACCCAGTGCATTTTTCCAGGCCATGCATTACAAAAGAAACCTGCACTCCAAGTTCTGCAGAGACACATCAGGACCAGAAACTTCTCACAGCAGCCTTAAAATCACACAGGTCTGGGGCTAATCATTCTAGCACTAGCACCCACCATCGAGGATCAGTCCGACTAGTTGATTACATTTATGCTTGCAGGCATCAGAAGCCATTTTGCAAGGATATTTCCAGAGGCAAAGAGCTCATTTCCACTGCAGGTGCCACCTCTCTAGGGACTGATGCAACCCCCAGCCAGCTCCTACCAGTTCTCGAGCCGGTCTAAGCAGATATTCGGTGGGCCGCCAATGCAGGCGATCTGCTGCCGTCTCTTCCAGTCTGCCAGTTCCTCATCTGCCAGCATCTTCTGCACATACTCCATGGCTGACAGCAGTCCGGCCAGCTCACTCACAATACCCTGTCAAAAAAGACAGCAGAACCTTCAACACCCTCTGACTCCCTCTGAGATCTGGAAGTTTCACATTCACAGACAAGAAAGAAGTTGCCCACGGCTTAGTTTCCAGTCTCAGTTCTGGCCATGCAGAAACACCAAATTCATACCCCAGAAGAAAAGGCACCACTGCACCCCAGGCAGATCTGGAGGGCCAGCTGCACGACGTACCCTTCGCATTTGGTCCAGTGCTGTAAGCATCTGTTCCAGCTGCTGCATTTTCTGCCGGGTCACCGACTGATTGTTTCCATTTAGATCCTGCATGTCTGTACAGAGAGGTGAGAAAGCTTCAGCCAAGCACATGGACTCCTCCTATCCTCCCAAGCATCACACAAACGAAAGACTTTCACTGCAAAGGAGCAGGCACCCTAGAAAGCTGTTACTAGTTAAGCAGCAACCTCACACAGCCAGCAAGGGGCTTACAGGCTTTCCTGCAGGCACAGCAGCACTATCACATCCACAGGCCATTTCTTCGCTCGCAGGCAGAGCTCTAGTTCAACCCCCCTCCGCCCCCCCGGAGGCAGAGCTCTAGTT
>VFFE01008899.1:4986418-5040766 GCA_008921705.1 Burhinus oedicnemus | reverse complement strand
GTTCCGGGCAGCGCCGTGACGTCAGCGCGCGGCCCGCCGCCGCCGCCTCTTAAAGGGGCAGCACCGCCCCGGGGCTCGGCAGCGACCCCGTGTGGGGTGACCTCGCGTGGCCGTCCCGTCCCGTCCCGTCCCGTCCCGTCCCGTCCCGTCCCGTCCCGTCCCGTCCCATGAACACGCTCCACGCTGGTGCTTTAGAAAAGAGACTTTATTAGTTGCGCTGCTCGCCGGGACGCAGCCGCGGGGACGGTGGGGCCTCGTCCGGATCCCGCCGCCCCGGCCCCGCGCTGCCCTCGGTACCGGCTGCCCCGACCCCGCCGCTCCGTGGGAAGAAATTCCGACGTGGAAACGGCCCGCGGGAGGCTCCGGGGGTGACCCGCGGAGGGGGAGCTGGGCCCCTGCCCGACCGGGAGCCCCGGGGCCGCCGGTGTCACGGGGCTGCCTGCAGCCGCCCCCAGCCTGGCGGGCACACGGGGCTGGCGGCGGCGCTGCCCGGGGGGAGGCCCCGGCAGTGCGGGCCCCGGGACCGGGGACAGGCTGGCTGCACTAGACGATAAGAAGAAAAATAATTCTTAGAGGAAAAGCGTGTTTATATACTGGGTTATGTCAGCGAGAGCAGCCCTCCCGCTGCCGGGGGGAAGCGGGTGAGCCCGCGGGAAGGGCCGGGCCCAGCAAGCGGAGCGGGATGAGCCCGGCCCGGTCCCTCCCTCGCCCGCCCGCCGGGATCAGCCTCCCGCAGGGCCGGGCCGTGCTGCGGCGGTGGCCGCCGGCGGGAGAGCCGGGGCCGGGTCGGGCGCCCCGGCTGCGGTGTGCTGCCCGAGCGCTGCCTCGCTGCGGGGGACAGGGAGTGAAGCTGTGGAAAGCGGGAAACGGGGAGGAAAGCGCAGGACGTGGGCAGGAGCCTGAGCCGTGCCGAGACCCCTGGAGGAAGCAGATGCTCAGAAATACTCGAGGTCCAGTGCTGGACCGGTGTCAAGGCCGCTCTCTGACAGTCAAGAGCCTCACGTGGCATCAGCGCATCCCACATCCCTCTGGAAACACGCTGCAGCCGGTGGTGGCTGCTCCGACACCGCTGCCTGCGTGTCCCCTCTCCCTGGGCAGGGAGTGGTACCTCACTGCCTGCTGCCGCCACCCCTGCAGGGTGGAGGGACCAGATCCAGCACCCCACCTCCATGGTGCTCCCTGCCCGGGCAAGGATGTGCCCGCAGCTGCTGGGCCTCCGGCAGACAGATCGGTAGCCTGGGCAGGGGAGCGTGCAGCCCATGCTGCTCCTGCCACAGCCCTGGGGCAGTCACATCGACAGCCCCAGTGCAGTGGGGAGGAGCAGCGGGCCCAGCTGTGTGATGCACACACGGGCACCCACGGCAGTGCTGGCAGCAGGGCGGCTTTGTGGCAAAGCCATCCTAGGCACTGGCAAGTAATCCAGTCCTCGGGAGGGCAGAGAGGAGCAGACCCGCCTGCCTGCCACGCCACTGGCTCAGCTTCGCCTGTACTCTGCCCATCAAGGACTTGCTCAGCTCTTCCCTCTGGCACGCTGGGTGCATCACAGCCCCTCTGCTCCCCTGAAGGGTGCTGGGGGTCTTCCTGCCTGCGGGGGTGGCCACACAGCCTGGCACAGGGAGCTGGGGTGGCATGGGCTGGTTGGCTGCTTGGCTGGAAGCTTTCTTGACACCAGGTCTTTGCTTATGGAGGACACTTGAGCTTTCCAGGTGTACAGCCATTATCTTGGTTTTAGCACTCTCCAGCTGGGCTGGGTCCCCATCTTCAGGTCTGGTGCTAGAAGGCTCTCACGCAGCCTGCGGCAGGAATGGTCTCCAAGGGTGATTTAACAGTGTAAGAAAAAGAGTCCCGTGTTCCTAATGTTTCTGTGTGCTAAAACTAAAATATAAAATACACCTTGTCCAAGCAGGCAGGGGATTGGCGTCGGCTCTGCAGGGTAGTAAAGATGCATTGTGTATGTTTCCCCTGGGGCACCAGGGCAGAGAGAGATCTTGAAATGTGAATGATTATGTGTTCAGCCGTCGTCCACAACCCTTCGGTGCTGCAGCCTGTCCTACTCGCTGTCACTCTTGTCCACCAGTACCGCATCAGATTCCTCCGTGATCTCCAGCAGCGTGTGCATCTCGGGGCTCTCCCCACGCAGCAGATCCGAGTTTTCTCCCTCTTCTCCACCAACCTCCACCAGCTCCGTAGCTTTCACTTCCACCTCGCCCTCTCTTATTTTCTTGACATGGAAAGTAAAAGGTGGCACTTTGTAGACGGCTGTCTTGGACCTGGCATAGATGGTGTGGTCAGGGGTGAAAGACTTCCTCAGCTTGTCCCGAGAGGTCTTCATCTTCTCTCTCCTTTCATTAGTCACAATCTTGGTGCCCAGTTTGTTCATCCTCTTCTCCAGGTTGTGGCGGGTCTTCTCCAAGTTGTGGCGGGTCTTCTCCAGGTTTTCCTTGGTCTTTAGCTTAGTCTTCTCCATCTTCTCCTTTGAGAATGCCTTCTTAAAGTCATCCACTCTTTTCATGCCGCTCCTTTTGATGCGCTCTGCCCGTGATTCTTCGATAATCTCTTCAATCTCCACCTCTTCATCCGAGGAGAGCTGGATGTGGTCCTCCTCTGCATGGTCCTCACCCACAGGCACCTCCTCGCCCTCACCTTCCTTCTCTAGCTTTTCGCCCTCCTTCAGAGACTTGCTGATGCTCAGTTTAGACGGGAGCTTCACTTCATCCTGCAAGACACACAGCGGAGCCAGTGAGACACACACACCCAGCCTCGGGAGCCAGCCCCCCCAGCCCAGCAGTGCTGCAGAGCAGAAGCACAGTTACGATTCCTATGATTCATGGCAAAACACACCCGGGCGACATCAGGCCTGGGCTCATCTTCTCTTAGTGCACCTGATAAATCACTGTAAATAGGATCTGCTCTACCTGCAGCAGCTTAGGGCTCTGCTATATTTAAGCTCGGGTATAGCAGCTCTGCTCACCCTGGGCTAGTTCCAAACCCATCCGTGACTCCAGCAGTCCAGGAAGAGGCAGGCCAGCACTGAAACTGGAGACTTTTCCCTTCCTCCTGTGCCCCTGTCACAGTCCCATCCCCTCCAGTTTCATCTTCATCCCAGGGCCTGGCCATCTCATGCCCCTGCTCCTGGCCCCGCATCCTGCTATGGAGGGGCACAGGGAACCCACTTGAGCGATGTGGTGCCCCTTTGCTCCCCAGTGCCTGCCCAGAGCCCTTCCTGTTCCTGCCAGCCCATGGTGTTTCAGGTTACTTCCCAAAGGTGATCTTCTCTTGGTAAGACCGCTGGCTGCCTCCAGGTCTCTGGCCTGGCCAGGGTCCAGCCGGTGGTGGCCCTGGGCACAGTGCAATGCTGGGCTGCAGATGGCAGCACAGTCCAGAGCCGGGAGTCTGGCCACTGCACATGCTGGCCTGGCCAACCCCGGTCTGTGCTTGGACTTTCCCAAGGCCTTGCAGGATCCAGATGTGGGGCTGGGACATCTCTTGGGATGCAGCAGGCTGCCCTGTTTTTCTCATTTCTCTGGTGGGGAATGAGTTAGGGAATTTGTCCGAGCCCGTATCTGAAGGCAGCAGAGAGGGCAACCTGAACTCGCACAGCTAGGTCTGCAAGGTTACGCTGTCTGCCCTCGGGACAGGAGGTGAATTCATTCAGCTTCTCCGCTCTCCTGGGTCAGCCAAGTTTCTGATCCCAGTGGCAGAGGACAAGCATGTGCCCAGAAGAGGGGCACAGGTCTGGAGTGGGATTGGTTTTCATCTGAGCAGCACATAGCGTGCATCCCTGCTGCAATGAATCACCTCTCTGTTCCCAGGACAGGCTGGAAATAGCCCATCACTGTACGAAGCGTCACAGCTGTGGGGCTGCAGCCCACGGCTCAGAAATTTATTGCCCAAGTGGTTTTAATCTATGGAGCTGGGTGGGAGAGGCATGGAGCTGCTGAGATGAGTACTGTCAGAAAGCCAGCAGCAGCCGAAAGGCAGCATGTGGAACGGGCACACAGAGAGCGGAGCTGCTGGGCTGAGGTTTGGAGAAAAGGGTGGCTGGGTGCCATTCCCAGCCCTGGGGCAGACAGGAGCTGAGCAGATCCCAGTCCAACGCTGGCAGCAGCAGGGCCCAGTGAAATCAAGGCACAGACCCTGGGGGACCCCAGGCCCGAGTGCTTGAAGCACGTGGAAAATGCCGGCAGCGATTTGCCTTCCCCTGGTTCGGGGATGCTGGGAGCGGAGCTGTGCCGTGTCCCGCGAGGGTGAATTTGCTGTGGCACCTCTCATGCAAGGTTGCACGCTCTGCACGTCACACTTGCACAGCAGTAGTCACTGCACCAACACAGCCGTGAGCTAGCGAGCTATGCAGATGTCAAGAGCCAGGACACTCGTGATGGTCAAACCACCAAAACAGCCGCTGATGCCCGGCCTTGAAGAGCCACACCGACTCCAGCCCCACTTCTCTGCAGGTTTCTCTGGTGCTGCCGTGGCAGAGGACATCCTGATTCCTTGCACAGCACTAGAAAAGACAGTGTGTCCGCACCCCCACACCCCGAGCGCTCTCCCACCATGCACCGGCGCGCTGCTGCTCCAGCTGACCAAGGTCACTGCCACACTGCTGCTCCAGCTGACCAAGGTCACTGCCATGCTGCTGCTGCGGCCTGAGCCCCTGGCCAGAGGCAGGACAGGACAGTCCCTCTGCAGACACAGGGCTGCTCAGCTTGGCCAGCTACACTGTTCCCAGCTCTTCCTTCCCTTACACCACTTGAGAACTGATATAAGCTTATTGAATACGTCACTCCAGCACAGCTTCACCTGGGAAAACTTTGTGAACAATGAAAAGTCAGCTCTGCAGAGCGCTGGGCTCAGTGAAGGTGACACAGGCTGCAGTGTCTGTGGTCAAAACACAGAGTCTGCCAGGGCTGGGGTTTCATTCTGTGTTTTATTCAGAGCAGAGAGCTGTGCTGGGCAAAGCTCTTCATACTCTGGATCACAGCTCAGGTCTCAAATACTTTCTGGAAATTAAGGTGAAGTGGCCAACATATGTTTTCTTCATTTGATTAGCCACTTCAGGAGAAAACAATACACATGCTCTCCAGAGGGTCAGGTCGGTCCAGAAAAATGCACATCACTGGGAAGGCAGGGATCCTGTTCTCCACAACAACACCTGCTGGAGCAATCCCAGGGACTCCCGGGGACCCTGCCCTGCCGAGAACATCAGGAACTCCAGCCACTTCCTTCCCTCCGAGTCAACACAATGAGCCAGAACAAAGGCATCCCCCTCTCACCTGGCATGACGGTCACTGGAAACAGGCCATATCCTGCAAACTCAGATACTTATCAGCCCCTTGTTAGCTCCAGACCATGCGTGTGCAGAAAGAAACACCACCTCAAAAACTCTATGTCTGCCACATAAATAACCTCCTTTCCTCATGTTACACCAGCAAATCCATCTTCTGACTGAATTTTCTGATGTGGCTGAATGGGCTGCACAGCAACACACCCATCCAACCTCGGCAGCATCCTGCAACTCCTTCCTCACAACCGCGAAGACGTGGCCAGCAGCAGCTCCCCGTACATGGGACAGCTGGAGCAACCCTGTTAGGCTGACGGTGTATCTCTCTGTAATCCCTTCCACTTAATCCTGAGAATAGCCATTGCCTGCCTGTTTGATCCTAACTCCCACAGACTGCACTCATGGACAGACCCACGCTTCTGCTGTCCCGTGCACCATCCCCGCAGGCAGCTGCCCTAGCCCCAGCCCAGCATCGCTCACAGACTTGAGATTCTGCTCACGCCTCTTTCAGGAGGCACTCTCATTGCTCAAACGCAGAGGCAGAGATGGAGCACAGCTATTCCCATAAGCAAGGAAGCCTACAATCCCAACCTCCCCCTTTGAGATTGTTTCCCAGAGCTTTTCTCCAGCTGCGCTTGGGAAACCCTTTGCAACCTTCACCCGGCCCCTTTCCTGCGGGGCCAGGGTGACAGGGTAGCGTGCCTGCTGCAGGGCTGTCAGGCTGGCCAAGGGCCACCAGATAGTGCGTCTCTCTTTCCTATGCCGGGTATAATTCCCGCATTTTTTTCCCCTGACTCTTCTTCAATCTGATTGCTTATCTGAGCCATAGATAACCAGCTGGAGGACAGCTGGTGGAATTTCAGCACTGTATGCCATGGGTCACTTTCCTGACACAAAGCCCACCTGCATCTAGGGAGCATTGCTGCTGGTTTAGTAGGTTCTGGCTGATGCACAGGACAGCTGGTGTGAGAACAACCACCAGCTCCGGCATGTCTTAATGGGGACGAGTACATTGCTGCTGAGCATCCCTCACATGTAGCTCCCCACCCGCACCCAGGCATTGCCCAAATGCCACCAAGGGTCTCCTCCTCCCTGCTTGAGAGGTGTTCCTCTCATGGGGAAGGCAAGCTGCCTGGTGTGAGCAGAATGTGCCTGCAGACACAGCTGCATCTGCCTGCAGTGGAGGACAATGGGACCTCGCTGGAACAATCAAGAACCATCCCGGGGTCTAGGGGTGGCTGCTACACATATCCTGGCTCTGGGCAAGGCACTATGGTCTGTGCACTTTTTTCTGCTCATGACTCATCCAGATGAGCCACATTTTTAACACCAGGCATTCCAACTACTCTATTTTTACTGGGAAAACACTGACCCTTGAAGTGGGCAAGTCCAAAATCCTGGGTCTTGGCATCGCTGCCTGTTGGGGTGTTCAAACCTTGGCTCCCAATCAGCAGGCATAAACCAGTTCTGTCCTCTAAGACAGCCTGAATCCGGCTGGCATAAAGACAGCAAGTAAACAAGAGTTCTCAGAAGATTTTTATACTAGCAGAAGAAAAGCCTTGCCCTGCTCTGTGCACAAAGCAGAGCTACACCCAGCAGAAGGACAGGTAGTGTGTGTGTGTGCTGGGACTGAGCTCGCTGCCATCTGATGCACTTCACACAAAGGTTCAGCTCCGATTCAAGTTCTACGTTTCTTTTACCCATTTACAGCTTGCCAGCCCCCAGCCCATTTCACAATCTGACGCATACAGCTGTGCTCTCCCTTCGGCACAGAGCTCCCCCAGGAAGCTCCCTCCTGCTGGTAGAGCCGATGGGACTGGCAGCCCATCCATCTGCAGACCTTGTGGGTGCCCGTACCCAGTACTGAAGGCAGCTGGCTGCCAGCTGACAGGGTGCTGGGCTGCTCTGTATTCTTCCAACTTCAAACAATTCAGAGCTGTTAGATCTGCCGGGCAGACTGGCCTCTGCCTTGCTCCATGAAGTGGGCTTTTTATCTGACGTGTTTTTCAAGCCCAAATTCCCTTGCAGTGAGTCACCCAGGCAGCCCCATATGGTCATGTACGCACCGCCTGGTTGCTACAACACATGTAAACACTTCCCCTGCCATATAAAAGGCCAATGAGACACAAAGCTGAGCTGCATTCCCAGCCTCGTAGAGCTCTTCAAGCACTGCAGAATCACCAGCAAATCTGGGGAACATTCCCAAAAGGCAAGAAGGGCTCCTGGATTGCTCTTGAGGAGGCTCTTAGTGCGTAAAAAACAGAGTCCCAGAACTCCCAGCCACTCCAATCTCCAGTTTGAAGGTTTAATGGAGGATTTTTCACATGCACATGCTAATCACATCTGTAATTCATTTTGTTCAGTTATTTTTACACAATTGCAACAGCATGAACAGTTGAGTTTGGTTGACATGCAGCCGTAACATGCAGAACATGACGAGCTCACATCCCCAGGCTCTGCTATGACCAAAAAGGGCTGATCCCAGCTGCTGCTGGGTGAGCCGGAGCTTGCCGCATCTCCTGCACCCTGCCAGCCCTTCCCCTGCCCACCCAGGGCAGGTCAGACAAGCTCTGGCCTGGGGGGAGGCTGAGGGAGGATTAAAAGCATCTGGGCAGAAGACAGCCTTCTAGGTCAGATTGAGCCCTGCCAGAGAAGAAAAAGTTCTGCACTCCCATTGCCACAATAGCTGTTTTGCTCTGCCAGTCCTTAGAGGATGCTTCCTCTGCTGACCTTCCATCACTGTCACGGGAAGGACGACTCAGTTATTCCTGAGGAACGGCAGCATACCTGATAAGCACCTGCAGCCTAGCAGAGCTCAGGGATGTAAGGACGCCCTGTGCAGCAAAGAGGAGGGCTGCACTTTCTTCTCCAGCACCTTGTTGGAACAAACTTTTTCTGTGGAGATTATAATTGCTGTCAGACTCTCTTGCTATATCACAAAAACCTGCCTGTTTTAAAAATCTTGTTACTCTTCTTGAAAAGGAAAAGTTTTCCCTGGCAGCTTCTCCCAGAGACTTCAATTCCCGGGCTGGGTTCACCTTCGCCCGGCTCCCAGGGCAGTCCTGTCCACCGACCGATGTGGCCATTCCCACCGGACAGTGCTGCACACACCCAAAGTGCAGGCGACGGGAGCTTAGGGTATTTTCTCCAGTAGCCGCACAATAAGAGGAAGGCTAACAGGGCACTGTGCTGTTACCAGCAGCCCTTGTGGCATGAGATAAGCATTAGATAAACAGCAGTTAAAGCCAGCACCGGGTCCAGTCTGTGTGCAGGAGCCTAGCTCCTGCTGAACAGCGCTGCGGGGCTGCCACTGAACAGAAATGGACGCTGCAGTGCCTACCTGAGACAACTGTAGTTTTACGTCACAGTTTGTGCTCTCTGCCTGCCTGTTATCTGTTTAAAACAACAACTTCAAATCATTTCACCAACTCTTATAAACTAAACCTTACAAGAAGCCTGAGGAGGTAAGTATTACTCAGGTCTGTATTTCAGAGGGAGAAAGTGAGGCTCAGAAAACAGGTAGGATTTGCCCAGTGACAGCAGACACCAGCAGAGCCAACTGTTCTCGGCTGCTAGCCTTTCATGCAAGCCATACAGCAATTCCTCCATCCCAGATCGCAGAGGTAGAGCATGACAAGTCCCGTAATGCCTGAGAGAAAATCACAGCTCCTCACCACCCATTATAACTAGGGCAGAGCATGCACCAAGCAGCAAGCAGATTAGTCAACAAGCAGAGGTATTTCTGCCAACTGAAAGATCAGCCTGGCAGGTCTGAACGCTTGCAGCAGCCACAAGCAGGCGGAGAGGCAAAGGCTCTGGAATCAGCAGCTTTCAGAGTTTCAGAAGAGGTTCAAAGCGATCTTCAGGGGATACTCCTGCTGAGGCCCTAAACTGCTGCCTCCTCGCATGTCTTCTGGTGATTTGGGCCATGGCACTTTCCGCAGCGTGGGCAGAGGGAACCGTTCCTGGAGACAGCTCAGAGGGCAGTCCCTGGTGAAGACTCAAAGCGCACACTCTGGATCTTCTCAGGCTAAGATGAGGAAAACTGCGTTTCAATGGCCAGCAGAAAGGAAGCACAATGGAAAAACTTACCTGTCCCCGCCGGCAATCTGATGAGGAACATCGCCAACAAAGTAATCCTGATTAGCACGAGAACAGGCAGAGAAAAAAGGCACAGGGGTATGATTTAGTAAAGGGAGAAGCCAGGTAGCAAAATTTGACAGAAAAGATAGTCAGCAAAGATTTATTAGAAGGAAGACTGTTCTCCTCTAATTTATGTCAGGTCCTAGGAGATGCAGAATCCTTCTATGGTTTCAGGCACGTTTACACTGAACACTGCCATAGGGCCACATTCTGCTCTCTTTCCACACTGCTGTTCCCAGAGCAATTTGACGTCAGCTGTTCTGGAGATACCTCCTATTTCTGTGGTGTAGCTGAAAGTTGAGTTTGCATGTATGTGTAAGATTATGAAAAGATAGTGATTTTAAAGCCCTATGCTTATTAATTCAAATACACAAGCTGGAGAGATGGAAACAGCCGGGTGTGATTCCAGACCTCCATCCACTGCTTTTGTCAGCATACTGACCATACCCTAAACCAACACTGGACAATACCCAGCAGCTTACAGACATCTCTACCCAGTGACACAGCAAACATGCTCACCGCAAAATCAAACCCTCTCTCTTCTGCTAAACACACTCTGAGGACAGGGGGTGGCTACTCAACATCCCTAGCAGCAGCTGGCATATAAAATTAACCCCTCCATACGCAATAGGCATGGCCTCGACTCTTGTGTTCCAAAGGTTGGACAGATTTTGTCTCCAATAGTGCCAAGAGGTCCATAAAAAAAGAAGCCTCGAGTCCTTAGAGAGATGACCACTGAATACTGCAGTAACAAGTCACCAAAGAACACTCCTGAGACAAAGGAAAAGATCTAAAATATGAGGGGGAAAAGCAAAATAGGTTGGGATTGGGTAAAAGTTAAAGGGATAAGCTAGTTCGTTGTCAAGTAGTATCTTCCTGACTAGCAGATGTCCTTCTCCCCTCTGTAATTCTGTGTATTGTGCAATCTTCTTGGCACTTTTTTCTGTCAGGTGTGTCTAGTTACTCTATGTCCTGGAAACTATGTCCTAAAAGGCTGTATCTTCCTCATTAGCTGGTGAGAATGAGCAGCACGGTACAGGCACTGGAGCTAGTTCAAACCTGCTGGTGAAAAGCAAGGGAGGAACGGTGCGGAGAGAGGAGGAGGCTGTCTTTGGAAAAGTGCTTTCGCCTCGCAGTGAGTCAGAAGAAAGGCAGGGCTGTAGGAAACAGTGAAGTAAACAGATTGCAGAGTGAAAAGGCTTGGTTTTTTTCTTTTCCCTCTGACAGCAGAAAAAAGTTTTGATCATACTATCAGTCTGTTTGTACAACTGGCTCTACTCTCAGAACCGCTCCTCCCGGATAAACCTGTCTCAACTGATTAATAACTCCAGAGCTATTTCTGAACAGCAAACCAGTAAAGGTGGAGTTTGCATTACAGATGATATGCAGATAAATCTGTGCTGATACTGACATTTGCATCCTTACATAAAGCTATAGACTAAACATCCTGATAATTTTTATTCTAAATATTTGATTTTCCCTCACTGACATTGAGGATCTTTGTTTCTGGTCTTTGTCTTATCTTGCAGCTGGACAGTGGACCCACAATTCTCCAGGTACTTTGTAAGTTGTAGAAGATCTTGCAGAATCAAGAGGACAACATTATCCCAAACAGGATAAAAGAGGGCTAAGCATGCTGCCAAAAAGCTTATGAGTCATTGCCATGCTTCACGTGGAGACTGCACAGCTCTCTACTCATTACTTAGACAGGGACAGCACATCACACTTCTGGGTAGTGTAGCAAGAAGCAGCTTCAGAGAAGATACAGGAACAGCCCTCAGTTTCACCAAGTCTGCCTAGGTCAAGCAGTACGTTCTCCAGAAAAATGGCTGTGTTAGACCGAGCGTGGCTGCTCACTCCTCCTGCCCGCCAGCCCAGCAGAAACTGCGTGCCTTGTCTGGAGCTGGGACGGGGTGACAGCGCGTGGTGAGTCACCCACAGCACACTCAGTGCCAGCCTTGTGAGCAATGCTGAAGGGCACAGAGGGACGCATGCCAACTACAGAGCGTTCGCATTTACATAAAATGGGGGAAATGGAGATAATATGCAGGAGTACCACTTCTCCCACAATGCTCCCAACCTTCCAGTGTTCTGCAGAGCCTGTGACACTAAGCAGCTTTTACCATCTACCAGTCAAATTCCCACCCACGGTATACCGGAAAGTAACGGGACTGTGTCTTTCCAGAGAGGGGCACGGTCTGAGCACTGACAGGCTTCTTGAACTCTCTGGTTTCTAATCCCAGACCTGCAAACATGGTTACACGCAGCCTTGGAGAATTTCTCCTGTTGTGTGTCCATGATCGGTTAATTTATTTTTGCTGAGGGCTCGTATTTAGCTTAAGAATGGGAAAATGAGCCACAATCTCACTGGAAACTAGATCACTCGAACCACCTAGCCCAGTGAGCATGGCTGGCAAGTTCTGCACTTCATTGTATTTCTGTGTGCAGCAGCCCCACTGGCATCACACAGACATCATGACGGATGCTTAGATCCACTGTTGGTAGGCACAAGAGAGGCCTGAGAGAGGAATATGTGATCAGAAGGAATATTACCTTTGGTTTACTTTCGTAAACCATTAATCATGCGATCTAACCTTATCCCAACTGGCTGAGCAGCCTCTGGCCCTTTGCTCTGAGACAATTTATTGCTGCACAGCTCAGTATGTAACCATAATGCTGAAAGGATTTCAGAAAAGCAAACAGTCCTGGCACTAACTGCTTATAAATAATACCTGAGCAATGAAATATTAATGCAGTTGATTCCAGGCTGCAACAGAGAAATCCATGCTCCAGAGCTGTCTTGTGGTAGAGACTGATAATCTACACTAAGAAAAATCCTGGAAGTGAGAGTTATTAACATCCTGAAATATTTTTAAGGTTCAGCCTCCTGTGAATTATTATCTTGAGACTTATAATTCAGTAATGTGCAGAGAATATGAAGGATTCTTTGCATGTAAGGATGTTAACATGGTGCCCCTTACAATGGGTGGAGAATTCAGCACTGCAGCCCGAAGGAGTTGAGTTGAATGATATTTCTCTCCTTCCCCTGGGATGGCATTTTTTCACCTCTAATTTTGCTACTTCTGTGACCAAAAGCAAGAGAACAGAAGGGAAGATACAATAGCTTTCTGGGCTGGGACCCCTCTGTTCCAGCAAAAAAGACAAAGGATCAGAGACAAACGGTATTAATTCTTAATTAATGAGTATTGGTTTGTATGATTCAGATTTTTTGTGTTTTTTTAACAAAGGCTTCATGATGAGTTCTCTTTGGTACTTCTTTTAAGAACAGAATAAAATAAAGCAAAAGCAAATCCAGCACCAGAGGAATGTTCTGTCCCCATTGACCACACCAGAACTGTCACTGGATGAGGCGTTTCTTGGGATTTGGCAGGTTGCTAATGCACAAACCCACCAGCGAGAAGCTCACAGTAATTCTCTGCTGAACCTGGGTTAAGAAATGTTGTGCCTTGCAGGGAGCTGCTTTTGAGTGGATTCATGGAAAAATGAAACCAGCCTTTTATTTTTAAGTATTATCAGAAAATAAATACAAAAACCACTGGCTGCTGCAGTACAAATCTCTGCAGTGAACCACTGGGAAAACCTGATGCTACACACAGTGCTGCTCCAGATCCCAAGAGGGACTCAAGTTCAAGCGCAGAGCACTCCTAAGCACGTGGAGCCAACTGTTCTTGCAGGAAAAGCATAACATGCATGCCTAGTGCCCATGCCTATCCTCAGTATTGTCACTGAAATTTTATCTGAAATTTCTATTTATTTTTTAACACTTGTAGTTGGGCAAGCTCCACTGAATCCAAGGTATGTAACCCACACAGGATGTTCTTTGGGACTACAGATCACGCTGGCTCTCATGAACCCTCTGCTGTCATTACACTCATGAAGTTTTTGTTTCAGAATGATTAATTTGAAACAAAACCATAGCTCGGGGCAGCTGACATGCTGTTTAGGAGATGGAGAGAGACTGCAGCCCAGGGGCGGTGGGTGCGGCAGCTGCGGTATGTGGCTTTGTACGCCCTGTGCTCCCTGCCCCGTGCCTCTCATCAGACCCCCGAGCTCATGGTTTTTTCCACGCTCTCTTTTGACAACCACAGACCTAAAAATGAGGCACTTCAGGTCTGGCCTCAGAATCTGTCGCATTAACGCGTGGGTTTGAAATTCATCCCTCCTCCCCACGATCGACAATCTTGTTGCTCTCATCCGTATAAGGCCCACTCAAGGCACAAAAGCCAAGCTGTGCTATTTATATTTCCTCATCCAGCCGTACCTACCCTACACTTTGTACGGCTGAGATTCATGTTCTACCCAGCACTTTTAACTGCCCAACCTTTCCCAGAGAAACCTCACTCCTCCCAAGGTTCTGAGCGGCTGCTGGAGTCACCTGAAGAGCAGAGGAGCCCCGTGGGAGCCCCCGAATCTGACCACGTGGGGAGCAGCCTGCCCGCACACCGTCAACAACGGCTGCTCTCTTTCCGACAGACAATGCCGCACATCACGAGCCAGCCTTCCCTCGAGCTCGGCGCCCACGTGAGCCTCAAAATAAAGGACCAGCACATTTTAGAAATTCAACATTCAATATGCGTGCTGCATGCTGCAAGCATTCGGATGTCTGCCTGTAAGAAAATCAGGCCTTTGACATTTGCACGAATAAGTTGAATTGTTGAAAAATGTTTGGAGGAAAAATGCCATGCTTACATAAGCACTGACACGTGCCGCTCTCCAGATGAATGTGGCACGCTGTCTGGTTTTAGAGCAGTAGCTGTTTGCATGGGACATCCATAATTTAATCATGAACTGTAGTAACGAGCCCCAGATTCTTGTATCCTAAAACCAGGAGATTTGGGATGAACTCACTGTAGTTTGTGTTTATGAGCAACCTCTCTAACCAAATTTGTTGGTGTCCTAATTTCTCTGAAAGACCCGAGCCCAGGACAGGCGGCACAAAGGAAGCACTGAGGAGCTCTGTTCCCATGCGCTGCTAATAACTGCACGTAGTCATTTGACATCAGATGTTTCAGGAAGGCAAGTCCTGTTTACGGTAAGGATACTGAACTTGTGTTTACACAGCAGCTTGTCAAAAGTCTGGCACCTTTGCTTTTGGTAAGCTCATTTTCAAAACAAAAATGTGGTAATTTGGAGGGGGGTTGTTTTTTTCAAATTTTATTCTCAAGAATCGATCTAATTCCTTATATTAAGTCGATACAAAAACTCTTACCTCAATAGAAATCTGACCAGCTCCTGGCAAAATCATGTAAAAGTGTATTTGAGAGAGCGAGCAAGTGAGAAAGCGCACGCACATCTATAGGTGACTGCAAGTAACAACCCGTAAACATTCTGCTTTATGCCTTGCCCTTAGCCGGCCCCAGTGGAAGTGATTTTCAGTTCTGCACTTTCTCCCTCAAAGTTTGAAACTACGCAGGCAGATGTGCTTTAGGCTCCTCTCGACAGGTCAAGCTTTCCCCGAATAAAATTCGATTTTCATTTCCTCCTAATCTAACAGCAATCAAAATCCAGCTCTCACATACAGTTTGTCCTCTTCTCCCAAGGTGCCAAAAAATCTTATTTGCACTCCTGAAATAGTCCCTCCGCAACTGCTGGAGACTCAGTGTTCAACACTGAGAGAATAATCAAACATCTATAACCAGTGAAGAACTGATTTATCTTTACCTCCTTTTATTTCTTCATACTGTAGAATTATGTAATATTAAATCCCTATAGAGCATGACTACTGTTTCAACTATCTTGCTTGAAAATAACCACTGCTGGTTTTATGTAATACTTCACGTCTCTTAAGATGAGTTTATCTCTTGTTCTCCAAAAGACTAATAAATCTTTGCATTTTTAGCCGTAGCAACTGAAAATGCAATTGCACAGGAAAGTTAATCACAGCTTTCCAAAGGCAGCATTTTCTGAGTTAGAAAGTAGTAATAATAATGTTGCTCACCATCACAGAATTAATTACATTATCAAGAAGGTATCTAGCACAAACTTCAATATCTGGGTGGGTCTTGAGAAGTGAAACACTGAATTAGAAAAGAGTTATTTTGTAATTTTTTGGTTTTTCAATGATAGATGCAGTTAGGAAAACACAGTGAATTTTCCTCATTTAAACTCCTAGGGTGGAGCCCATCATAAAGTTTTGGTTTTATAGACTCTTGAAACATTTTATTATTTCGTTATTATTAATACTGAAACACAGAAGGATATTAGTAAACAAGTAACCCAGTGGGAATCAACAAGGCTTCTTGCAACAAACAGCATTGTTCAATATCAGTAAAGCAGCTGAACATCATCCTCAGTTTGATAAATGCCTTTAAATGTACACACAAAAATATCATTTTTTTCTGTATAGAGTTTTATTCTTTAAATGCGTTAGCATTATCTGTTTTGCATAATCCCAGACGAAGTACCAATCTTGTCACTGATGTGCCTAGAATTACTGACTGTGATAAAGTATTCATATGAATAAATCAGAACACAAAATTGTAACCCGATGTTTTTGCAAATCTGCTGTGCAATTCCCACAGTCAGCCTGTGTTAGGAATTTCTAAAAAATGACATCTCTATTATTACAGTAAGACACAAACTCTAAAAATCCTGCCCCTCCCAGGAAAAAAACAAAGCAGAATAAAAACCCCCAAAGCCAAAAGCAAAACTTCCAAGATCCCCCCAAATGTTTGACTTCTTCAGAATAAAAGGTCTCCACAAGTAAGAGAGACTTCTATATACAATAGATTTTTTTTTCCTTACACCAAGCCATATAATTCAGGTTTCTGTGCATTGAAAATTCATGATGACATTTTTATGGACTGCAATCTACAGCATAATGCAACTATTAAGCAACCCTATTCTCTATATGAGAAATAATAACTAATGTAGCTCTGAGATAGACTGTACATTGTTATAATTTAGAAATGTTCTCTGTTGACCAAAAATCTGTGTTTCCATCGTATGCAAGAAAGAGGGGTATTGCAGAGGACTGCAAAAATATACCCCATCCTTCCAGGGGATTCCCTGCGGTCCATGTCTGGCAATCCAATTCTCATTGTATGGGTCTGTCTTTGCCACAGTAATGCAGCACAAGAGCACTATCAATAAAAGTAGTTGTTACTCAGGCACATTAATATTATTATTGCCTATTTCTTTCTAGTATTCAAACATCAAAAGCCCATCATGGATTTTGTTTTTCATTTTAAGCACCAAATTAAGAGATAATCAAGAGTTTCTCCTCCAAGAGAGACCTTCATTTGCCTTAGCAGTGTCCGTCACAAGCCTACAAGCTTGCTGTCACACCTTTGGTCTCCCCAGAACTGGGTCCTTACCCTTTGTGGCAAGGGCTACTCAGGCTCCCTGCAGAAGTGCGAGGATTTCCACGAGGGTGCAAAAGGCTCCATTTCACATGAAGCAAACCTGGAGAATTTCTCACTTGTGCTCTGTGGCCTCCCAGTCAAATCACAGTAAGTTCCATGCTGGGAAATTTATCTGAATTACAAATAATTCTTTTTTTTTTTTTCCTAATATTTTCACGATTCACAAAATCCGTGCCATAGTCCCTTGTCAACTGATTCACCTAGAGGTTGTTCTGTCCTGATTACATCAGCAAGAGTATTGCCCCTGATTTCCTTCAGAAGCATGATTGCCTTTTTATATTCAAAGAGAAACTCTACTCAATATTCATAAGCGACAGCAAACCAAAATGAACAGCTCACAAAATGACAGTCTGCCAATGTTTAGGATGCTTCCAAAGAACCTAGAAGCTTGCCAACTTCCTACCTATTTCCGTAACCCACAAGGAATGTTATGTTTAAACAATTCCCTTCACTCTTCTCATTTTGCAATGTTTGTTGTTTCTGCAGTACGTACAGAGTTCTATTTTCTTTTTCCATGGATAGATCTATCCTCCCCCAAAAGCCTGATACAAAGAGCTTGTAATAACTATATATATAAGCAGTTAGGTTACCCGAATGATCTGAATAGGCTCGAGTATTTCAGCCTTTCAGGCATGATAAAACCACAAATGCTTAAGCTCTGATCAGAGTTACACAGGCCCCATACTTGTTAGATTCCTAAACCTATTATGATCAGCTCTCCCTTCAAACACCATAGTAAGGAGTGTTTTCCCTTTTTTTCTGGTTTTCTTCTCTGTCTTCCTGTGATCAGCACTGGATGCTTCTTTATTTGTCCCTGATGCTGTCTATTATTAACCCAGAGGCTTGTAACTGAATCATTAACTATTTCACTCACTCTTCTTCCGTGGCCCAATGTAAGAGTTTGCTCTGGTAAGAAAGACTAACTCCAGACAGGAAAACTGACAGAAACATATCCCTCTCTTTCTTCTTGCTTAATATTAAAAGAAAAATATCAATGCTTAGCGCAGGGGTTGAACATCAAGCACACCAAAGCTGTTATTGAAACCAGACAACTAGAAGATTCAAGACTCACAGGTCACCAAAAAAAGAATGTGGAAATCTGTACAAGCACAACGGCAAAGGCAGACGCAAGTACTAATGAGCTGAAGGAGCTGTTCTGTATTTTCTCTAATGTCTCTGCCTGTCCTAGTCAGTGAGAATAACCCTGATGCTGGGGTTACTGTCTCTTGTTGTTATCAGATGCATGTCACAAATCTGAAATATTATCGCTCTCCACGTAGCAATACACATGTTGCCTCTCAGTAGAAAAGACGTTGGCAGACAGGTTTACAATACTCCCTCCCAGAACCCAGTGCATTCTTATTCTATTTTTAGCTAAGTAGTAAAATCAGGTTATTTTGATACTTCTGGTCCATTGCAATGAGTGCTTAGGGCCGTTCTCACTATCTTTATTAAAATTCCTGTTAAATGTAGCAACTCTGTCAAACCTTGTCTTAGATCACATACAGAATGTTAAATCATGAATGAGAGACCTACTTCAAACCCACCTCAATTTGGACCACCAGACAGTCAGGGGAGTTTGGGAGAATAATGGACCGACCATGCAGTGTGACGGAACTCTTAGCAAACAAAACACCCACTAAGAGGACATAAAGAAGTCGTGAAACAGCTCCGTACCTGGTAGATCATGACTTTGAAGTTTCTGCGTTTCAGGAGCTCCGCTTCATTCGCCTCTAGCTTCTTTATCTGCCCAGCTTGCTTTTCCAGGTTCTGCCGAACGGTTTTCACATTGACGCTCACCTTGCGCACCTTTTCCAGCATCTTGTTCACGGTGTTGCTGGTGGTGGTGTGTGCTTTTGTCAGCTTGGTTAATTCTCCCTGGATGCTGGTCACTGCGCTATCCATCTCTTGCTGTCTCTCCTCCAGCTGTGTTTGGGTCAGCTGGATCTGATCCACTGCTCCAATGATCTTGTCCAGAAGGGTCAGCACCATCACGCCATTGATCTGGTCTGCTTTGATGGGTTCTTCAGGCACTTGCTCCTCAGAGGCCTCAGAAGCAGTTGGTGGTTCGATAATTTGCAAAGTAGTATCCTCCATGATCGCCTGGGAGTCCTGGCTAGCAGAGCCCGGAGAAGCTGTCACTGCAGGGAGAGAGAGGAGGGAAGACTAAACCCGAGCCTCAGCTAAACTCTGTGCTGGGAGACACGCCAGAAATGGAGAGCACAGTGTGTGGATGTCTGTGCTGAAATTCAAATGGCACAGCTCCGCAAAGCTGTCCAGTGAAACTGCCCTGCAAAATTTTCCAGGCTTGCAGGTCATTGGCTGACTCCACCTCAGCTATATAAAGGGAGCCTGCTGCCAAATGCCTGATGACCCACCCTTTCTGAAATGATTAAAATAGTTGGAGGGGAGGCGATGGCTTTGCATGCAAACACAGGCACAGCTCAGCGAGGAATGCAAAGCTCTGAAACTACAACTGCCTCTTCTTTACCATAAGTCTAAAGGCATTATAAGTAATGAGAGGAAAAAACCAAAAAACCCGGAGCTTGGGAAGCTGCTGGAAAGAAAGCAACCCCATCTGGGCACAGCTGTATACATTAAAGGAAGGCTGGTTTAAACAACTGCACACATTAAAGTGCATCTGGAAAATCCAGATCTTTTGCCAATACTCAGCTTTTTTTTTCCAGGACTATGAGAGTCCAATTTTCAATACTTTCAAGAAAGGCGACAATTTGGATTGAGTAGTTAGGGCACATAACTTCTGTATCATAAAAATGCACACTCCCATGTGTGTGAATGTACACAACAGGCGCACACGTGATATATACAGCGTGCACCATGTCTCTACGCAGATTTAACACAGAAAGAATAAATATAACTCACTCCTGAAGGGAAGCAGCTGGCCACTCCCACCTAAAAGCAGCTATCTCAGCCCTGCAATCCTCCATCCATCGACAAATCTAGCCACTTGACTTCTAAATGCAGGACATGCTTCTGCATATGCCATGCAAAACTGTACTTCTAAGCAATGCCCAAATACATAAGGCTTTATTGGTAAAAAAACCCAAAAAAATTAATTGTCTCAGAACTTAATAGAGTACATACTGCTTTGGAAAACATGGGGAAGAAATAATCCTTATTTTGCTAACTTTTAACTTCAGTATTGACACAAAGCAATTCATAGAGTCGTATTTAGGGTTGGCAGAAGTTTATGCCTTGTGGAACCATCATCAGCTTACTGCCTTAGAAGACACACGGGAGGTGCTACCAAAGGCTGTCTACAACAACCCAGCAGGAACAAGCACAGAACGTGAAGAAGGAAAGTTCGGATCTCAAGAGTGACCCTGGGTGAGGCCCTCTTCACTGCCACTGGTGGTGGCTCAGCCAAAGGAAATCAAGCTCCCGTGGGCAGAACTGCTGCGAAGCCTCTGCTGTCTTGGGCAGCAGAAAGCCCTCCCAGGCTCAGCTGAAGGGCCATGGGCAGACTTGGAAGGCTGCAGCTTCCCTGTTGTCCTGTAGCCTTGACAACAAGCAGTTCATACTCGGCACATCCTGCCTCCCACTAGGGTCAAGCCCACCCTTGCAATTTGCCACAGGCTCGCAAATAAAATGAATGTTCTGCACCACTCAGTTTCTCCAGGCTCACAGCCTACCTTGAGACAGTGCTGGGAAAAATGCTTAATTCCGAGCATAGAAGCTGGGAAACCCACGACGCACAAACAGATGTACAGGAACATTATTTAACAATGAATGCTCATGACAGTCAGCACTTTCCATGCCCCTGTGTTCTCTACCATGTGACAGCTCGCTTTTCACTGCTGTTGTACCCACACTGCACCATTGATCTAGATTTGGTTTCACTGTGCATCAGTAAATCGTACTGTGCGGCTTCCACAATAGGTATTATGTCATGTATTAAAAATAGGTTGCTTTTCTATACCCTGTTTTTTCCTGGAGGGACCTTTTTCCTGAGGATTTATTTCCAGTGTTTGCTGCTGATGAGTCAGTTCCATGAAAAAAATCCTGACTCCAGCCAGATAGTGTTGAGGCTCTGCAGTTGTTTCTCACTGGGGATATCTGCTTCAGAGTGGATTTCCACAGATATCTCCTGTGAATTTTCATGTATAGGACAGGATGCAAGCAGAGCAGTGCTCTCTTTCTAGGTCTGCCATTTATTACATGTATGACTTCAATGCAATCTCTGCTTTCATTTCCCCATTTGGGAATAATTAAAAAAAAATCAGACCAAATGGGTCAATCTAGATAGAATCAGATAAAACAAGAAAACAGGAATTTATATTTGTTCTTAATACTCAGTAGACGATATGAAGGGCCACGCTCAGTGCTTGCTGTGCACGCAGCAATCACACCCTAAGCTAAAATGCGATGAGTAATTTTCTATGTTAGGACTAACTTCGTTTCAGCCATTTTCTGCCGTGGAGTCATACCCGGAAAAGCCAATAGGTGGCAAACCTCAGCCTCCCCTTTGGAGCCTTCACTGACTTGAGCACACACGACAGTGAAATCTGTCTCTTGTCGTGTTAACAACTTCTGGCTGCTCTCATTGAATGGTAGACATAGTTTGATCTCTGGCTCTTCCACACTTGCACTATGCCTTAGATATTACTGATCATTCCAATATCCCAGCGATTTTATAGCACCACTACTGAATTCTTTACATGGACACAGAACAGACAATCCAAACAAACAAGTGTATTTCAGCTTCAAAGAAAAACTCGTCAGACCTGTGCGGGACAGCAAAGGAATACAATGTGCAGCATCTGCTTCCACATCAGTCCATGGAAGTTTCTGTGACTAAAGGAAACCACTCCGCTCACTAACTTCTTAAATAGCAAGATACAGCTGCTTAGGGCCTGTCAGAAATAACGACCACATAGTAATAACTCCGCTCCAAAGGAGGCAAATGCCTTCCCAAGTCCCGAAGGGGCATCGCACCTCTGCTTTGCTGCACACCATGAGGGGCTTTCAAAACAAAGACAACCATGTGCAAAGGGATCTGTGGTTAAATCATATTTTTGCTATTGCAAAAGCTCCTCAAGACCAAGCATTTACTCAAAGACACGATCAGTAAGTACAGGTACTGGGAAGTTCAGCGTATTTTAACTTCAATGTCTGTGATTTTTTGCTTCCTTCCCAATGACCCACGTTTCCATTAACAGTGTAGCACAGAAAACCCTGATAGGCAGTGAGGTCTCTTGTATTTCATGGGATTTCTGTGTTATGAAGCGCTATACCCTCGGGTGAGCCTTTGGACTGATGGAGGGAATTGCCTCCATTGACATGTGCTTGTACAACACTTGGATTTAACCCCGAAAAGCTATTTTTTGCTCTTTCATTCCCATATTTTTACTGACTTCAACAAGGAAACGCTTATTTTGGGCCAGCTGGAGCGAGCGGGAGGCAAGGCAGAGGCTGAAGCGCCCGGCTGTGCCGAGGTGCTGGCGCAGAGCGCGGCCCAGCCGCTCGCCCGGCCCCGGGCTGCGGGAGCCGGCGGAAGGGGCCGGGCACGGAGGGGAGGACCCGGGGCCGCTCGCCCGGCCCCGGGCTGCGGGAGCCGGAGGAAGGGGCCGGGCACGGAGGGGAGGACCCGGGGCCGCCCCCTCAGCCCCGAGGTCGGGGGAAGCCGCCGGCACCAGCGGCCCCAGGCTCCCCAGCACCGTACCTGTGGCCGCCGCTGCTCCCCGCGGCCGCCTCACGGAGAGGAGGGCCGGGCCCTGCTGGCGAGGGCAGGCCGCGCCCTCACACCTCGGCCACGCTGCCAGCGGCGTCACTGCCTGCGTCACGGCGCCACCAGTGGCGTCAGGGGCGGACAGGTGGCGTCAGCAGCCCCTCTGGAGGAGCGGGCAGGGCGGGGGCCCGGCGGCAGCAGGTGCCGGCTGAGCGGGCCGGGCCCTTCCCGCCCCGCCGCCGTCACTTCCGGTGCAGGCCGGGCCGGGCCGCGCCGTCGCTAGGAGACGCGCCCGCGTGATCCCGCCCCGCGTGCGCGGTGACGTCAGGGACGGGAGCCGCGGCGGATCAGCTGGCGGCGGCGGGTGCGGGTTGCGCGGGGCGGCGGCAGGTAACATGGAGGGGGGGTGGGGGTGCGGGGATGCGGATCGTTTGGTGGCGGGGAGGCCCTTGCTGCGGCCCGGTCCCGCGCCCGCCCGGGCTGGATTCTTACGGCCCTTCTCCTCAGAGCCCGCGGCGGGAGCGGCGCCGCCATGGGGGAGCTGTTCCGCAGCGAGGAGATGACCCTGGCCCAGCTCTTCCTCCAGTCCGAGGCCGCCTACTGCTGTGTCAGCGAGCTGGGCGAGCTGGGGAAGGTCCAGTTCCGCGACGTGAGTCCCCACCGCCCCTCGCGGGGACGCCCTGTGCCCTGCCCGGCGCGGCGGAGCGGGGCCCGGGACCCCCGCCCCTCCCTGCCGGGGGCTCGGGCCCCGCTGCCCTCGGCAGAGGCCGTGCTGGAACCGTCTCTCTCTCTCTGCAGCTGAACCCAGATGTGAACGTGTTCCAGCGTAAATTCGTGAATGAAGTCAGGAGATGTGAAGAAATGGACCGAAAGCTCCGTACGTTTCTCTCTGGGGTTTGATGTGGCTCTGGCTCCGTAGCTTTTACAGGGAAAATAATTAACGCAGGCTAAACCTGCGAGGCAGCGTTAGGAAACAGAGTGCTGAGGAGGAGTGAAGGCGGCCTTTCCTCTGTGCGTCAGCCAGTCAGACTGCCTGCAGGGATTCCCTTCCTGCTTTGCAGATAGCTTTGACCAAATAAGAGGCCCTTGGAATGGGAGGTGAAAGAATTCACAGCTGCTGGTCGGGCTAGGTGGCATTAAGGTGACAGTTTGACATTGAAGTATCTTTTTGGTTACCATAAACAATGCTGTCTCTCCAGGGTTTGTTGAGAAGGAGATTAAAAAAGCAAATATTCCTATCATGGACACTGGTGAAAACCCGGAGGTGCCTTTTCCACGTGACATGATTGACTTGGAGGTAATGATGGGTGTTAAGGCTCAAGCAGTATTTGACTCTAGATGGAAGCAGGTTTCTTTGCCCAAGTAACAGGCAACAGGACAAGAGGAAATGGCCTCAAGTTGCGCCAGGGGAGGTTTAGATTGGATATTACGAAAAATTCCTTCACTGAAAGGGTTATCAAGCATTGGAACAGGCTGCCCGGGGAAGTGGTGGAATCACCATCCCTGGAGGTATTTAAAAGACAGGTAGACATGGTGCTGGGGGATGTGGGTCAGTGGTGGCTTTGGCAGCATTAGGTTAATGGTTGGACTCGTTGATCTTAAAAGTCTCTTCCAACCTAGACGATTCTATGATTCTATGAAATTATCTCTGTTGGTAGATACCCATTGAATTTAGTGGCAAAGGTGCCATAGTCCCCAGCTGTCGCCTGAAATGCTAGCTCTGCTAGCTCACATCAGGTTGATTTTGATTCACAAGCGCTGTTTTGCATGTGCATTTGTCCAAATACAGTTAGAAGTAAAAGTACTTCAAAGAAATTTCACCCATTTAAATGAGTCAAAAACTGTTGGAACTGCATGGTTTATGGTGGGTCTGTCATAAAGTTTGTAAGGGTTTTTAATGATTTAAAGAACACTGTATAAATCTAGCCTATAAAAGACTGGCCGAGTATGACAAGTTTCAAGTTGCCTGAAGAGAATGTCACAAATCTGGATTTGTGTGCCATAGCAGACTGGCAACGTGTCTGTAATTGTATGCAAATCATCTGGGAATGTAAAGCATCTTGCCTACTTTTTTGTTTTAATAGATTAACAGCACTTATTCATGGGATTGCCTTAAGTCCTTTTTCTGTCTTTGTTCCAATCTTGCAGGCAAACTTTGAAAAAATTGAAAATGAGCTTAAAGAAATCAACACAAACCAGGAAGCTCTGAAGAGAAACTTTTTGGAGCTGACAGAATTGAAATTTATACTGCGTAAAACTCAGCAATTTTTTGATGAGGTCAGAATACCGGGGGTGGGTTAACACTTGGGCAGCTGGTTTTTCTTCCACAAATTGCCATTTTTATTCTCAAATATATTTTTAGTTGCTGTTCCAGACAGCAGGGTCATTTTTATGCTTTGTTTAAGAAAGCTTCTGAAATTATTTTCCATTTTTCATGCAGTGCACATAGCTACCCATGATTTACCTCTTACAATGTTGTTTTGGGTTTGTTTTAGTTAAGCAGTGGTTTGTCTAAAAATTGTGTAAAATAATTAAGATGGTAATAGTTTTAAAAGCACATCAACAGACTAAAAATTTGGTGCTTCAGTGAGCACTTGCTTCACTGGGTAAGAGTTTCTTTGGTACATATGCAGATAAACAGTCATGCCTTGCTTACACAGAGGTATTACGATCAAGCTTAATTTTTCTTCAGCCTTTGAAATGTTATATGGAGATTACTCATTAGGGTCATAATACAAAGTCCACTGAAGGAACAGATTATTTATTTATTTGAGCCTTTGATCAAATCCTAAAGTTTTCAGAGGTAAGTTCTGGAGCGAAGCTGCCATTTAAAATCTTCAACTTTTTGGCAAATAGCAGCTCGGCCAGGAGCTGGCAGCTCTTTCACTGGACCTGATAAGAGCTTCTCTGATGTTGTTCATGATGCCGACATAAAGCCTGCATGGGAGAGGAAGTAATCCTTCGTTGTAAAGCTTAAGTATCTCAGAGTCTAGGGAGTTTTCTCAAAGAGCTCCTGTATGTGTTTTAGAACTGCAAGGACATGTTTTTGCTGAGTACATGTCCTGTTTCCTCTAATCCAAGGATTTGATCAAAGAGTTCTTGACGGATATGGCTTCTGGCCTCTACAGAGGCTGAGATCAAGTAGAGCTGGGCTCCTGCAAACTTCAGACCATTTATCTAATGGTTTGTTTTTTGGTTTTCTGGCACAGGATGCTGCCTGTTCAGGCATTAAGGTTGTTCCTGTGCCAACACAAGTCTTAGTCACTACTGACAGATACTGCCGCTAGTGTGATCAGTTGATTGGTCGTGGGGTTGGTTTCAGTACAAAAAAACCTTGTCTTCGAGTGTTGAATGTTCACTTTAAGTGTCTCCGTGGACAAACAGCATTAACCTGATAATCTATTACTTTGCTGCATTAAGGTGCCCCTGCCTGCCTGTTCTAATTCAGTACTGAGTAAAACCACATACAGCTAGTGCTCTGTGCTTTTTTATTAATTACTGTCCTCTCTGGTGAGAGCTGCCTACTGCACTTCTTCAAGTGCAGTATGATCATACTAAATTCAAAGATCAAAACCAATTTTCTAAACAGTCTACGTCAGGTCACCCACAAAAAGAAACTCATGTCAGCCTTAAAGAAACTGGCCACAGAAAGTTTAGATATGTTCCTGCTCCTGTTTAAATGTTTTCTGTAATAATAAAACAAAATACAATAAATAAAATGTACTGCTATATGTAAAAGCAAACTGAACAGATCACATGTGAAGTGTGAGTGTTGAAAATGTAAAACTGTTTCAATTCGTGCTGTAAACAGCAAACAGCTGTGTGTGAGAGATCCCGACTACTCCAGGACTTTGAGCCTTGTGCAGTCTGCTTATTATCCCAAAGTGGGGAACGCTTCATTTCTTCATGCTGTCATTTGCACAGTACCTTCAACACTTGAAGACTTCAATAACTTGTAATTAAGATTGTGTTATTCATAGTAATAAGTTGCACAAGAAATGGCTTACTCCAAAGTACTTTATACTTGGCATTTGCTCTGCTCTGGGGGAGGGAGGATGGCAAAATTATTTCAGTTGTTTTTCTTATGACCGTTCCAGTCAAAGTAGCCATTTCTTGTTTCAACATACCATGTTGATGATTATGCTCCTTTTCTCAGTCTTCTTGTCTTTGCTTATGAAGAACGGTATGAGCTGGAGAGATTTCTCTGAAAGTTTTGCCTAGAGTGTGAGCGTAAGAGAAGACTGGAAAAGTAATGGTTAATGGCATGCAGTCCCCTGTCTCTCTTTCCTCTACCTCTTCTCGCCATCTGCTTTTTTCTGTTTGTTTTGCATCTGTCATTCCTGTCTGGGCTCTGGGTTAATAAGTTAGATGGTGAAATGAATCCTTTTTAGTTCTTGTGAAAATTGATTTTTGTTCTATTCGTGAACTGGAAGGGGCTTGAATTGTATGGCATTGTGCGTAGCGATCCAGAGCCATTACAGAGCAGAGCTTGATCATATCAAGAGTGGGGAGAATGAACTGTTTTTTCAGGCCTTGAGATTGCTGATCTGGGTGAACAATAAGCAATTTAAAAATGTTTAATAATGAAGGATCTGCGTTCTAATTACTGGCATGCAAATGCTTGGGTTTTTCCAATCCTGAATGACGTGACGTAGGTTTTGCGCGATGCTGGTGAAAACTCTTATTCAAAGTAAATTTCCTAGAGTCTTGTTTTTCTGCATTGTAGCTGGATATCTCTTTCATTTCCATGTAGTCTCTCAATTTCTTATTTCTGTTAAATCTTATAGCACTGCTTTAGTTATCCCACCAGAATCAGAGCTGATGTCACTATGCCATTTCCTTTCTAGAAAGGGTGTGGTCATCAAATCAAAGTAGTAGAGAGATCAATTAAAGAACATAAAGTTTTGTTATGTAAATAATCCTTGTGTAAGAAAGTTCTTGTTTAGTAAAACTGGTCTAATCCAACTTTAGTCTAAGCTGCTTTGTTTTGTAATTTCAACTCCTTAAGCAGGACTTGTCTTTGTTTTATACAGTGTCCTGAGTAAAGGTCACATAGTCCAAAAGGGTCAGAGGTAATGCTAAATATCTATAAGAATTACTCTCTCAAGTGAGGTGGATCCAAAGTTTTCGTTTGTGTTACCCTTCTTTTTTTGTTTCATATGCTAAAATGTGGTGTACCTCACAAAAATTATCAGAGTATCTTGATTACTGATAAATACAATACAAGCCTCTTAAAATTGTAACTTACTGTTTTTCAACATCCTGAAATCTAGCTGTCAAATAATCACTGGTGTGTTTGGTCTGTATGTTTTGTTTTGGGGTATCAACCTTTCTTATTTTGGTTGTGTTCTCTATGAAGCAAAATTTTCATTCCGTTTTTGATGTTGCAACAAGTTGCCTTGAAAGGATCAGCAATTCTTCGTGTTGGCTTTCCAAACTAAACTAAGGGCTCCCTTACTTTTGTAACATCTGTAAGCTAAAGCAAGTGTGTGTACAAGCAGTTGAGCTGCATTTGATGTCAGCCTTGCAAAAACTTTTTTTTGTATATGGCAAATACTTTTATTTGTCATGCAAGTAAAATGCTGTAGAGCTTTTCACTAAAATTATGGCGCAACAATTGCACAAATAAAGAAACTGTGGCAAGAAACTTGCTATATGCTTTTACAAGGCTGCGCTGTATGTGTGCATGCATTTTATGTGTTCTAGGGTCAAACTCTACCTTCAAGTGTATTTTAGCAAGTTCCCTTGATAGCTGTGTGGGGAAGACCTCCTGTATACCACAGAGGGTAGAATTTGGCCCTCTGTTTGTGCTGAGGAACTGTAATTTTCGTTATTTCACTATATAAGCTGCAGAGGTAGAAATAACTGTGACATGGGGTTGAATGAAGTATGAAGATGGTGTGCAAGAGGATGTGATTAGAGCATCCTTCCTGACTTGAACTGCTGACACTTACAAGCTATATTCCCAAGAATTTTAGCCTGAAAATCAGTTGCAATGAAGGACAGTATAAAACTGAGTTCTATTTTAATGTCTGGCTAGTCAAAAAATGAGCAGCAGCATCAGACTGCCCTAAGCAATGCATATTGTGTGTCTGGCAATAATACATATAGTGAATAAGGATAAACATCTTGAAGAGTGAAAAGATTTAATCAGGAAGCATGTTTTTAAGCTGGAAGTATTGTGTGTTTTTCCTGGAGGGAGAGCTTTGTAAAGCCAGTAAAGAAAATTACTATCCAGTACTTCCAGGTTTTGTTACTGGTTCAGACCCTGTATCTATGCTGATGTGGCAAGTAATGTGGAATCAATCAAACTGTCATCACCTAATTCCGAAATGAATTTTTTTGCTTTGGAGTACAGCAGAAGGCCAACTCGTATAGGGTGTGCAGGTCTTGCATGACTGGTGGTAGGGGTACAGCCTTGTGAAGTTCCAAGCTGCCCTAAGGTCAGTCAAACTGTCGATGGAAGACTTACCTGAGCATCAGTCTTCCTATTGCCTGGAACAAGGCTCCCAGGCTACTTTGCATGCAAGTACAATTTCCCAGGTACCTCTTAGAAATGCCTTTTGCATCTTTAATATGCAGAAAATGCACAAGTAGTGCAAGAAGAAATCAGCATCTATCTTTACTTTTTTTTCTCCATTTAAGATCTAGGGAAAGATGAGAGTAAGATGTGTCACTCTGTTTTGTGCCATTGAAAATGGTTCTTGGGAACATCACTTGTATTTAAAACTTGATAAATTTTTTTGAATTCTGCCTTTCTTCAGACTTATATATCCCACAGCCCCTTTGTTTTGTTGCAGCAATCTTCAGACCTTTCTTGTATGGAAGCTTTGCTGGGCCATTCCACTTTTCCTCTTGTTTTTCTCCTTCCTTGTGTTATTCTTGCTGTCTTTTCTACCATCTAGTTCCTCTTTCTGCTATCTTATGTTCGTTCGTTCTTTTTCTTTTTCTTTTCCTTTTTTTTTTTCTTTTTTCTTCGTCTCCCCAAACTATCTCCTGGTTCCTCATTCCCTGCATGCCACTAACTAGTTTCATTAGATATTAATTGATTTGTGAATTCAGGCTGAATTGCATCATCAGCAGATGGCGGATCCAGACCTGTTGGAGGAATCCTCTTCACTCCTGGAACCAAGCGAGATGGGAAGAGGTGCCCCACTACGACTTGGGTAATGGCAATTTGCTTTCTTCTGTGCTGTGTTAGGATTGCTGGCTTACGTTCGTCCTGTGACATCCACAACGATTTGAGCGCAGTTGTGGAACCTTCCAGACTGGCACATCGAGCTGATGAAGACTGATCTAAAACTAGCTGTTGTGCTCTGGTTGAGTCCTGTGTACATTAACTTTCCAGTTCATTTTTGTACTTTGCACATTTCTCTCTGCACAAAAAAATTTTTACTAGTTTGTTCTTTATAAGTCTGTTCTGGTTGCTTTTTCAGTTATTCAGAGCTCTCACAGCTTTGTTGAAACTAGTAACTGCGGAGGGCACATAGTACTCCGAAAAATCTGTATAGTTCTGTATCCTCTTCATTAGCTGCTTCCAGGCTGTCTTTGTATGTGTGTAATTCTTTATCTGGACGTAGGGGTTTGAACCAGTGAGATCTTCTGAAGCACATGCCTAGAACGTAGTCAATGGTAGCCGTGACTGCTATAATCCTTGCCACATAACGTACCAGGAACCTATTGAAGTGAAGACTAGCAGGCATAGAAACTGTATGTCTAAATGCATTTGTTTAACCAGTGATTTTTTATTTTTTTTTTATAGATTATTTCATTCTGTTAAAAGGCATAGCTTTTGCTGTCGTGCAGTTGTTTTTGTTGTGTTTTTATCTCTATGTATTTAGAGGACTTTCCATTTTGCTTAAAGAACTAATTTCAAAATAAGATTTTTATAGCTTTCAATCTGATGCTAAACTCCAGTTGCCGTCAGTGTTTTGGGTGTTAGGCTATGCATTCCTTTAGGTTCAGAACTGATGTTTATGCTGTCCCCTTTACAGGTTTGTGGCTGGTGTGATCAACCGTGAGCGAATCCCCATGTTTGAGCGCATGCTGTGGCGAGTGTGCCGAGGGAACGTATTCTTGCGTCAAGCAGAAATTGAAAACCCCCTGGAGGATCCTGTAACGGTAAAAGGAACTATTGTTTACAGCAGCAAAAGTCTCAGATGTGCAAAAAGATTTTCTTATCGATCTAAGCCTTTATCCCTCAATGAGCTCCATGCAGTCAAACATTTGTGTTGTGTCCCTTCACAGTACCTACTTGCAGCCTCTGAGGCTTTAGTGACAAATGTTTTCCCATTTAATTAAAACAAAAATAGCAGGATGGATGGTGAATGCTGTTGAAAGGTGGGGAAAAAGCAACTCAAAATTTGGACTGCAGCAGGGCGTAGTTGCTTCACTGACACAAACGATGAGTGCAATTCCTGCATGCAGTTCTGAATAAGTAGTAATCCTCCTTGAAAGAGACTTTTCTGGACGTTAGCAGTGTAACATATGTAGCTCATTCATGCTGAACTTGGACCTTTAATTTTTCTTAATTTGCTAACCAGTAATTTGAGCATCCACCTGAGAATTGTTGGCTTTATTATAAATACAAATAGTAAATGTTGTGATTGGGCCTGTTTTTACATTCAGTGTCCTCTGCTCAAATCAACGGACAATGCCCAAACTTGGAGAACTCTTGCTTTTAGCCAGTAAAAAGAAAGGCTGTGTGTATGCTGCACTGGGACAAAGAGAGAAGAGTTGAAGCTCAGTAACTGCCCCTTTGTTTCTCACGTAAGGCTGACTGGTTCTCTTGTCCCACGGGCTGCTGGTAGTTGACCTGTTGAATTATCTGTCTACTAGGAGAGACTTTGTTCTTATTGTGCAACACTTCCTTAAATTGAGGTTACACCTAATGTAATTATTCTTGAAACATGATGTTAAAATTTCCTAAGTAAGGTAGAACAATAACTTGTCAACAAATGCAGGAAAGGGGACCTGGCTACCAACATGAAAACAGCTGTACAAAGAATGTGCTGTTGGACTCCCCGGAGAATCAAAGTTGTTAGACTCCACTTCATCTTATTTTCATTCACTCTATAGCTTTCTGCTTGATTCTGTAGGTGAGCTGACTGCAGTAAGTGCTAATAAACATTTCATTGCATCTCTGTTCTTTTGGAGATCTTCCCAGGTTTTCCTGTTTATTGTATTACAGAGAATAGATAATAGATAATCTAGAACATTTTGCTTCAGTAAACACAAGTACAGTAGGGGTATTCCATACTGAGGTAAGAAAATTGCTTTCCTTGTGACTGTTTCAGCGTTGTTAAGGTACATTCTTGACTCACTGTGCAGATATGAGGTCTGTATGTACAGATTCAGAGGAAGAAAAAGTAGAACTCTGTTGTAATTTGCTATAATGCTAATTTCTGTAAATAGCTGAGTGCACCCTTTCTTCTGTTCTAGGGGGATTATGTGCACAAGTCTGTGTTTATCATCTTTTTCCAAGGCGACCAGCTGAAGAACAGAGTCAAGAAGATATGTGAAGGGTATGAAAGTCTTACAGCTGGGCAGCTCTCTCAGATATTTGAAACACATTGACATGACTTAATATCGATATCTTTCAACTCCTTATTTCACAGTGACTGTAGGATTGCATATTTTGACAGCAAATAGAAAGTACCATAAGTAGTTGAAACATATTTTACAGTCAAACTAGCCACTCCCCAAGCCTGTAATGCTCAAAGTAGATGACTGCTTTGCTAGAGAATGCCTAAAAACAAGGGAGTTCAAGTGTTGAACTCCTGGACAGACCTAGTGCCATGTCAGTGGGCGATATTCTCACAGGGCAAACCAACAGTGGCTGCTTCTAGCAGCAGCTGCATTGGCATGATAGCAGCACCCTGAACTGGGATGGCTAATCGATTTTGTGACAGTGCCCGTGGGACACTGTCAGTACAGGGAACAGAGGACTTCCTCCCGCTTCTACTTTCTTAAGCATTCAGCTTCTGTTTTAGCCTAAAGCAAACTTCTGTACCCACTTGATTTAAAGACTGAAACTCTGCTTGGGAGTCTTTGCTGATCAGAAACTTCTCTTAAGGTGCTTCCTGCTTTATTTCTGTGTTCAGGCTCAGCCATCTATTTCCCTGACTGATTTATCTTCTTTCCGTCTTTGTTACTAATGTGGCTTGCATGTCTTTCAGATTCCGTGCCTCCCTCTACCCATGCCCAGAAACACCACAGGAGCGGAAGGAAATGGCTTCTGGTGTCAACACCAGAATTGATGATCTTCAGATGGTAAAATAACTGGAGTCAATGCCCTTTTTTCTGTAATAATACAGTTGAAGATTTCTTTGGATCCTATTAAAACAGGAGAATTTTTGGCCCTGTTAGATGACCATATTTTCAGCTCCAGGTAGCTTGAGACCAGCAGCTCAGCAGTGCAAGAAAGATGTTTGGAGACTGTCTGCCCTGTTGTTTTCTTTGTCCGGGTTTAGGGGGGTGGGGTGGTTTGATCATTCTGGAGGCTGAGCAGTTAATGATACACACCTAAGTGCAGCATTGACAGAGGACTGCGTGCCAGGGAGCAGAGAGGAATATGCATGTGTAAGGAGATACCACGTTTTCCAACTCTGAAAGCATGCTTGTATAATCGCCTGTTTCATCTGCAAGAACTTTGAAAACATTTAAACTTATTTCCGAGTTGAGATAATAATGCTAACTTTAACTTGGCTGTTCTTTTTTCTGCCTGTCTTCATATTTTCACATTGTGCTGTCCTGAAGAGCTTCTGCTTTACAACTAATCTCTTGTGCAGCAGCCTGAGTGTTGGTAAAAAGTAATCAGCACACAAACCCTCTGGGTGCCAGCTCTGAAATATTTGATGCTTGCTTCAAGGAAGAAAGGCAGTATGTTGTAATGAAGAAAAAT
The DNA here is from genome assembly GCA_008921705.1 of Burhinus oedicnemus. NCBI lineage: Eukaryota > Metazoa > Chordata > Aves > Charadriiformes > Burhinidae > Burhinus > Burhinus oedicnemus. Next base: position 5,007,365 of record VFFE01008899.1, on the reverse strand, counting down.
TTAAGGGATTTGAGACAAAAAATAAGAAAAGGTTCAGAAATTAAAAGGAAAAGTGGTTGAATTTGGACTGCTTATTTAATACAGAAGCTGGGAGTTGTGTAGTGCAGCTGTTTAGTAATTTTGAAGTAGACAAGAACTCAAAAGCAATTTAACTAGTAGGATTCAAAGCTGCATGTGCTCTGTGTCCTCCCCTTCCCTTGAGTCTAAGGCCTTCCAGTCTGGAAATCTGACTTGGCATGAGTTAGATATGTTCTAGTTGGAAAACACTTTCTTCTTTTTTACCGAAGGGAAAAGTCTTTCGTTGTAATCTTTGTGTGTTTTCTTAAGGCAATGTACACCTCACTTGTAGAACTCTTCTCTGCTCTTTTAACCTGGGTGGAGGAAAAAATGTTCTCTGTGATCTCTGAACAGTTTATTGTTTGAAATACCCACTGACCTTGGAGTTGGAGGTGGGAAGTAGTCAAAAAGTACCCCTGGGAAGAAGCCTTAAAACCTTTTAGCAGAACTAGTTAATATGGAGACTAAAGCATATATTGCCACATGCCTGCAGTCTCACGCATGGGGTGGGGGAGAGGGCTCATCCATCCATCCTCTGGTGGGTAAGGCTTGTCTTGTTGATCAGCCGATTTGACTGTGCACTCTGTGTGCTGTGAGTTTTGGCCAATGTTTTTGCCTCATCTTTATACTACTTCTCTACGAAAGGTGCTGAACCAAACAGAGGATCATCGCCAAAGGGTTTTGCAGGCAGCTGCTAAGAATATCCGTGTCTGGTTCATCAAAGTGCGCAAGATGAAGGCCATCTACCATACCCTGAATCTGTGCAATATCGATGTGACACAGAAGTGTTTGATTGCTGAAGTCTGGTGTCCCGTTGCTGACCTTGATTCTATCCAGTTTGCTCTCAGGAGAGGCACTGTGAGTAACGGCTGTACTGCTCCCGTCTGCTGCCGTTCAAGCAGACTAGCAACTCTCGGCAAACACAGCGTGCATTAATTGATTTTTCCGATTTCCGAGTCTCTGAAATCCATCCCTTTGGGCTGTTTGAGTCAGTCCTCACAGAGGGCAGTTTATTTAACATGCAGGAATCATGGCTTATAGATAAACTTTGTAACAAATATGTGACATTGTGTAAAGCTTTAAGTTCAGGAAACGCTGTAATGGTAAGGTATTTTCCTATGTTTGGGTCCTTTGGTACATTAGTTCGCCTGGCTGTGCTCTGTAGTCCTGCTGTCTGGATACATAGTGGAGCTTACGGAAAGGAGCTATCCAGGACATTGGCAAGCTTGCCCTCTGCTCAGACAGATGGATAATAGACTTGGGTGTCTTGAAATCCTTTCATTTGCTGTTTTTTAAAAAAAACAAACAAACAAAAAAACCCCCGACAAACCTCTTGCATGAGTTTTCTTGTCTGAATCAGACAGTGTTCATCCTTACTACAAGTGCTTCTTCTGCATTACAAAGTGGAGAGCAGTGGAAACTTGGCAGCCTTCCTCAGCTGCTCAAGTATATTTCTCATCGTGCAAGCGCACTAAAAAATGCAAGCTTGTAGTTTTCGAAATGCTGACGAAAATGTAGTGTTTTACTCTGTGCTCCAGTGCTCTCAGGATGGGTTTTCTAATCTTCCTTTTTTTTTTTTTAACAGGAGCACAGCGGATCCACTGTCCCATCTATTTTAAACAGGATGCAAACCAATCAGACCCCACCAACATACAACAAAACTAATAAGTTTACTTCTGGCTTTCAAAACATTGTTGATGCTTATGGCATTGGGACATATCGGGAAATAAATCCAGGTAAATTCATACTTGTAAAAATCCCAGACACCTATCTCTGTTTTTAGTCCTGGTGTTTTTCTGTATTGTCTGTCCAGTGTGAAAATTTCTAATAAGAGTACTTGACACCTTTCAGAAGCAGAGGGGAAGCTTGGGAATTATATTGCTAAATTGCATAAATTGTACTGTAGTAAATCTGGGCTTACTCAAATACAGTGTGCTAAGAGTGTCATCTTTTCTCTTACAGCACCGTATACAATCATTACCTTCCCATTTCTGTTTGCTGTGATGTTTGGAGATTTTGGCCATGGAATCCTGATGTCTCTGATAGCTGTCTGGATGGTGTTTAGGGAAAGTCGTATTCTGTCACAGAAGAGTGACAATGAGGTAAAGTGGCAGGTTGTACTGATTGGTTTACTCACAGACTTCCCCCCTTGAGCTGACAGTACACATTACTCCTTACATTTTAAACTTGTGAAGCACACAGACAGACTGGGAAGCCTGTAGACCACAGACTGAGTAGCATAATTTCACAATAGTAGTGAGTTCCTTTGGTTTTCCTTTCAGATATTTGTAGGAAATCATTCCTTTCAGTTATTTGAAGGAAATTGTTTATCAAGTGTGGTAGGTAAGCTGTTGTAAACAAATGACCCAAAACTTGGTTGGATCATAAAGGCGTTCAGTCACTGCAAAACTCCTGATTTCTGTACGTGTGTATCATATCTCCAAGTTTCTTTCTATTTGCTAATCTAGGTGGGTTTTGCTTGCTCAGGGCTTAGGTTGACAGGAGGTAAACTGGAGTTAAGATACATTGACACAGCGTGGAGAAAGCTGAACGGAGGCTGCACTGCCTAGTTCCAAACTAATGCTGCCAGCTGGGGCTTGCATCAGTGTGTGGAGCGCGATTTATCAGCTAATCCCAGATTCTCTGCAGAGTCACGCCGCCTGTTTATCCTCTGTATTCTGATTCTGTTCTGCAGTGCTACCTCTTGCAGCTGTAATCCCTGCCATGGGGAGACAGAGACTTGGGGGCTTTTAGTCCATATGGCTGATTGTTTGTCCTGCAACTGACTGATTTTATTGTTTCGTCTTTATGAGAGACCTTCCTTATTCTCATGGACTTTCTTTGTTCCTTTTTGGTTTGGTTTTGTTTTTTTTTATACTAGATGTTCAACATGGTTTTTAGTGGTCGATACATCATTCTGCTGATGGGACTGTTCTCCACTTACACAGGCCTCATATACAATGACTGCTTCTCCAAATCTCTTAATATGTTTGGTTCATCATGGAGCGTCCGCCCGATGTTCTCAAAAGGCAATTGGTCGTGAGTAAATAGTTGGTAACTAGATAAAGGGCGACAGTGATAAGCAGGTGACTTACCTTTCCCCATTGTCCTCCCAACTAAGGAAAACAAAAACTTCTGAACTCAGTCACAAGTAGAATTGGAAGAGGGGTATGAATGTGATATCTATCAAGTTTCAAACCAGCTTTTTTTTTTTCCAGAAAACTTGTAAAGATGCAGTTTAGCACCTTTCTCCTCATAGACATAGCAAGATTCTTGTCCCCTGCATCTTTCTTCCTTGTGATGCTGAGTAACAGGTCACAAAACAGGTTTATTATTAATTTGGGAAAATCTTTAGGACCATGCAGTTCTCTCAATTTGAGATATTCCTTGCTCTCACAAGGGAAGAATGTTGTTAGTTTTTACAGGAAGAGGACAGCATTGTTTGTGTTAATATTTGTATAATCTGCTTATACCCAAACAGAGATGCCTTGCTGGAGACTACTCCTCTGCTTCAGCTGAACCCTGCTATCCCAGGGGTCTTCGGTGGACCCTACCCCTTTGGCATTGACCCGGTAAGAGCTATTCCTTCCTTTGCTGTCCGTTAAGAACGTCTTCTGTGTCAACAGAAAGAAAAGTGCCTGTCTGGTTCACTGTGAAAGATTTCCACAGCCCAGCCATTCCCTTAGCAAACTCTTTATCAATGTTGGAAACGATAAAATTAATTCAGTTCCTATAAGACACTAGATTCAGGATAGAGAGACTTGTTCTCAGGTCCGTTACAAGCTTCTTTCTCACCCTTTCTAACCTTCAGGGTTTTAATCAAATCTGGTTAGATTTGCAAATTGCTTTATGAAGTGACTTTTTTACCTTGGGAAAGGTTGTTTATCTCTTTTTTTCAGTCAGTCTTGGCAATGTAAGTTTCCAAGTAATCCTGTCATTTTGTATCTGCCTCTGTCAATAACACTGCTCCTGATGCTGCTTAGAATGTTTGATACAAAACTTGCGTGTGTTCCACACTAAAGAGGAAGTGCAGAAAATCAGAACTAGGTGTAATTGTTCATTTAAATGGATAATCATATTTTTTTTCGGTCAAGGATACAGCCCCCTTTTTCCTGCAACGTTTGCCTACCATAAAAACAAGCAAGGTTTGATTGCTGCTGTGAGGGTGGGATCAGTTGCTGTAAGACAGTGTTCCTAGCAGAAAAGGTTGTCCGCTCATTTCCCCAAAAGATATCTGTGTGACAAACACATCTTTAAAAAACCCTGCTCTTACAGCCTAATACTTCCTGGATGGTTAATACTGTTTAGCTTCAAGTGAACATTTTCATTCTCCTCTGTTTTTCTTTTAGTCAGTGTTTGGCTGACTCGGTGTTGTTTTTCACAGATTTGGAATATTGCCAGCAATAAGCTGGCCTTCCTCAATTCCTTTAAGATGAAAATGTCTGTGATTCTTGGCATTATCCACATGCTCTTTGGTGTCACGTTGAGTCTTCTCAACCATATGTAAGTGCTTTGCTCAGTTTTTCTCATGGGGGGGAGAAACATCTTTGGGTGTAATGTGTCTATGAGTTTAAGACACAGCAGCCTGTCAGACTTTAACCTTCTGATTGGAGGGTGCCATACAGTTGTTTCTGTCTGCATGCGTAGAACTATGCGTGTCGAGTAGTTACTGTGTTTAAGTCCCAGCTATTGTTGAAATGCTGAGCCCCTGCGGTTCTTCACATTCTCATTAAAAGTTTTCGCCCTACGCATGCCTAATGCTAACCAAATGTAATATTAAACTCTCCTTTTTTCCCCTGTAGCTATTTTAAGAAGCCACTGAACATATACCTTGGATTTATTCCAGAAATGATTTTCATGTCATCACTGTTTGGATACCTTGTTATTCTCATTTTCTACAAATGGACAGCCTATGATGCTCACACGTCAAAGGATGCACCAAGCCTTTTAATACATTTTATCAACATGTTTCTGTTCTCCTATGGTGATACCAGTAATAAGATGCTTTATAAAGGGCAGGTGCGTGCTCTTGCTAGAATAAGATCGGAGATGCTTCATGATTTTTCATTGACCTTATAATAATTGTGAAATCAAGCGTGAAACGTTTTTTCTGTGTGATAGAGGAAATGTGGCATCGTTTCCAAAGGCTGACAATATGTGATCTTGAAGAAGGCAGGAATAATCCTTATACCAGCAATTTGTATCAGTCTGAGCATGGGTCAGTTGCAGCTCCAGAACATTTGGATCCAGATTAATTGTAGAAAGTGATTAGGAATGTTGTCCTGCATCTGCAATGTGATGCCTCTAAGCTTAGCTAAGACGCTAATGCCATTTCCTCCCAGTGCTATCAGACATCTGCCAAATTCTCATTCCCTGCAGAATCTTTTGGATTTTTCCCTGATCTAAACCAGCATCAGCATTATGTGCTGTGTGCAGGCCGACGGGGCAGCCGCAAGCAGGCATTAAGTACAGCACACCTGTACAGTACACACAGCGTCCACGTACTCTGGGAATTCAGTCGTTCAGTGTTGCATGAGACCTCTCGCTAGGCTTGGTATGTTTGCGTGAGCATGGACTGCCACTAAATGACCTGAGACTTGTTTCTTTTACAGAAGGGGCTCCAGTGTTTCCTTGTGGTGGTGGCATTACTGTGTGTGCCATGGATGCTGGTAGCTAAACCGCTGGTCCTTCGCCATCAGTATTTAAGGAGGAAGCACTTGGTGGGTGACTACCTCTTATGTTTTCAATATGAAAACTAATTATGGTTGAAAAGCTATGTTCTCCATCTTGATCTTGGATACGTAGGTTCACGCTGCATTGTGACCTGTAAAACGTTTTTGCATATTCCTAGGCATAAAGGCAGGTGGGTTTTACTGGAGACAGAGTATTGCCTGCCTGCTTCTCAGATCTGGATCCAGCATCAAACCTGCTTTTAAAAACCCTTTATGTTGGTAATGATAAAACCAATGTATCTGGCTTGGGCTTTGTTAGGAACACTGTCTTACTAGTTGCTGGATGCACTTCTGTGCCTTCATTAGGCTGACAATGTAAAAGCAGAGATGTAAGCTTAATTGGCTGGCAGCTGTCTTTGTTAAAGCAGTTTGGATGGTAAAAAATAACAAAGGCAAAAAAAAAAAGACTTATGCAGTCATTATGTGAGAGGTTGTCTTCTGGGGTACTCTCTAGGTTTCCAAGTGTACTGTAAAGTATCTTTATGTAAAATGCAGGAACCTGGCACACGTGCACTGAGGATACTTGAAAATTCTCCCTGCATGTATGGCAGACAGCTTTTAGGATGTTAAGTGAGTCAAAGATCAGTTCAGTTAAAGACACTCCCTCTCCCTTCTCTGACCATCTTTCATCCTCCCATGTCCCCTCCATTCGTCTCCCTTTCTCTTTTTGTTTTCTTCCTCCTCCCTTTCTTTTCTTCCATTCACTATCAGGAAGGGCAACCCGTGGAGGCCCAAGTCAGCACAGTCCCGAACGAGCAGGCACTAGAGGCAGCAGCGGCTGCAACAGTGAGTGGATTTAAAAATCACCTGATGGATTTAAAGATGGGAGTTGGCTTTCTATCTAATTATCAAGAGAGCATGGAATGTATCTGAATTTCATAAGTGAATGGCAACTGCACCTTTAGGGTGAAAAACACTCTCTCTTGGAAAGAGCAAAGTTCAGCAAAATTGATACATTCTGGAAGAACTACCAGGCTGAAGGATAATAGTTATGTGTGCACAGAATGCAGAGACACTTCTTTGCAGGAGTGCTGCTGAAATCAAAACCTGCAGAGCAGCACAAGAATACCTTGCTGCCACATCCCCCCAGGTTAAGTTCCCCTTTTTTCCTTTTCTTGCATATTTGTTTAAGATAGATTAGGATTCTTCTCAGTAAAGCATTTCTGTCTGCATTATGTGTTCCCAAACATCATGTTTATGTGATGGCCTTCCAACAATTTCTGTCTAAACCTATAGACAGCCCTTTCCTGCCAAAGCTTTCTGGTGGACTGAAGATTGCGGCAGCTCCCAGAACTTGGTCCCTTCCCCAGTACTGCATATTTCAACTTGGTTTTAGTTGCAAATGCTGCCTGTCCAACTAGGAAGCGTAAATCTCACAAACTGTGTGAAGCCCATTGCCTTTGGCATGTGGAGTGCACGCTCTGAGGCACTTTGTAGCTGTTGGCCAGTGTTTCTGTCATGACATTTTAAACAGCCTCACAGAAATGTCAGAAATGAAAATGGATCTTTTGTCCATAATCCATCCAGCGTATTAAGTGCATCTCAATACAAGAAGCTGTGAGGAAAGGTCTTTGTATGAGGTCTGGGTAGAAGTAAACAATTAGAGCTTTTGGAGCCATGTTTAGATTGGATAGTTTACAGAGAACGGATACAAGTTGAGTGCGAGGGAAAAAACTGCAAAAGTGCAAATTCACGCAGGCTAGAAATACATAAATAGAGTACTGATACTAGTCATCAGTAACTTGTGATGTTTCAAAGATGCTGAAAATCCTAATAAAGACATTGTCTATGTATTTTTTTCTTTTTCATTTTATACCTATTTTCAGAGCATAAATGTCTACCTAATTTGTTTTTAAAAACTTGACAAAATCTTTAATTTGCATCTAGTGTTTTGGGCAAATCTACAGTTCAGCCTAAAATAAAAGCAGGCATCTAAGAACATCGAGGAGCTGTTCCGCTGGTATACCAGAGCAATGAGCTGTGAAAGCAGACAGGTCACGGGCTCTTAAGCCTCCTTGGTTTGCAGAGTCATCCCAAAACTTCTGAAGTCTTGATGTGTGGAGTTAGCCCATTCACATTCCATGTCTCCGAGAACCCCAGTACAGTGCTAAAGCTGAGTGCAGGGCTTTGCTTTCCATTTGTGGCGTTTCAGTTTGCCTCTCCAGGAGGATCAGACTCACAGGTCTCAATTTATAGTCCCTCAGATCAGTCATGAGCATTTTCTGTCTTTGGGACAACTGGAGCGAGATAGAAATCCTGCTGTACAGCGAGCGCTCAGAGCGGCTTGCTGAACAGAAATCCAAAGACAGTGACGTGCGGGTTACGCTTTCATTGTCCAATATGTGTTTATGATGCATAAAATCTCTGCTTGAGGGCACTCTCAGATGATCAGCAGGTTTGTGCATCCTTTCTTGGTGGTAGGGCGGTATGGAGGAGGAAGCCTGCCATGAATCAGACGTTAGCTGTGCAGTGATTACAGTTGTCAAGCGGGAAGAACTCCTGACTCTGTCAAAGTTTCAACTCTGTAGATTATTCTCTTCTCTTTGGAGTGCAATGGAGTTACGGCTGAGGGTCAAATGTTGAATGTCAGAGCAAGTGTCTATAAAAGGGACTGTTTGCACAACGCAGAGTTTCCAAGTAAGGGAAAGTCTGGTTTCCCCATGTGTGGTGTTCGTATGCCTGAGGCTGGTGGGGAGCGCGTGTGTGTATGTATATCGGTGTCAGCCCGTTCTGCCTTGAGTTCCCGCTGTGTGACTTGTTTTGTTTACAACAGCAGTGGTGTTTCTGTGCTTGTCCAGCAGCCGCTGGGCAAAACGTTGGTCTGTTGCACGTCAGTGCCAGCAAATGTCCTCTTGAGAGATGTGCCTTTTATTTTTACTTAGGGTTGCAATTACTTTGTAGAAATGTATCAATTATTCATTCAGACAGACTTTTTTTTCCCTAGCCCTAGCAGGAATCAGCATCTTTCCCATCCAAGCGGGGAAATAGAATTGTACAGCTGGCTTAACCTGGGCCTTAATATTTTGTTTTCTTCTGTGAGCTGCTGCTGCACGTGGAGTCATAAAAAACACACGCTCTTGCAGTAAAACGCAACACTTTGCTCTTTCTTTTTCTGCATGTGTTAGGGAACGCACAACTTTGGTGGGATCCGGGTGGGCAATGGACCAACTGAGGAGGACGCTGAGATCATTCAACATGATCAGTTATCCACCCATTCCGAGGAGGGGGAAGAGGTAAGCACCTGACCATCCTGCCTCTCAGGCAATGCACTTGGTAGCAGAACGCGCTAGCTTTCTGACTGCATTTACTGACTTCCAAGCTGTTTAAAACTAAACATCAACATTTTCAGTGAAGTGTTTTCATAGCAGTTTTCATACAGACTATCTCTTGGTCGTTCCTAGGACTCCAGAAAAAGCAGTATCATTTGCATATAAAGGGAAATGTGGCTCTGTCCTCATTACAAAGAACCGTCACCTTAGGGGCCACGCAGTGAGAGTTGCACATGCAGCTTATGCTGTGGCTGAAGCGCAGCGCGTTTGTGCTGCCTGCTTCTCCAGTGTCAGCCAAAATCCAAGGGCTGTGTTTCTGCAGCAGTGAAATCTTGTTCGTATATTCATTTTGACTGTTGGGGGTAGTATTAATTGCTTTGCCTTACCTCTGGTAGAGAAGAAAAAGGAGTCAAGCTCACGTAGTTTGGGAGTATTCTGATGCCTCTTCACAATTCTCCAGCAGCATCTTGCCTCTGTAGTGCATGTGATGTGTTACTTCTTTACTGTGTCATGTGTAGGAGGGAATTATTGAATGTGTTCATGATTAATGTTGTGATCGAGACACCGCACTAAATGTAAACTTATGTTTTCAAGCCTACAGAGGACGAGGTGGTAAGACTTACAGCCAGCTTTGCATTCACGTGTATCTGGACCATTTCCCATTGGTGTAAAGCACATGCTGAATTAAACATGTTATGTCACGACATCTTGTTTTCCAAAAGATCTAGCTATTTACGTGTTACAGGCCATTTTTAATTCTTCATACCTACATGCCCATTAACAGACCTTTTAATTACTTCATCTATACAGCTTGTTTGTCTTATCGCCTGTCTGCAGATCTATCTTGGTTTACCTGGAAAGCTGTTAAGCTGCAAGTCCGAAACTGATAAGTTTTTGCTTTTAAACTTCTGAAGAAGTCTCTTTTCCCTTATGTTGTGTCTTTGGTAATTCTGCATTGCAACAAAATGTTTAAAGAATATTTTTTTTCACCAAACTATCTGCCATTTTAAGGATGATACTGGTTGTTGCCAGTCAGCAAATACAAAAAAACCAGTCTAGTTTCATACAGTTCAACAACTTAACTAACTAGGATCTTTCTGTAAAAGAAGCTCTGTTCTGAGAAACTGCTCATCGATAACACTTGTAACAAGTACCAGGTATAAAAGAAATGTTTTTTTAAGAATACTCATGCAGGATTGATTGTAGGTTTCAGCGCTATCAGGTAACCAATTCTATTACAGAAAATATAAATGCCATGAAATTAGAGTAGGTTCACAACAGTGTTGCTGTTGTAAATTGTGCTGGAAGTGGTTTTGCTTAAAGACCTATTATGCATAAGTCCCTCTATAATTGAGGGGGGCATGGAAACAGTGTGCTGGTGTACCTGTTAATTCTATGTATCACTAAACCTGTGAGAAATGTGTAAAACTACAAATGTTGTGCCATAGCAATCCTGCTGATTCTCCCACTCCCTAGCATAGTGGTAGCTCTCTCCAGAAGTTGCACATGGCTGTAAATTGTCATTGTTTGAATATTTATCACATTCCATTTACTGCACACTGATTTGCCATGTGTGCTGGGAGGTGGTACTGTTCACTGGGGCAGGCTTTATTAAAGAATTTTGCAGTTCACATTCTGTGGAGAAAGAATTAGGCTTTTGACAGCTAATATAACTTAATTGTTTGAAATATTTATTGCTGTGGATATACTAGGGGAGAAATAAGAATATAAATAGCTTTCTGTGCATGCTTAGAGCATTAGTCACTTGATGTATTTAAAACATCATGTTCACTTAACTTAAATATGAGCAGTTTCTGAAGCATGGATGAAATCCAAAATGTAAGGAATGCTTTCCCAAGCTGCAAAATAAGAAACTTTCCTACATGGCAGACTTCCTTATAAGTGCTTCTTCTATTATTTCAGAAAATTACCAAGACACAGAGACTTTGCCAATACAGATGTGACTTTTTCAAAATTACTTTGTGCATTATTTTTGCTTTCAAAAGGGCAAGTTTGTATCTTGCAAAATGCTCGTGCTGATCCTGTAGCAAAGGTACATACACAGTATCGACTTAGAATACTGTCTCCTTTTTCCGTAGCAGTACATACAATTTACCGGTGAAATCATACGAATACTATCTTGTTGCTGAACAGTCTTTTCCTGGCAAAGTCCATGGCTGAATTTGAAATATCTTACTTTCATATGCTAGAATGTGCAAACAATAATATTCAAGGTGCAGCAGTGAACTATTGTTCTATAAAACCTAGCAAGACAAGATAATTAATTTTTCATGTATAAAACTGACATGCTAAACCAGGAGAAGACAGTATCAGTGTCTAACTTCAAACACAACGTCCTTGGTAATAGCACCAGGTAGTGTGCTCGTTTTCCCCGGTCGGCCAGCCCTTGCTGCTTGCGAGGCTCGCAGCTCTCTTCATTTACTGTGTTCTCTTTGCAGTTCGACTTTGGCGATACTGTGGTGTACCAGGCCATCCACACCATTGAATATTGCCTGGGGTGCATTTCAAACACCGCATCCTACCTGAGGCTCTGGGCCCTCAGCTTAGCCCATGCACGTGAGTATTCCTCAGGAATGGAGGTTTGGATCTGTGTCTCTGATCACCCTGGGCAGGCGGTAGGTGAAAGGCAGGAATGCAGGTAGCCTCCCTGGAGCTCAGCTGTCAAGTGCTGCTGGAGAAGGACTGAGCTGTGTGTGCATTAGCTGGGACTAATTAGGTCTGAACACCAGTGTCTACTGGCATAGTGCTCTGCTAAAAGCTGTCTGGATCTAGAAGGGAGGGATGGAGTTGAAAGCACTGAATAAAGCAAAGAGCTGCTGAGCAAGGACTCTGCCCTGCTCCCTGTGCAACAGTTGGAGGCAATGTCCTGACATACTTGTCTGCCAAAGCTGTCGTCCCTCTTCAGTTTCCCACCTCATTGTAGTGGGAGTTTGCTTGACTAGTTTTTGCTTTATAAGTAAACTGTAACAACCCTCCATTCTTCCTGAATGGTCTGAAACAAGCCCTGTTCTCCCCTTTCTCCTGGCAGAGCTCTCGGAGGTGCTCTGGACCATGGTCATCCACATTGGCCTCAGCGTGAGGAGTCTGGGTGGAGGCTTTGGCCTCTTCTTCATATTTGCTGCTTTCGCTACCCTGACAGTAGCGATTCTCCTGGTCATGGAGGGGCTCTCTGCTTTTCTCCATGCTCTTCGCTTGCACTGGTGAGTTACTGGAACATGCAGAAACGTTGAAGTTCTTCATAGCAAGAAAATCGGTGTCATGTGGACTATGCAGAAATGCCATCTTCTAGAAGATTGTATTGACCCTTACACAGGAAAGCTAAGGCTGTAAAATTGCGGTGGTGAGTAATATTGAGCCAAGATCAGCAATGTTCAGAAGTGCTGGAGTACCACAAATCCACCTAAACATCTAAATGTCCCGTAGCAGGTGTGCTCTGACAGCAGGAAGTCTTTAAAAGGGTCAGAGATTTCAGTCTTGTTTCTAGTGACACACCACTGATTGTATGCAGAAACGCTGCTTAGAAATTGTGGACAGTAACTAACTGATCTCAGCTTAAAAGTAAATTAGATTAAAGCTTTGTGAACAGTGGGATGGGATGGTTGTGCTAGATGGATGAGCATGCTCCTGGCTTTTCAGTAGGACTTTTTGTTCTGTTTTTTGGTCTGTTGCCTGGTTCTAATGTTTGTTTTCCTTAGTGTGCAATAGCTACTGACTGCAGTTTTCCTTCCCATGGTCTTGCTTGTCTTGGTAAGACCGTGCATTGAACAGGGGCAGCTCTGCCTTTCTGCCCTTTGGGGTGCTGTGGAATAGTAGCTATTTCTTGTTGGTCTTGTCTATTGGCAGATGCTTTTGTAGCCCCTTTCCCGTGATTCTTAAGCTTCTGTGCATGCAGACAGCCAGTAAGCCAGAAGGAATTACTGTCTAGAATGCTCATTGCTTTCTCTGCACCCAAGCATGGGAAGTATTCAAGAGCTTTCTCTAATCTGTATTTAAATGTGCTCATTGTTCCACTTCAGATTCTCTGGTTAGTGTACTGGTGGGATCAAAGGAGCAATGCGGGAATGAGCTTTGCTCGCCTAGGGTTCTCTTCAGCCTAAAGTGTTGGAGAGTATGTCTGTGCCTCTATAGAGGTCAGGTCGCTGCCATCTCTTAAGGTACCTTCTTTCCTGGTAGGTGAGGAGAGCAAAGTGAAGTCCCATGAAGTTCACAAGGAATATTCTGTCCTGCTTAAATGGGAGGAAAAGGTTGTGAGCACTTTAAAAAAGTAGCTCTATATGTGAAAACGGAAGCCAGTGCCTTTTAAAAAAAAAAAAATCAGCCTTTTTGCACATTTCCCCTGCTTCTGGGGAACGAAAACTCTGTCCTTTTGCCCTTTCCATTGGCAGCCTGCGGGGTGCAGACTGGAGTGTCCTGGAGCACCTGGGTCTTTGTAGCTCAACCCAGTTGAGCTTCACCCAGGGATTCAGCGGTGTAGCCATCTTGTGCTGAGGGAGCCCGGGGGGGGCCACTGCTGAAAATGGCTGCGGGATAGTGCTTCTGTTTTTCCTGGCATCCAGCCTAGAAATCTTCATACCAGTCACTTGAGAACTTCTTGCTGACTGGCTGGTGTTTCCTCACCTCATCCTGCTGTCACTGTACTACGCCATTGCATTAGTGTGAAAGAAAGAGCTCTGCAAACCCTGCCTGCTGTTATTGCCAGCAGTCCAAGAAGATCAGAGAATAGGCAGTACTCGAGCTCCATGTGTGGTGGTTTTGTTCTGCAATTGCTTGTGAATTAGTAGCTTTTCAAAGTCTTGCTTCTCTGGACTGCAGTGCTGCGGTGGCACATTTCTGAACAATAGCAGATGAACAGTTCTGAACACCTTTTCTTCTTGGCAGGCTCTGTGTTTTCTTTTTTACTCAGAGGGGTGAGCTAAGATAAGAAAGCATGTTTTTCTGGAGATACCTCTTAATCACAAACTGTGCTTATGGATACCACTCGCAGAGCACCTCGAACAAGTGTGAACTGGAAGTTGCAGTTCAGCCAAGAGGTGGCTTTTCACATTGCCAGGCTGTCTCTAAAGGGTGATTAAAAAATTGTCTGGAAAAGTGTCAAGGGGAAGACGCATGTCATTGAAACGGCAAACAGAGAAACCCATCTGGGCAATAGCAATAAGCACATGGATCACTGCTGCTGTGCAGACCAGTGCAGGGCACTTGCTGGGGAGCTGCACAACTGAAGCTCTTAACAAAGTCACGTTTTCCCTAAACATATTTTTCAGTCTTGTAAAACTTTAATATACATTCTTTAAGAGAAAAACTGTTGAAGCTTAGAGCCCCAAAAGCAGGTTTAAGGCAATATTTCAGACTGCAAGTAATCTGCTGAAATTATTTTGGGTTTGTTGGATTTTTTCATTATCACAGTAGAGAGGAAAGCACCTGCAGTTGTTCAAAAGAACATACTGTTAACATTCCTTTTTGCTTTTGAACGTGAAATCAGGATGTTTCCAATGGTAGGTGTTCCCTTTTTAGAAGGGGGGGGTGGGGTGGGGTGTCAAATACAGCTGTCCTGGGAGGAGCAGATGGGATTTTCTGGCTGCGGGAGAAGAATCACCTATCAAGAATTCTGAAGGTGTGGGTGGTTCAGCCTTCCTGGAAAGGAGGAGGAATTTAGCATGTGTCTTACTGGGGGGGGGAGCACAGATCGTTCCATGTGCTCTGCCTATCAGTCCCAAATTTGGAAGATTTATTTTGTGCTTTTTCAGAAAGTATGCATTCTTTCAGCAGGCTGGGTTGTTCTAGGGCATTCTAGGGTGGAGGAAGCACTCTGAGTGCTGCCAAGATTGCAGACGTGTGTACCGGAGGTCTGCTGGAGCCCAGTAGCTGTCTGAGTTATACCCCACATTATGCTGTTAACTCCTTTTACTGCAATTTCACTGTTCTGAAATACTTTACATTTGTATTTGCTTTTCAGTAATGTAGTTTGACATGAATGTTTAGATTAAAGTAGCTTGCCTTTTTTTAAGCTAGTCAGCTGTTCTAATGTGAGCAAACATAGACTTTGCCCAAAAGAAGTCTGTAACTGGATTCAAAGGGTCCCAACATCATGGGTTGATGCAGGAATATGGTTTCAGTGGAGCTGTTTTCCTGTGTAAAGCAGAATTTTAGGCTCAGTTTTAGGCCTGATTTGGAACTGGAAGCTATTCCCCCTAGCATATGTCCCAAGACCAGACCATAGCTAGAAAAAATGGATAGCAGTACATGTAATACAAAGCAAATAAGGTTAATTCAGAGCAGTGAACAGTGGGGTTTTTATTGCTCTGTAGGACGGAGGTTGGTGCTAAATGAGCATCATGATATAGGGGGTTCAGCTCTAGAGTTTGGAGCCGTCAAACCACGTTGTTCAGACCTGGCTCTGGTTACCCAGGTGTCTCTCAGCCAGTCTCCCACCCCCTCAGTCCATGTCCATCGGTGTGGACAGCATGGGTCCTGGCCACACGTGAGTGTAGGTTTGGCAAACACACAGCTCGGTATTTATCTGCTCCTGCTAAAGGTTTCGGTCTGGTCTCTCCCTCCTGTGTGCATCAGCAGCCTCCCTGGACGGTGCGTGCACTTCATCAGGGCCGTACTTGAGATGGACATCAGTGTGATTTTCCTTTATCATGGGTTGCCTGCGCTGTTTGCCGCTGGTCCATAAACATCCCCAGAGTGAGCTCAGCCCCTCAGAGGCAGTGAAACGGAGCCGAAGCAGTGCTCTCAGCCGTGCAGCGTTCGGGGCAGCTGAAGGCAAGGAGCTCACACGATGTCCGTTTTGTTCTGAATGGCAAAGTTGGAGAGTGCTGTGGGTCGGTGCATGGACACCGAAATAGATTTCAAACACAACAAATGTGGTCAACCTCAAACAACCATGCAGAATAAATAAAAAGCAGCAATTATGCGGTGCTTCGTGGACGGCTGTTATGTGCTGTAAACTGAGAATGGACAGGCAGACCCTGCTCTGCCCGGGCAGAGCTGCTGGCCTGCTGCCACCCAAGGCGGGGTGCTGCTTCCCAAGAGGCGTGGGCGTGCTGGAGTTGCATCCCGCTCGCGATCCAGCGAGCGGCAGTGGGAGTGGTGAAGCCCAGCTCCCCACCCGCTTGCCAGAATTTTATTTTTCTTTGTAAAGGTCATGAGCCAGAGCTTGTCTTTAGTGCAACCTTCAGAGCACACCACTGCTCTAAAAGGCAGTCTCCTGTAAGCGCAGGACAGAATGACCCATGGTGCCGCATACAAAACCGCTCTCCTTTTTGGGAAAGGGTAACTGCAACAGTCTCTGCACAAACATCCCAGTCACTTTCTGACTGTAAGGTGCGCTGTTATCTGCCGCCTTCAAGGTGCGCTCTGAATCACAGCCAACCCCAGGCATTGGCACATACCTTTAAGAACTCAAATACCAAGTAGGAATTTGCACGTTTGGGGTTCCTGTTCAACATCGGTCTCTGCAGTTGCTTCCCACGGGACTGTGAGCTGCCTAGTTTTCCAGACAGTGTGGGTACTCTGGCTCTGTTGGTTGGAAAATCTGCATAACTACAGTCCAACACTTAAGCTAATTATTAATACAAAAATGCTGAAGAGTGGGTTTTCTTTAATGCTGACTGCCAGAAAGCTTTCTAGTCTGTTTATTCACAGTGCAGTGCTAACTGTCTAGTAAATTCTTTTGCAGAACTTGATCGCTGATGAGAGAGACTCAGTGCAGAGTTTAGCAATAGAGCTAGCACACATGACAGCGAGTGAGCCTGGAAACAGCAGTGCCTCATACTAAAAAAAGGACCTTGGGTTCTGGGTGTTCCTGTAGACAATTGCAGAAAAAACACACAGAACATTTGAGCCACGATACTTGGTTAAATAAACTTTTTCAGTAGTTCCCTAACCTTACGACAGCCTCTCCTCGAGCTTCAGGCATCCAGTTGTGGCCAGTTGTAACTGAGTGTGTCCAAAAGGAGCTTTCAGATGTCAGGGCCAGCTGGAACAGTTAATCATCAGGGTTAAAATTTCATTTACAGTGGGTTCTGTGTGACTCATGTACCCAACCCTCTGCCTCTTACTTCCCTTTGCTTACAGAATAGTTACTTAGTCACAGGATACTTATGGAGATTATCAGGGTTCCTGAAAAACTGGAGCGTGTTGGCAAGGAGCCCTTCCTCCCACACGGAAAATCCTGCTCATCCTAGGGATTCCTCTGCAGGGAAGTCTGCATATCTGCATCAACAGGCAGCAGAAGATAGGAGCAAAAAGCTGTTTTTTCTGGACGTTTCCCTCCTGAGCTCTGTTGGGAAATCACTTTTTGCCAGCTGAAATGCCAGCAGCTTTGGAGCTCGCCATGATTCCCAATTTGGAAGAAAATAATCCAAGTTTGCCTTTTTGTGCTTCATAAGAATACTTCTCCTGAATTGGGTTAAATTGCTCTACAATTTGCTGTCGCTTGATTCCTACACAGTCTTTGGGTTTTTAGTGGATCACGCAATGGAAAGTGTTTCTCACGAGGCTCATGAAACACTGTGCTTGTTTTTACTGTGAATCATGGGGTTATTTTTTTCTTTCCCTATTTGGCTGTTGCTGACCATTGGACAGTTCTTGAGAATAGTTGTTTTTTTAAACTGAGTTTATTAGAGGAAGCAGGCAAACAAGGCTACGTTAATGTTCAGCTGAAGGCAGCAGGCACATCTCTAGCTCAGCAGAAGTAGTCATGTGGGGATAAACCAAATATGCTTAAGTAAATAAACAGAAGTAGCTGATGGAGGAAGCCTGAGCAGAGCATCATGCGACTGAGGTTTGTTCTAACTAAAATGTGAGCTTTAATAATAAGATTTATAGGAAGTGCTCTGTGCTCCTAGGTGCTTCTAAGTGATACAGCAGTTAGGGAGTTCATCCTATTTTTGTTGCCCTTTTGTTGCCCGTGTCGGTGAGATCGAAGTACCTGGACAGTTCTCCTCTGCTGTACTACAGAAACATCAAACAAGAATATGGGGTTTGTGCCAAAAAATATGTTACATTATAATACTGCTTTTTAAAGCTGTATTTTTTTTTTTATAGTCAATAATCATACTTTAATGGAGTTCTTCCTAATTGCTAACTCATATCTGGGAGCTGCCTTTTTAATGAACAATTACTCTTCCCTCTCTTGCAGGATTGAGTTCCAGAACAAGTTCTACACTGGCACTGGATTCAAGTTTCTCCCTTTCTCATTTGATACCATCCGTGAGGGGAGGTTTGATGATTAAAGCTCCCTCCACGCAATCAGTGTTAAACATCGTGTGTTTATGGCTAGCCCTCTCCCATGTGTCCGAGTTGCATGTAATCCTCCCGTAGTGAAAATAACTTATTGCAGCACCCTCAAGTGTTACCATGGTGTTTCAAAGCCAAGGGCTTTTACATTCTTGGGTAATGAGTGACACTGGATCAAAGAAACTTTTCGTTCCTTAAGTTTACCACTGAAGATACTAAGTGCATGAAGTGTCTGAGTTTGGTGTGTAATAGTGTACTTCTCGTGTTGTGAATTCCCTGGCAGGCTTATCGGGGCAGCATGAGAGAAATGCAGCTCTGGCTGAGTGGGCAGACAAACGCATGGAGAAAAGGCGTAACAACTTCAGCTTGCACAAAGCTTGCTGCTTGGGAGGAGATTTTTTAAAGAAAGTTTTACATGTGGATCCTGTGTGTCTCTGCCTCTGATTAAACAAATTATGAGCAGTGTGCAGTCGATAATCCAGGGTGTGCTTCTCCTGCCTCCAGGGCTTCTGCATGTGCCATGTTTTAATCTGGCAAAAACAACGTCTCATCCCATACAGGGATTCAGCTCTTTGAACTCTGGCTGGGGCTTGAGGAGCCAATATGAAGCTAAGTGTACGGTGACTCTGCTCTAGCGATGGGGAAACACCTTGTCCTTGCAAGAAAGGCTGTTCTTTTCCTCCATGGAGAAGAGATGCTCCTGTAACTGTGCACCTGCACGCTCGTATCCCAGGCAAAGCCCTGAGCCCAGCAGCAAAGGCCCCTTCCACCTCTTGTTTCTGGAGGCAATGGTGAGAACAGGGGCCTCAGCTGCCTTGCTGTGGCCTGGGGTGAGCTGCAGTGCAAACTGTCATCTCGGATGCTGGCCACTGGCAGTGGAACTTCTTGGGTTTCTTGTTTAAAACCAAAGCCCTGAGGCTGCAGAGTCCTAGAGGCACATCCAGATAATGCCCGTATAGACTTGGCATCGGTGGAGGGAGCTTTTGCAAAGGTGGAGGTACCAGTGACATACGTTGTCATGTATGCTCGGGGTCTAAGAAGCCCTTTAAGGGAGAACAGAGGCCAAGTCTTGCCAAAATAGTCCCGTGGCAGTGGAGTCTCGGTGGTGTTTCCCCACGGTAGCTGTTGCTTTTTCTCCTGTGCAAGATGTGAATAATTTCTTGCCCTCCTCAAGGTGATGTAGCTGTAGGAGCAGCAGGGTGTGTGTGTGTGTGTTAGTGCTGTGTGTACCTGTTGTGTTTAATTGTTACAATGGATCTGAACTATTTGTGTATGAACCGATTAGAATGATAATGAGAATCATTGTAACGTGGAATTGCGGAGGAAATGCTTCGCGGTGCAGGGCTGTTTGAAATTACGTGAGAAAGGTGTATGTGCACTGCACACTGCAATGGGTGCGTGCACGGAGCACGGGGATCCTTGTGCTGCGCGTGGAGCAGCTTCTGGGTAATCACTGTGTTTACAGGTGGACGTGGCTCTATGTTTACAATGGTGTTTGCAGAATGAAAGATGAAATCGAAACTTGTTTGCAGGTGGAGCAGTGACACCAGTCCTGCTGCCCAGGTGAAATGCATTGCTGACGGACACTGTATAAATTAAACTAACTGCACAATGAGCGGTGTGGCCTCTTTTCTGCTTCCCCCCTGCTCTCCGAAGGGAGCTCCCGGGCAGTGCCTCTGCCCTGCCCTGCCCTGCCCCACACTGGGCAGAACCCCAAAAACCGCCGGGGGGCAGCTGGGACCTTCGACTTTCCTGCCCTGGGGTCCCACCACCTTGGTGACCAGGACAATGGGGTGGGCAGAGCTGGGTTGTACGATGAGACCGACGTGACCGTGCCTCGGCTGAAACGCCTCTGTGCTTATCGGGCTCGGGCTGACATCCTGAGCAGAGGCCGGCCGGGGCCCTGCTGTGCTGGACCCTCCTGCTCGCCCAGATAAACCCAGTAACGGAACGGGGCGAGCGGTTTTGCAGGAGGCAAAACTACGGCTTGATTAAACCTGGGGGTTGTGGAGGCCTTTCACGAGGACTGGGACAAACACGCTCTGCCTGCTCGGGGCTGCTGCCCTGCTCCCGGCCCCAGGGCGTCCCCCGTGGGGACCCGCTCCCTGTCTGGGGGGACGAGGGACATGTTTACTCAGGCTTTTCCTGCAGGGCCTGGAGCTGCCTGAGAGGGGTTTCCACATGTGCGGAAGGGAGGTTTCTGCGGTGGTTTGGCGATTGTGTTTTTGAAGTTGTTGCAGCCCGGAGTGTTTCCCGTCTCCTGGTGTCTTGGGGGGTGGTGAGGAGCGGGTCTGCGCCACCCCTGCAGCGGGGGACGCCTGTCCCTTGTCCTCTCGCACCCCGCGGATGAGGAGACGGATCCCGCTGCTGCCAGCTGTGTGCAGGGGATGCTCTCCCCTTTCACCCCTTCCCCTGCTCTCTTGCACCACTCCCGGGTGCAGTCACGGTATTTCTGCCCGTTGCCATGGCTCTGCTTGGCCGCTGTCACGGCTCTGGGGCCACGGGGGCAGCCCTTGCTGCTGGCTGGCAGGGCCGGAGCCCCCGGCCCCCTCCGCGGGCTGTGCCGGGGCGGTGGGGGGAGCCCGAGCTCGTCCTTCCCCTCTGCACCGGGGGGGGGGGGGGGGC